>LR749516.1:583544-665144 GCA_902729485.2 Mus minutoides | reverse complement strand
CTAGAGAAAGTACCCAAGGAGCGGAAGGGGTCTTCAACCCTCTAGGTGGAAGAATAACATGAACTAACTAGTTCCCCCTGCGCTCATGTCTCTAGCTGCATATATAGAAGAAGATGGCCTAGTTGGCCATCATTGGGAGGAGAGGCCCCTTGGTCATACAGACTCTATATGCCCCAGAACAGGGAAATGCCAGGGCCATTACGTGGGAGGGGGTGGATAGGGGAGCAGGGCGGGGACGCGGGAGGGTAAGGGAAAATTTCTGGATAACATGTGAAATGTAAATGAAGAAAATATCTAATAAAGAGAGGAAAAAAAAAAACCAGTACTTGTCAACCTTTGGGTTGTGTCCTCCTTGACAACCCTCTATCTCTAAAAATATTTACATTACCATGCATAACTAGCAAAATTACAAAAAGCAAAGAAAATGCCTCTGTAAGATCAGGCTGTAGGCAGGCCTGTAAGGCTTTCCCCCTCTCTAAATGGTTATGTTTCTATTCTTGGGTACTTTGAAGATAGTTATTTGTATCAATCTTTTTTTCTCCTACATTACATCTCAAATACAGTTTGCCCTCCCTCCACCTCTTCCCAGCCCCCTCTCCCCGAGATCTGCTTTTCCTGCATTTTCCCTTCAAAAGAGAACAGGCCCTCCACAGATACCTGCTAAACACTGCATAACAAGATGCGGTAAGACTAGCCACAGACCCTCACATCAAGGCTGGACAAGGCAAGTCCGTATGAGGAAAAGGGTCCCTGAAGCAGGCAAAAAAAGTCAGAGACAGCCCCCGCTCCCATTGTTAGGAGTCACGCAAGAACACCAAGCTATACAACCATAACGTGTGTGGAGAACCTAGCACACTCCATGCAGGCACCCTGGTAGTTGGTTCAGTGTCTTTGAGCCCCTATGAGCTCTGCTTCGTTGATTCTGTGGGCAGTGTCCTGCTGGAATCCATGATCCCTCTGACCTCTACAACTCCTCCTCCCCCTCTTCCCTGGGGTTTTCAGAGGTGCCTAATGTTTCACTGCAGGTCTCCATATCTGCTCCCATCAGGTGCTAAATAGAGCCTCTCTGGTGATGGGAAGGGCGATGGTCTATTGTTCTGGCGTGGGGTTTGCAAGCCTCTCCTGAGGCATTTTCTTAATTAGTGATTGAGGAGGAGGAGGAGGGCCCAGACCATTGTGAGTGGCGCCACTCCTGGGATGGTGGTCCTGGATTCTTTCAGAAAGCAGGCTGAGCAAGCCATGAGGAACAATCCAGTAATTAGCACCCTCCATGGTCTCTGTATCTGTTCCCTGCCTCCAGGTTCCTGCCCTGGGAGTTCCTGTCCTTACTGCTTTTGATGATGACCTATTACGTGGAACTGTGAGTGAAATGAGCGCTTTCCTCTGAATGTTGCTTTTGGGCATGGTGTTTCATCCCAGAGATAGTAACCTTAACTCAAGTTGACCAACTTAGGAGCGGGGCATTGCTGTGATAACCCTGACCATGCCGTTTTGAGGAGGGTGTTCATTGCTTGATGAGCTGTTCTGTAAAAGGTTGAAAGATGAGACTTTTGAGAGCAGTGCCAAGGATAGAGACCTGGCTTGTGAAGTGACAGAGAGAAGTTTAACGACACTACTGGGGCCATTTGTTATTTTGAATTAATATCCCATGGTTCTGGTCAGTAGGGGCTGAAGATTTAACAAGGTAGTAGAACTGCTTAAGTGAATCCTTTGCCTTGCTGGGATATTCAGTTCTGCTCATCTGTAGATGAGAAATTAATGGTGATTTAGAAGAGACCAGGGGGCTGGAGAGATGTCTCAACAGTTAAGAGCACTGACTGCTATTCCAGAGATCCTGAGTTCAAATCCCAGCAACCACATAGTAGCTCACAACCATCTATAAAGATCATATGCCCTCTTCTGGTGTGTCTGAAAACAGCAACAGTGTACTTACATATAACAAAGAGAGAGAGAGAGAGAGAGAGAGAGAGAGAGAGCGCAGCAGACACAGATCCACAAAAATAAAAATCTTAACGCCAGATGGAAGTGGTCCATGCCTTTGATCCCAGCACTAGGGAGGCAGAAGCAGGTGGATCTCTTGAGTTTGAGGCCAACCTGGTCCACAGAGGAGGAGGAGGAGGAAGAGGAAGAAGAGGAGGAGGAGGAAGAGGAGGAGGAGGAGGAGGAGGAGGAGGAGACCAGCATTATTGAAGTGAAATCTAAAAGCTATGTTCCAGAGGCAGTCAAGTTTGTACCTTGCAATATCAGCTAAATTTGGCAGTGTAAGAGTCACCCAGGTGTACTGGTTTGAAGGCGTAGAGAGTTCATGGAGAGCAGCTGAGGCTTGGCACTGTGAGAGCCAGGAGAGGCCATTGCTGAAAGTGCACCCTCCGTAGCAAATGAAGCCCCATGATTGATGGGGTCATGGAGAAAAGTTGAGGCTTGGCACCATGAACAGAGCCTATTGCTGAAAGTGAAGGCCAATTGTAGTGCAAGATCACAGCAGTTTGGGAGATGCCAGTACCATGGGATGACCACCAAGAACAGCAGTGTGATGAAAAATACATAACTCATGGGGGAAAACCAGCCAGTATAAGTAAATATTTCTTCTTTCTCATATAAGCCCCAATCAGAATACTGACTGTTGGTAATTCAGGGACCCAGAAGAAATCCATTTCTGACTACTTTCCTACAGGTACTTGGAGTTCTTGTTACTAAGTTGGTGGGTAGGGAAGCAGAAAGTGGAGGCTTCTGTGAGAAGCTCTTGTGGCACGGCCCTAGAAGTGGTGGACGGCACTTCTGCATATAATTCAAAATAAGTCTGGAAAAATAGTTGTATTGATTTAAAATCACAGTGACTGACATGTTTTCTTTTATACAGGCATGGGGATGGGACCCAGGGACTCATACACGCTAGGCAAGTGCTTTGCCACTGAACTACACCCCCAAGCCTGGGACAGGCAGGAATGCTTTTACTGCAAAGGTAAGAATTTCTCTATAGGTTCTCTATGTGTTTTCTATCTGGTCTCAGGAGAATGACTATATTAGCTGCTAAATTAGAGACATTGTTTGTGTGTGGGGGGGGTGCACTCCTTTAACCCAAGCACTCAAGAGGCAGAGACCACTTCAAGGCCAACCTGGTCTACAAAGTGAGTTCCAGAACAGCCAGGGCTGTTACATAGAAAAACCTTGTCTAGAGAAAAACAAAACAAACAAACAAACACATTATGAGACATGATTGAGGAAGAGGGAAGGATGTGAAGGCACTGATTTTTTTATACAGATTAAGATATAAGATTATATTAAAGCCAGAAGAGTGTTTTTCAGTAGTTGGTCAAGCCAGAAACTTACAATATAATAAGCCAGGTGTCACATATGACAACTTTAGCCCAGAGGGTTATGGACCAATGCCCTTTGCCAGATGGATGTTCCTTGTGTCTCCTCTTTTGGGAGAATGAACTTTATGTATGCTTCTGTTTATATCTGTTCCCATTTGTTTATGCCTCCACTCACACAGGGGATGCTTCTGAAAACATCCGATTGCACACTGACATTTGCCGCCATCGGCGGTACCACAAGACAAACAATGCTCTTGCTTTAACTTCTTCTTCACTTAAAAACCTTTGTGCCAGAGCCGGGCCTGGTGGCGCACGCCTTTAATCCCAGCACTCGGGAGGCAGAGGCAGGCGGATTTCTGAGTTTGAGGCCAGCCTGGTCAAAGAGTGAGTTCCAGGACAGCCAGGGCTGCACAGAGAAACCCTGTCTCGAAAAACAAAAACAAAAACAAAAACAAAAACAAACAAACAAAAAACAAAAAACCTTTGTGCCCAACATAAAATAGTTCACAACACAGGCATTCCTTACAACCCATAGGGACAGGCTAGCATAAAAACATCGCAAAGATTCATCGAACAATAATTAAAAAATAAATCCAGGTGTTTCTGTACAGCATTGGACCCAAGTTCCTGGGGCTAGACAGATCTTTGAAATCCTGTATGTTCATGCTGAAGCTTCTAATGCAAGGTCCAGACAGACGTTTATGGAATTCAGATTATGATTTATGTGTCTTCTTTTTCCTGACATGCATGTGAATGTGTTTGTGTATGTGTGTTACTGTGTGTAGAGGAGAATTCACATGTATGTAAAGTTCAGAGCACCACTTCAGATGTTGTTTCTCAGACAGCACATTTTCATGATAGCTTCTCTCACTGGCTGGGGACTCCTCGAATAGGCTAAGTGGGTTTGCCAGGAAGTCCCAAGGATTTCCCCGTTTCCATCAGTACTGGGATTGCAAGTATGCTCCCGCAAGGTGACCTGTTTTACCAAAGTTCTGTGGATCAAATTGAGGTCCTGGTCTTTGTAAGGCAAGCACTTTACTAACTGATGGACCTCAGCTGAGCAGCTGAGTTTTGTTTGTTTGTTTGTTTGTTTGTTTGTTTTAGTTTGGGGTTTTTTTTTTGGTTTTGTTTTTTTCTTTGTCTGTTTTCAAGACAAGGTTTCTCTGTATAGCCCTGGCTGTCCTGGAACTCACTTTGTAGACCAGGCTGGCCTGGAACTCAGAAATCCACCTGCCTCTGCCTCCCAAGTGCTGGGATTAAAGGTATGCGCCACCACTGCCCAGCTGTTTTTTTTGTTTTGTTTTGTTTTGTTTTTTTGGTTTTTTGTTTTGTTTTTTTGTTTTTCGAGACAGGGTTTCTCTGTATAGCCCTGGCTGTCTTGGAACTCACTTTGTAGACCAGGCTGGCCTCGAACTCAGAAATCCGCCTGCCTCTGTCTCCCGAGTGCTGGGATTAAAGGCGTGCACCACCACGCCCGGCTGTTTTTTGTTTTAAAAGTGAAATCTCACCATGTTGTCCAGGCTAGCCTTAAACTCTTGGCCTCAGGAATCTTCTGTCTCAGCCTCCGGAGTAGCTAGGGCATGTATTAGGGATGTAGCTTATTATGTAATTTACCTAGCATACACTAGAAGAATGGGACGGAGGGAGGGAGGGAGGGAGGGACAGAAAAGAAAAGAAAAGAAAAGAAAAGAAAAGAAAAGAAAAGAAAAGAAAAGAAATTTTATACCTGGAGATGTAGTTACTGCTGGTGTTTAACCTAGGACCTGTGAGACCCCAGATTGCATCTCTGGCACTATAAGCAATGACAGCAAAACCCAGCAGCCAAGTGGTTTGGACTTCAAGTGTGTGCCCTCATGTCCAGATTGGAATATGGATAATTTAACAAGAACAAAACAGTTTTGGTGTTTTCATATTGATTCACTTCTTAGGTCCCTCTAAAAAGGTTGGTAGAAGATTACTATTGAGTTTAAGGGCAAAGAGTTTCTCTACAGCTCAGGGTGACGGTGTCTGCTGGGAACCATCCTGTCCCGTGCAGAGTTTGGACTATGGTTACTTACAAGACCTGGGTTCCTGTTTCTTTTGTTGATTCAAAACAGTGGGTCCATGGGGTTATAGCAGTGGCACATGCCTTTAATCACAGCACTCAGGAGGCAGAGGCAGATGGATCTCTGAGTTCAAGGCCAGCCTGGTCTACAGATGGAGTTCTAGGACACAGAGAAACTTTCAAAACACAAAATGAAACAAGACAGTGGAGCCCCAAGCTGGGCAGTGGTGGCGCACACCTTTAATCCCAGCACTTGGGAGGCAGAGGCAGGCAGATTTCTGAATTTGAGGCTAGCCTGGTCTACAGAGTGAGTTCCAGGACAGCCAGGACTGCACAGAGAAACACTGCCTCAAAAAAAATTTTTTTTTAAAAAGACAGTGGAGCCCCATACAGAGTAAAGCAAGCCTTTCAGCATAAGGCCATGGCTGGGCTTGCTTCAGAGAACTCAGAGTTCCTGTTTCTGATCCTCTTGCTTCTTTTGTCTCCAAGTGCTGGAATTACAGGCATTTGCCCCCATGCCTTCCTGTGCTTTGTGTGTGCCTGTGTGGTGCTGGAGGTTGAGCTCAGGGCTTAGGCAAACACTCTGTCAACTGAGATACATCTCCAGGCCTTTCAAAGGCTTCTTGCTTTAAATGTTTATCCTATTGATTTTAGTAATTAACGCTGCCAACCAGTCCTGTGGTGTATACTATTGATTTTAGTAATTAACACTGGTAACCAGCCCTGTGACTTTTCTTCACAATCCATGACCTTGCACATTCTTGGCAAGTGCTCTTTCAATGAGCTGCATTCTTGCTAGGAGACCATTCCTAGAAAGAATCAAGTTCCTAGAAAAGGTGAGAGCACAGATTTCTGTTAAGGAGAGAAGAGTTTCTTTTGAAAAGAAGAAAAGCATTTCTCTTGAGCTCAGATGTCCTGATACAGTTGGAAGGTCTGGCTTCTTGTAAGGGTCAGGACAAGGAGCCTTGTGATTTCTGGTCACAGCAGCCGTGCAGTAAGCAGACATGCAGTGCCTGGTGAAGCCATGGTTCTTAAATAAGATGACAGGGTTCAATGTAGAGAGTCAACACAGGTATTCCTGCTATTATTTCTGATAGGATCTTCTTACACAGACCAAGCTGGCTTTTCACAATCAATAAATTAATTCATTTTATGTATATGGTATTTTTTTTAAAGATTTATTTATTTATCTATTTATTTATTTTTGGTTTATTCAAGACAGGGTTTCTCTTTATAGCCCTGGCTGTCCTGGAACTCACTTTGTAGACCAGGCTGGCCTCGAACTCAGAAATCCACCTGCCTCTGCCTCCCGAGTGCTGGGATTAAAGGCGTGCGCCACCACGCCTGGCGAAGATCTATTTATTATTATACATAAGTACACTGTAGCTGTCTTCAGACACACCAGAACAGGGCTTCAGATCTCATTATGGATGGTTGTGAGCCACCATGTGGTTGCTGGGAATTGAACTCTGGACCTTCGGAAGAGCAGTCAGTGCTCTTACCCCCTCAACGAGAGGGAAGCTTGAACTGTATGCAAGTATGAGACCTGGGCTGCATGAGAGCAGAGGAGCCATCTCACCAGCCCCGTGTATGGTGTTTTGCTTGTCTATATGTCTGTCTGTATGTGCATGCCAGGTAATGAAGGAAACCAGAGGAGGGTCTCGAATTCCCTGGAAATGGTGTTAAAGGCACTTGTGGGTGCTGGGAATCAAACTTGGATCTTCTGGAAGAGTAGCCAGTGTTCTGGACTGCTGAGCCATCCATCTCTTCAACACCCTCTGCCTTTTTGTTTTGAGATGGTGACTCACTATGTAGCCCAGGCTGGCCTAGACCAGGCTGGCCTGGTATCCATAGAGATCTGCCTTGCCTCTGCCACCCGAGTGCTGGGATTACAGTCACACTTCACTATGCCCAGCTAAGAGAGGACTTTTTGAACAAGTTCTAAACAAAAATTTGTGTTACAAGTTGGATATGGGTTGGTGGGAACTTCAGGACTGTTGTGCCAGGTAGTGGTCAGGGCTTTATTGCTGCCGGTACAAGCAAGAGTGTCAGAGTTCCTGGAGCAGGTGAGAATGGAAATTTCTATAGAGAAAAGTGAGAAATGAGTTTCTCACAAGTGGGCTGTATGTAAAATGACCCGTGGAGGGCAGAGAGCCCAGTGGCATTGGCAGGGATGTACCTGCCTAAGGTCCAGACATAGCTAGGGAGATTGAGGCTCACATCGAGGGTCAGAACAGGCATCCCCTTCATGGGCAGGTGGTACAGCACCTGCCGGCCTGTGGTCAGAGATTCCTGAATGGGCTGGTAGGGACTGCTGCTCCTATCCAGGTCAGGATGGGCTCCCTGTGAATTATTGGAGAAAGGGCTCCCTTCCAGGTGCAGTGGCTCTTGCCTGAAGTCCTAGCTGAGGCAGGAGGATTGCCATGAGTCCAGGGCCAGAATTTGAGATACTTACTGAGCAGAAAGCCAGCCTGGGTCACATACAGAGTGAGACCCTGACTCAGAAAAATTGAGAAAACAAATCAACGAGAGGGAAGCTTGAACTGTATGCAAGTATGAGACCTGGGCTGCATGAGAGCAAAGGAGAGAATGAGAGCAGGGAGCTAAGGAAAGACTGGGAGAGGGAGGGAACGAGGGAGAGGAAGAGAGGGAAGAAAGGGAGGGGCAGAGGGAGAGGAAGAAAGGGAGGGAGGGAGGGAGGGGGAGAGAGAATGAGGGAGATTGAAGAAAGAGAGGAAGAGAGGGAGAGAGAGAGAGAGGGGAAGAGAGAAAGACGGAAGGAGAGGGAGTTTACAAGAGTGAAGAAGAAGTCTTGTTCCATAGGATCTCAGGGCTAGCCTGTGCTTCCTGCACCAGTCAGGGCAGCTATTTCTATGAGGGTGTGAACCTGGGATCTCTTGTCAAGGTTAAGTCCAGGAACCTATGTAAGAGCAGTTATGAGTAGGCTTGCTATTCAGATAAGGGGTATCTGCAAGGTGTGGGAGCTGAGCTGCTTTGGGGGCTTTTATAGGGCCATGGCCATTCTGGACAGTCTCTGAAAGGAATATAAACTATTGTGATGAATTTTTATCTTTGAGATCGGATTTCTCTCTCTCTAATATACGTATATCATTCACTTTGTAGACCTCGATGGCCTTGATTTCAGTACAATCCTACCACTTCAGTTCTTGCTGAGTTTCAAAGGTGCCCAGTTTATATGTCGCCATACTGTGTCAACAATAGCCCAGAGTAAGGCCCAAGCACGCCTTACAGCCTTCCATGTCTCCTACCTGCTATTGCACACACAGCTCCACATGCTGTTTTACCTGCAGCTTGGTGACACCCTGCCATCTCCTACCACCTCATCCACAAGTAGCCAGTCATCCAGCATCTTACAATGGCATATGGGGCCACCTGGATGCCGTCCACAAGACTTCAGATACACAGTTCCGTTGGTGCGTCATGAATTTCGGTTGTGACATGTTATACCTGCAATGTCATCCAGTAGTCATACATGTCATTTGGTTACTGTCATCAAAAAAACCAGACACTGCTCCAGACTCCACTTGACACTGACATTTATTTAACCAAATACCAGCGCACGTCTCCAGGGTCAGGTCTTTTGTGGTTTCATTTTACAAAATCTTTGAAGGTACAGGGCAAGGAGATGGTTGGGCTGTAAAGGCTGGTGGCTCTAAGAGGAGGGAGAAACGGGCACGATAGCACATGCCTGTAATCCCAGCACTCAGGAACTGAGGCAGGAGGATCTCAAGGTCGAGCTTACTCTGGACTACATAGGGAATTGAAAGCCAGCCTAGGCTGTAGAGTGAAACCCTGTCTCAAAACAACAAAGCCCACAAAACAAAACTGAAAGGAAGGAAAATGTCGGGCAGAGCAATACATGCTTTAATCTCAGTACTCGGGAGGTAGAGGCAGGAGAATGGGAAATGTGGGGTCACCCTTATCTACATAGTTCATAGCTACATAGCTACAGAAGATCCTGTCTCCAAAAAAGGGGGGGTCTCCTCTGCCACAAGGTCAAGGCTATTCTGTGTACCTTCAAGAACTGAGTGGGGCTATCACGCTGGTGCTGCTGGTGCTAGGCGCAGGACCGGTGGGGAAGGAGGTCGTAGGTGATCCCAGCAGAGGTCCAGGGAAAGGCATAAGATGGCTGACAGGTCCTGACAGCACCACAGGTCCCAGGCCCTGGTAGAGATGGGCAGTACCTGCAGTGCCCAGTGTCAAGCCTGAGGCCACCTCCCCACAATTCCCACTACTGCTGCTACCAGCTACCACCATGAAGCCACCAGCTGGTCCTTCAGCTGCTCCTGCTCCTGCCAGACTCGAACCCCGCTTCTTTTTCCCTTTGCCAGATGCCTTGCGGTTCCGTGTCTGGATTCCATCTTTCCTCATGGTCAGTGGGCGGTTCACCTGTAGAAATGGAAACCACAGGGTTACCAGCTCCAGCCCTTTGTGCTGATTTAGCTGGGCTACGGAAAGCCTCTTAACACCACTTTGTTAAGAATGGGGAATTAATTCAATGGCTAGAGTAATATACCTAGGGTGGGCTAGGGAGGTGAGACCTGGGCTTGTGTGTGGCCCTGATCTCAGCTCAGAATATCCTCCTATACTGGTAAGAGGTAGCCAAGGCTCAAATCATGGGAGGTGGCAAGGAGGAGAGAGAGGACGGATGGAAGGAGGCTTAAGGTGGAAGCCATGGAAATTGGGCAAGGAGGCACGAGTACACAACTTCTGAGAAGAGAAAGAGGAGAAAAGAGGGAGGAAGACAGCTCAAGGTAGATGAGGGCTGGATGAGGAGCCTGGAGCGAGCTGTGAGGACAGGAAGCAGCATGGACGATAGCATACCTGGTGGAGCTTGAAATAGAGGCCACAGGCATTGCACACCGGATCCCCGCTGGCATTCCTCCGCCAGAGTGTTGTAGTGGTCGTTTGACAGTTAGTGCATTGGGTGCCTGCCCGTTTGCTGACAATCTGAGGGACAAAAGGACAGGAGATTAGTGCTGGGGGTAGGGGGTAGGTAGGATTCAGGGACAGGGCCTTACAGGGCCTGAGAAAAGAGCTTAAGGGATGAGAGTCATATTAAGGAAAGGGTTCCTATCTGGGATAAGAAGTTTATTCATGTATGTATGTATGTATGTATGTATGTATGTATGTATGTATGTATGTATGTATCTGTCAAGACAGGGTTTCACTGTGTAGCCTGGCTTTCCTGAAATTTTCTCTGTAGACCAGGTTGGCCTCGAGCTCACAAGAGATCCACGTGCCTCTGTCTCCAGTTCTGGCACTAAAGGCATGCAGTACCACTGCCCAGCAAGGAGTTTATTTTATAATCTATGCAAGACTTCTTCTATCTCTAGTTTTAGACTTTGACCACATATCAGAATGTCTTGGAGGAAGACAGGGGTGTAACCCTGATACTCAAGAGACAGAGACAGGAGGACCATAGCAAATTAAAAACCACTATCGTATACATAGTTCCAGGCCACCCAGGGCTATATAGCAAGGCCCCATTTCAAACAAAAACCAAACCAAATCAATCAATCCTTTGGGAAGCTGTAAAAATTCCTGGCCTTGGATGGGAGTTCTAGCTCTAGGTAGGTAGCGGGGCTCCTGCATAGAAAAGGGATGGATGGTCCCCTATGGGGAAAGGATAAGGATGAGGGCAAGTATAATATGTTCCAGGACCAGTATGAGTTGGATGGGGTCCTTGTAGGATGGGGAGAACATGGGTTCTTGTCTTGGGCAGGAACAAGTCTCCAGTCCTATCAGGCCAACCTGTGGTCTTACTTACCATTCGCTTCTTGGGCCGGATGAGAGGCCGGTTCTGACCATTCATCTTGTGATACAAGCCACAGGCATTGCACAGGTAGTGACCTGTCCTGTCCCTCCGCCACAGTGGAGTAGCCGTCGCTCCACAGTTCACACACTCTCTGGCCTCTGGTAGAAGGAGAGAAAAGGAAGCAAGGCTCAGTCAGTTTAGCTTTGTCTTGTGCCACCTAGCCTAACTCAACCTCCTGGTCCCTTTTTGAGAGCCTCACCACAAGGGGCCAATGGCAGGCTTCCATGAAACTTGGGGGAAGAATAGGCTGCTGAGCTGAGAGGGCTCCCAGTGGGAGAGAAGAAAGGATTGGGAAAGTCAGCTCCCCCATAAGCACTGCTGGTGACAGGGAGCGTGGCAGGCACTGCAGTCCCCAGGGTCAGGAGGTCTGGACTCAGCCGCTCCGTCTTCAAGGTTTCCAAGAATGTGCTGTTGCTCTTCCCTTCAGGGTCTTCCAGGGCCTGGGAAGGGGCATCCTCGTGGCTGGGGCACACAGTTGAGGCAGGGTAGAGTGCTGTCTTGCCATAGGCCCAGCTAGTGTAAGGTGAGCCCCCGGGAATTCCCTCCATACTGTTGAGCAGTGGATACACCTGAAAGACTGTTAGAGGGGTAGAGAGGAAAAAGAAAGAACAGAAAACCTTAGGTAGTCCTACTTTTACAGTGAAACGGTGTTTATCTGTCCCAACATGGTAGCTAGCTTTCTGGTCTTCCTACAATAGTCACTTGCCTCTTGGGTGACTCCTGAGTTCTATGTCCCTCTGGTCACTATAGAAAGGATTATCCCCTCCATCCCTTTTTGATCTATAGAGACCAGAAGGCTGCAGGTCAAGAGACAAATAAGGCAGCTTTGTACACACTTCTAGCCTGGCTTCTCCGTGTGCTCGCTACAGTATGGCAGATAGAGAAGACTGGTATTCCCAGGGCAAATGGGGCAGTACACCATCCACAGAGCTTCTAACTCTTTCCAAGATGACCTCATTGAACTGTGACCTAGCTAACCATCTCTATGGCAACCCTGACAGCTTCCATCCAGTGCAAGGGCAGCCACCCAGCAGTTACCTGGGGAGTGTCTGTAGGACTCAGCTTCTCTGTAGTAGGCCAGTGCCGAGGCTGTGGCCGTGGCTGCATTTGGGGAAGTCGAAGAAGATGCTGCATGCAAACCCTCGGGCCCAGAGGAAAAGAAACCCGCTGAATCTGATGGTGAGGACACCAGGGCAGAATCCACAAACTGGGGCAAGGGTTCTGAGGCCCCCAGGGCCCCTAGGCCAGGAAAATCCATGGGGACACTGGGGTTGAACCTGTGAGGACAAGAAGGATTGTGAGACACGGGAAATCCTCTGTCACTTCCCTCCTTTCTTTTTTTTTTCTTTTCTTTTCTTTTCTTTTTTTTTTTTTTTTTTTTTTTTTTTTTTTTTTTTTTTTTTTTTTTTTTTTTTTTTTTTTTTTTTTTTTTTTTTTTTTTTTTTTTTTTTTTTTTTTTTTTTTTTTTTTTTTTTTTTTTTTTTTTTTTTTTTTTTTGAGACAGGGTTTCTCTGTGTAGCCCTGGCTGTCCTGGAACTCAATAATCTGCCTGCCTCTGTCTCTGCCTCCCAAATGCTGGGATTAAAGGCGCGTGCCACCACTGCATGGCTCTTCCCTCCTTTCTTTCTCTTTCTCCGAGTCTGTCACCAAGACTCTGTGTGTCTCCTTTTGGGCTCTCAGATTCTTTTTCTCCCCTTCCCTTTCATCCCTCCCCAGGCTGTCATCTCTCTTGTGTCTCTTTCCATCATCCTTTGTCCTTTTCTCCCATCTTCCTCTGCTCTCTCCCCATCCTCCCGTTGCCTCTTGTCTGTCTTCTCTCTACTACTTCCTCAGTTTGCTGCCTCCACGTCCCTCTTCTTCCTCTCCTATCCTTCCTCCCATCTTCCTCATCTCCATGTCTTTCTTCTTCCCTCTTTCCTTCTCCTTTTCCTCTTTCCACTGTCTTGTATCCCCTTCCTTTCTCTGTTGGTCCCTTCCCTTGCACCTCTTTACTCCTGTACCATATTTCTCTTCCTCTTTCTGTGTCTCCTCTTTCCTTCCTCCTTTACTTTCCTTCTAACCTTCCTCTTTCTCCTCCTCCGGCAAAACTTTGCTTCTCTCTCTCCCATTCTTCAAGGCCTCCTCCTCCTCTATTTCCTCTTTTTATTCTCTCTTCCCCTTCCTTTCTTTCCTTCTGCAGAGGCAGAATGCAGGACTAAGATCCCTTGGACCCCTTGACAGCTCCCATAGAAGCTTGGGGTTCACCCTTCTGGGCTCCCCAACTCCATCCCTATCTGTTGTATCTTGCCATCTGACTTTCTCAGAAACCCCGTGGTTTCCGGCTTTCTCCCCTCCCCCACTTCACTTGTGTCTGCAGACCGTGGGCCCCGTTAGTTCCTCCCTGTTCTATGGGGGGGGGTCAGTACTCCTGCCCCCATGCTGCTTATCTCTGCCATCCCCGCCCAACTTTTGAAATCACCCCAAAGCTACTGGCTTCCTCTGAGAAGAGTGACAGGTGGGTGGGGAGAAGGGTCTGTTTTCAGGAACCTTTGAGTCTTACCACTCCCAGACCTCAGTTTCCCCATCTGCTCTATTGGATGTGATACCTGAAGAGCTGAGCGCCGAGCCTTTCCTTCTGTCTACACTGCATGGCTTTTTCTATAGCTCTCTGTCTTCCTGGATCTCTCCCTCCCTGTTTCCTTTCAGGGCTGACTATGTTTCTGTGTTTCTCCTACCTTTCTGTGCTTTACCTTTGAAAACAAAGATTTTTATCTGTGTGTGCTTATGCAGTCAGTCAGTCTATCTATCTATCTATCCATCTGGAGGTCAGAGGACAAACATAGGTGTTGGTCCTTGCCATCCTCTTCCTGTGAGCTTCCAGTGTGTCTTCTCCATCTTCCATTTCCCTAAAACTGTGCTGAAACCACAGATGTGCACGCTACCATGTCAGTATGAGTTCTGCACATCAGATCCTTATTCAGCAAGTAATTTATCCTCGGAGCTCTCTCCCTAGACTTCCAGGGTGTATCTTGCCCTTTCTTCCTGTGCTTTTATGAATTTGTGTGTGTGTGTGTGTATCCCCCACTGCCTTCTTTGGCCATCCATGTCTATCTTTCTCTAATATCTTCCCATCTTTCTTCATATTTGTTTGTCTTTGTGTCTTTCTCAGCTTGCCTTCTGTGTTTCCGCTCTTGCTTTCACCTAGACTATGTATTTCTTCTAGACTATGTATTCCTGAATGTCTCTCAATCTTTCCAAGTCTGTATCTCCCTCTGACTCCCAGTGCCTCTGCCTCCTAGTTCTTTTTCGGAGCCATGAATTCTTACTATTCTTATATCCATCAATGTGCCTTTCTACACACAGCTTGGTGGCAGGAAAAAGGAGTCAGACTGTGCCTCTGCCCTGACGGGCTGATGGCTCTTATTTGTAGGGGAGGGTGGGAGTAGAATACCATCTTCTCTACCCATGGGTAGATTGGAAAGGGCTGGGCCCAGGCTTGGGGACCATGCTGGGGATAAGACAGCTCCTGACTCTGTTTACCATCACCTTCTTGAGCTCAGAATCCCTACCTATTTGGGCAGTGCCTGCTCTCCCTCTCAACTCTCAGTTCACCTATCCCCTCTTTCCTCTCTCTCTAATTCTTTCTCTTTTTCCATGATTCATTCTTCCTCTGTCTATTTTCCTTCTCGCCTTTCTGTCTCTGCCTCTGCCTTCTTGTTTTCTGCCCATGACTCTCCTTCTCTCCTCTTCCTTCTCATGTGATCAGCTTTCTTTCTTCCTTTCCTTTCCTTTCCTTTCCTTTTCTTTTTTTTTTTTGTTTTTGTTTTTTCAAGACAGGGTTTCTCTGTGTAGTCCTGGCTATCCTGGAACTCACTTTGTAGACAAGGTTGGCCTTGAACTCAGAAATCTGCCTGCCTCTGCCTCCCAAGTGCTGGGATTAAAGGTGTGTGCCACCACGGCCAGCTCTAGAACTCTTTTTTTTTTTTTTTTTTTTTTTTTTTTTTTTTTTTTTTTTTTTTTTTTTTTTTTTTTTTTTTTTTTTTTTTTTTTTTTTTTTGGTCCTTTCCTTTCCTTTCCTTTCCTCCCCCCAGACTGTTTCATCTTTGCATGTTTTATACCTCTTGCTTTCTCTCTCAGTGTCTCTGTCTCCTGCTCCCAGTTTTCTTTTTCTTTTCTTCTCTTTTATTTTTTATTTTTTGGTGTTTTGAGACAGGGTTTCTTGGCTGTCCTGGAACTCAGTCTGTAGACCAGGCTGGCCTCGAACTCAGAAATCTGCCTGCCTCTGCCTCCCAAGTGTTGGGACTAAAGGCATGCGCCACCACTGCCTGGCTATAGTTCTCTTTTTGTACCTCTTCTCTCACTCTGTGTCAGGTTGGCTTCCTGTCACCAATTCCTCATCCCCTCACCCACCCCCATATTCCCCCTGAGGCCTCACGGCCTGGACTTCTCACCTTTGGTGGGTGCAGAACTGCCCACCCCTCCTGAATCAAGGGCCCACCCCCCACCTCAGTTATCACCCTCCGGACAGAGATAAAGTTTATCTCCAGGCTGGGGGATGTGAGAAGTCCTTATCAGCTGCCTCAGTAGAGAAAGTGCTACTCTAACCAGGAGGCACAGCAGCTGCACCTGCTCTCCCAGGCCCAGCCCCTCACCCCAGGTAACTGCCCTACCCAGCCCTCAGCAAGGCTCCGTGGGGCCAAAGGAGCAGAAGCAGGACCTGGGGAGCAGATGTGGTACTTAGGGGGTTAGAGGTAGAGTTTGAGAGTCAGAAGTCTGGGTATATGGCCATGGAGTTTAAGGGAAGGAAAAAAATGGGTTGACGAAGTCAAGACAAGGTTTTGAGAGATCTGTTTTGGGTTCAGAAGTAGGTTAAGCAAACAGATGACTTTAGGAAACCAGAGGTAAAGTTTGACAGTCAGCTGTCCAGTTAGAGATGCACTTTAAAGGTTATAAATGGGTTTGGAGCCGGGCGTGGTGGCGCACGCCTTTAATCCCAGCACTCGGGAGGCAGAGGCAGGAGGATTTCTGAGTTCGAGGCCAGCCTGGTCTACAAAGTGAGTTCCAGGACAGCCAGGACTACACAGAGAAACCCTGTCTCAAAAAAACCAAAAAAAAAAAAAAAAAAAAAAGAAATGGGTTTGGGGGGGTCATGGTAAAATTCGAGAGAGAAGTTTTGTATTTTTTTTCCTGGGCAGCATGGGTTGAGGAACTAGAGGGACCTGGGCAGACAGGACTGTGGCTGTTATCTAGAGATAAATTCTGGGAACACAGGAAGAGAGGAGAAGTCAAGCCCAGAGATGGGGTGGAGAAAGTGTGGAAAGAATGGGGTTCAGTGGGCAGTCAACCCTAGGGCTGACGGGCATGGGGGGCACTGGGACAGAATAGTTGTGGGGAGGAAACAGCATCTAAAGCAATGAGCGCATTTTGTCCAACAGGTAGGGGGAGGTGGACAGTCTGGGAATGTCAGAGACAAAGGGAACAAGCATGAGGTCTGACAGGCCACGATGGCGATGGGAATTAAAGTTAGGGTTTGACACATCAGAGACAGGTCTGGTCAGCCAGAAAGAATGGGGTAGAAACAGAGGTATTCACTTGAGAGCAGAAATATGCGTCTTGAGGAAGCGAAAGTTGGTTTTGTTTTGTTTTTTTGTTTTTCCTTTTTGTTGGGAGAAGAGAGAGGTGGAGACAAGTTTCAATCAGTAAAAATTCCGATTTGAGATGAGATAGGAGCGTGGGGGAATGAAGGCATAGGGTTTCTCCTTGGGGAAGGGGGGTATGTATAGCAGGCAGGCCTGGGAGGATGAAGACCGAGGTAAGGGACATAGATAGCTTAGAAGGAATAGGAGAATGGGAAGAAGTTGGGGCCGATAGAAGTTTTGGCAGGGAGAGATGGAGGTTGGAACAGAAGTCTGGGGAGCTGTGGGAGAATTGGCGGACGACCCCCCGTTTTAGGGGCAAGCTATGGGTCCGAGTAGCAAGTTTGAGTAGCAGGCTGGGTGTTGCCTTGCTGGAGGGGTTTTTGGGAATCAAGACTGACCTGGGCTTGTTGATGCAGACGGTTCAGTGTGATCCCAAGGGGAGTCCTCACTGGCCTTGGCCTGAGTCTCCCTTCTTCTCTCCCTCCTGCCAGCCCGCCCTCCCTCCCTCCCACTCACCTTCTCCCTCCTCTTTCCTCCCCAGGGAGTGGCTGGTGCCCTAGTGGGTGGGGCAGTGCAGGGGAGGGGGTGTGCCGCCTCCTTGTGGAGGACCTCTTAGGCACTAGTCCCTCCGCCCTTCCTGTCTATCCTGCAGGTTGTTGGATTCCCCCTTGCCTTTGGCTTCTATGGAGTCCAGTGTCCAGTCAAGTCATATGAGCAATTAGTCAAGATCTAAGTTTCATGCTCTACTAGTTTTTTTTTTTTCAGTGAGGAAAGCCCCTACTGTGTACCCGGCTATGTGTGGGTTGGACCTGTATGCGTGTGAGCCCCCCTTAATGCTGGGAGAAAGGGGGATATAGCTGTACCCATTTTGCAGGTGAGAAGGATGAGGCTCAGGGTTTGGGGAGCATTTCAAGCAGAGGCTGCAGGCCACCTCTATGAAGCAGTCTGGGGTACTAGGCCAGGACTAATGGGTAAGGGTACATGCACTTTAGTGCTTAGGCTCGTGCCTGGGGCTTACGCCAGCTCTGGCCTGCTCTGGGGCAGCAGATAAGTCTTATCAGATGGACGCGACTGTGGCTGTTGGTGCCGCAGTAACAGGCTGTCTTGGGGCTGGGGGGCAGGGTGGGGGATGCACAGGGACAGTGCCTCAACTTCTTGCCCGCCATACTACGTTAGAGGCGGGAAACTGAGGTGACACCTAGAGTGGAATCCCCTGAGAGTCCCAGAGGATTGGGATAAGATCGCAAACAAGGATGGTTAAGTAAAAGACAGAAAGAGGCAGGGACAAAGATATACAGAAAGAGATAGAAGTGAGGGGGCAAAGAGAGAAGTGGAAGGAGGCAGAGGAATGACACCTGGGAGGGAAGAAGGGAGGGAAGGGGGGAGGGAGGGGTTGATGAGAGAGAGAGAGAGAGAGAAAAGGAAGACAGAAATGATGTAGAGAGGGAGAGAGATTTAGAGGCAGAATCTGAGAGAGTGAGCTCTCTCTGAGTGTGTGTGTGTGTGTGTGTGTGTGTGTGTGTGTGTGTACACACGTGTGTATGTGCGTGTGTGCATGCCATGCTGGTGCCATTGGTGTGAGGATGTGGCTGTCATGATCTGTGTGGCTCTGCTCTCAGCCGTATTGAAGTGATACCCTTCCAGCCCTAGTCACTGGATGCTGACCATCCATCCCTCCTTTTTTCTTTTGGCCCACTGGTGCCTTGTTCTCATATAAACCTTCATCAGTAGATTTTGAGCGCCGCTTCTGCATCACACACTCACACACACACACACACACACACACACACACACACGGCACTACACTTGCATCCTTATTCATAAGACTTTCTGACATAGCCCTGGAAATCCATAGGCTAGGCCTCTCCTACTAAACATCCATTCTACAGTTGAGGAGACTGAGAACCCCTGAGGGAAAGGCAGGGAGGAAGTTGTGAGTCAGATCGGTCATTCAGCCTGCCTACCAGCCATTGTCCCTCCACATGGGCCTTAAGAATGGGAGGCTTGTCCACTTACTGAAAATAGAGGCAAGAATGAGCAAGCACACCGGGCTGGACTTTTTTCTTAGTTGTGAAACCTTTAGCCTCTCTCGGGCTGTGAACAGCGACTTCTCATTCATTGCTGTCTAATTTCATCCTTTCTTTCAACCTCGTTAAAATCCATAGCATCACATGCATTTCTGTAGCATAAAGAGTTCATAGCCTGCATGAAATGATAGAGCCGGGCGTGGTGGCGCACGCCTTTAATCCCAGCACTCGGGAGGCAGAGGCAGGCAGATTTCTGAGTTCGAGGCCAGCCTGGTCTACAAAGTGAGTTCCAGGACAGCCAGGGCTAGACAGAGAAGACAGAGAAACCCTGTCTCAAAAAACCAAAAAAAAAAGAAAAAACAACAACAACAACAAAAAACTTTGCACGGCTTGATTGCAGTCACCTTCACCTTGGCCTCCTTGCTAAACTGTAAAGAGCACGAGAGACACACAGGAGCTGTGGGATGGTATTTAATCCTCTTCTTTATCAGAAACCCAGTAACAAACTTCAGATACACAGTGTACATGAAGTTGCTATTTGTTTGATAAAACAAATGAGTAGCCACAGTGAATACAATACATAAAAGAATAATAGAAAAATGGGAGGCTTGTTTAAATTATGAGAGAGTGGCTATGTGCCGCTTGCCTTTGTAAGGACACAGATGCTGGACCCGCAGCTAGCACTATTCTCCACTAGTGGGGAGACCTAGACAGAGTCATGTATGAGTTACCATTCTCCCTTCTGTAATGGGGTAACAATGACAACTACTTCTGTATTTGGGGGACAATGCACAAATTTGAATCCACGTTAAGTGGTCCGACCAACTGAATCTGAGTTCTCAATACTAAGAATATCAAAGATTCTATTTTTTTTTTTTTTTACCGAGTAGTCACGTGAATCTGAGATGTTCAAGTGGAGTATTCTGATTTGTCTACCGAGTGCTTATTACCTGTGTTAGTCCCTCTCCCTTCCCAACTAGCACGGCTGTGAATTCCCTGTAATGCTTCCTATGTGTGCACACCAAGAGCAATACTAATATTAACTCTAAGCCTATAGGAGCTTTGATGCTGATCCTAATACTAATAGCAGTGGTTAGCTAACACTGAGTTCTAGTCTAAGACTACTATTATTTTTGTAGTGCTAGGGATGGAACCTGATGCATCTTGAATACTGGGCAAGAGCTTTACTAGTAAGCTATATCCATAGCCTTAACGCTAATTCTTCTTCCTTCTAACTCAGAATAACCGCCTCCAATTCTCACCCTTGCCCCATGTAACTCAGGGCCTTGCATATGTACACTAGGCATGTGCTCTGCCAGCTACACTACATCCCCAGCTCCTGATTCAGCCAGAGCTTTTACCTGCAGGAACATACTGATAGCCCACCAAGAGCAGCAATATTCATTGGCAGGATGCAGTCGCTACACTAAGTACTTTTTTTTAGGCATGGTTTTATTACATTCTCTCCAAGTCTTTGTGGTCTATTGCCATTCTCCCCTGCCAGACTGGAGTCGGGCCACAGAAAGGAGACTCTCCAGGGCCTCAGCGACTCTCTTCAACTCACAGTGATTGACAGCCTAATTTTTGCACAAGCAAGTCATCCACTGTGCTTCAGTTGGTTGCTTGGAAAATGGTTATAATCCTAGCTCTTCCTTACCCTACACCAAATGTAACTAATCTGCACAGTGCCTGCTGGGCACATCAAAAATGGTATGCTACTCAAACAATACTTCTCATCACTATGTAGTACTCTTAGCGGCAGAAGTTGTGCATCTGGGGGTGAGGTATGGGGGAGCCTCATTGGGAGGGGAAGGCTATAGGCATGTCCAATAAAATGGTGTGGTGCTGGACTCATATCCCATTTCTTCATTCCTGGAGGTGACAAAGGCTCAGTAAAGGAAATAAAGGATGGGGAGTAGGGTGCCTCTGAGGCCAGGCCTCACCCCATTCCCTCCCCCATCCCTGTGGAGGGGGTGCAAGGCCCAGAAGTCTGTGGCCACAGTTCAGCCAGCAGGGAGGCAGCTGGGAAGGCATAGATAAGGGAATCAGCGGGGGCCAGGCTAAGCTTGGGGGAGCCCAGTGCTGGCGGGGGTGGGGTGTCCGGGTTGAAGAGGCTTCTCTGTCAGGCTTCCATTTGAGACCCACGCTAATGGCCTCTCTTACTTGGATCCTTCCTGGACTGTTCTCATCAACCTCTTTTGAGGTTCAGAAGCCTCTATTTGATTCAAGCCACAGCACAAGGTTATCTGGGCCTCTTTGAGACTGGAGTTCACCAGAGCGGGATAGAATAAGACTCACTTCGGTAGCACTACCACAACAACCAAAACCTGACCAAGGAGTCATGTGTTTGACTTAGGAGTGAAACTATTGCTTATTATCTCAAGAATTATTTTTAATCAAGACATAACAAATGTGTGTGTGTGTATGTGTGTGTGTGTGTGTGTGTGTGTGTGTATATATATATATATATATATATATATATATATATATATATGTGTGTGTGTGTGTGTGTGTGTGTGTGTGTGTGTGTGTGTGTATGGCCAAACATGATCATTTGATATGTGCATATAATACATAATGGTTGAATTGAAGTGATTAGCATATCCAGTTCCGTAAACAGCAAACACCAATGGTTTCTTAGAAATGAAAAAAGTTGGTCACAGAGAAGGAAGACTAGAATAATGGTCTGGACTGAGAAGAGAAGTCAGATGTGTTCTAGTGCCTTTGAGCCCAGGAGGGTAACTAGTTTGCAACACCCAGCCAAATGTAATAGTTCTTATTATTTAATGATGAAAGAAAATAACACAGAAATGGACATGGTCCTACATGGAATCTCAGTACTGATGGAGGCAGGAGGAGTGGGAGTTCAAGGTCATCCTCAGCTACATAGTGAGTTTGAGACCAATCTTGTTTGAGACCTTGTTTGAAAAAAAATAAAAGTCGGGACCTGGGTTCAATTCCCAGTTCTCATAGGCGCTCATAAACATCTGTAACTCCAGTTCCAGGAGATCCAATGACCTCACCTCACCTTCATAGGTACCCACAAGGTACATATACATACATGCATGCAAAACATTCATAGCCATGAAAATAAACTTTCATTAGAGCAGCCATAACAATGAATAAAGTAACTAATATAGTGAGTGGTCTGTTCCCAGTGGTCTATACTGTTGGCTGTATTCCTTTCTAACAGAACACATTTCTTTCAAGTCAGAGTCAGGTCAGGTCAAAGCTATCCAACCCCATAAAGCCACCAGTGGTTCTCAGAGCTCTTGGAATTCTTCCATTTGCTAATTTTCTATTTTGTTTTGTTTTTGAAATAAAGTTTCACTGTGTGGACCTTGAACTTGATATGTGACAGAGGCTGGCCTTGAACTCACAGAAGTCTGCCTTCCCCTGCCTCGCCTACTGCTAGGATTGAAGACATGACGTACTTTGCTTGGCTCTTCTTCGTCTTTTTAACGAGTTATTTTAGATTTATTTTCTTTTATGTATTCTGGTATCTCCAAAGGCCATAAAAAGGCATTGGGCGCCCCCTCAAACTGGATTATGGATGGTTGTGAGCCACCATGTGATTGCTGGGAATTGAACTCAGGACCTCTGGAAGAGCAATCAGTGCTCTTAAACACTGAGCCATCTCTCTAACCCCAAACTCTTCCATTTTTGAGCTCATTTCAAATTTAGAATCTAAATCACATAAATAAATATGTAGGTTTCTTTTAAGAAGAAAAAATGAAACTAGGTGGTTATAAATAGTAGGTAAAGGGTTGGCTACACTTTAGATTTTAACAAATCAATTAAGAATAAACATGCCCACAGAACTGGAAGGGCCAGCCATGCAGCTCAGGGATAGAGCTGTTGCTTAGAATTTGTGAGGTTCAAGCCTCAACACATATACACACGCATGCACGCACGCACATATGCACGAGATAGGTTCACACACCAACATCAATTCTGCGTAGTAATCAATTTTTGTTCTCTTCAGCTTTGTGTGGCTTTTCTTTCAGTAAGAAGCAAACAATAAGCCGGGCATGGTGGCGCACGCCTTTAATCCCAGCACTCGGGAGGCAGAGGCAGGCGGATTTCTGAGTTCGAGGCCAGCCTGGTCTACAGAGTGAGTTCCAGGACAGCCAGGGCTAAACAGAAACCCTGTCTCGAAAAACCAAAAAAAAAAAAAAAAAAAAAAAAAAGAAGCAAACAACATTGAAGAGAACCCATTATGATTCTTGCTATTATTCTTTTGAGACAAGATCTCAGTGGAGTCCAAGATGGCCTCAAACAC
Source organism: Mus minutoides (assembly GCA_902729485.2). Lineage (NCBI taxonomy): Eukaryota > Metazoa > Chordata > Mammalia > Rodentia > Muridae > Mus > Mus minutoides. Next base: position 642,017 of record LR749516.1, on the reverse strand, counting down.
AACATTTTCCTGCCACCACCTCCCAAGTGCTGGGACCACAGGTGTGCAACCACCATGCCCAGCTCTAACTGTAACTGTCCTGGCAGGGGCTGAGATATTCTAAGGAGGGACACTTGTACCCGTTCTTCTACTATCAGGCTACTGAGAAAATTGAAACTGGAATTTTCCCAGGATTCTAACCCCAGGAGAAGGTAAAAGTTAAGACTCTAATGCCAAGTGGAAGCTTCTCTCTCCTGGCAAGAGTTTCCCATAGTTGGAAAGCATATTGGACTACCAAAGAGATCAGAGCCCAGAGCTGATATCGATGTGTCAAAGGTGGGCAGGCAGCCCCTCCCCTTTGAACAGAACCGCTTAGTTAAGGGTAATTGTGAATTCTCTATAAACCCAAACCTTTTGGCAGGACCCTGGAAGACAGACTTGAGCCATTTCTTCAGCCCCAGATCTTTACTTTCAGTGTGTATTTTTGTATCATGGGCCTGTTCTATTCTCTACCATTTTATTATTTATTTATTGTTGGTCTTTCAAGATAGGGTTTCTATGTGTATCCCTGGCTGTCCTGGAACTCACTCTGTAGACCAGGCTGAACCTCAGACTAACAGAGATCTACCTGCCTCAACTACCTCCCCTGGATTAAAGGTGTGTACCACCACCACCCAGGTTACCTCTTATTTCACGTTTTTTGTTTTGTTTTCCTAAATTGCCAAGTGAAGTACAGAACATACTACAATAGCGATTGGCACTCAACAATCACAACTGTGTCCTAATCTCAAAATGTTAAGAGTGCCAGTGTCACTATTCAGGGTCGAATGACCAAGACACACCGGTCTTGCTCTTAATCAGGTGAGCAGACAATTGAGAAAGATATATCATTTTTCCAATCAGGAGTATGTAAACGGATGCCTTTCTGTCAAAACTTCTTAGCTAGAAATAGCTCTGGAAACCAAAGTCCTTCATCCTTACATTGAGGGACTGCAAACTGCCGTTAAGGTCCAAGAAATAAGTAAGCCCAACAATAAACAGAGCCCTTTTTTCTATTACCATTGTGTGTCCTGTAACTTAGTAATTTAGACGTTCTTTTTTTTTAAAGACTTGTTTATATATATGAGTACCCTGTAGCTGTCTTCAGACACACCAGAAGAGAGCATCAGATCCCATTACAGATGGTTGTGAACCACCATGTGGTTGCTGGGATTTGAACTCAGGACCTCTGGAAAAGCATTCAGTGCTCTTAACCTCTGAGCCATCTCTCCAGCCCAATTTAGATGTTCTTTTTTGAAACACTGTTTCATATACCATAGACAGGCCAAGTGGTGCTTCTGTCTGCCCCTCCCAAATGCTAGAAGTAGAGGGCTACAGCCACCATACCTGATACAAGTCACCTTTTATAGCAAGAGAGAATAGCAATTCATTTTCCAAAACATTTTCTATACTAGATGAGTACAAATAGAATTCTACTAAAATAGCTGTTAATAGGCATGGCGGTGGGGGCAGGGACTCTTCCAACTTAATGACAATAAGAATGAAATCAAGCCACAAATGGGGGGGGAAACGTCAAGCACATCCAAATTGAATAAGGAGGAGGAATGGGTGAGGGCAGCATGGGTGAGGGCAGCATGGGTGAGGGCAGCATGGGTGAGGGCAGCACGGATGTACAACAGTTCTGAGTTTGACACCAGGGTAGGTCTGTAAACAGAGAGGTCTCATTGTAGCCCAAGTGAGGTTGAAACTCACTACATGGGCCACACTAGCCATTAACTCAGTCCTGCCTTATCCTCAAGCCCTGGGATTAGAGGCATACAGGATCAGTGTATCTGCCCCTTCTACCCTGGAGGGGGCAATTTGCATGCACAGTACAGGCTGGTCCTGAATTTAAAATCACCAAACACCCTTTTTTTCTTATTCAGAAGGTTAGAGTCTGTGGTTTTTCATTAGCTATGGGTGCCTGTTTCTCCTTCTTCCTTTCTTTCCTTCCTTTCTCTTTCTTTCTTTCTTTCTTTCTTTCTTTCTTTCTTTCTTTCTTTCTTTCTTTCTTTCTTTCTTTCTTTCTTTCTTTCTCTCTCTCCCTCTCCCTCTCTCTTACTCTCTTTTGTAGGAAGGCTTTTGCTATGTAGCCCTGGTGAGCATGGAACTTACCTTGGATATGGAGCTGGTATATCTCAAGGAGAACTTGTCATGACCCTCCTGCCTCTGCCTTCTGAGTACACGAATGACAACGGTCTCACTTCACAACACCCAGTCAGCTTTCTCTGCCAGAAGCATTCGGGAGGAGTGGGTTATTTTCCCAGGAGTTGTTGCATTCCTGATTGAACACGCTGGCCTTGAGATAAGGGTGGCCCCAAGATAACAGTTTTTTAAAAAAATTCATGAAAAGGATGGTCCAGAACATTCTTTAAAAAAAAAAACACACAATAACAAATTCAAAGAGCCCAGTTTGTGGTGGGAAAAGTATACATGGCATTTTCATATATACTAGGAGTCCAGGCTGGCTTCAAATTTGCTTTGTAGCTGACAATGACTTTGGATTCCTGATCCTTTCTTGTCTGCTTTCAGAGAGCTGGGATTGTAGTCTTGTACCACCATGCCTAGTTTTACGTGATTTTGAGTGTTAACACTAGCCCCACGGTGTATAAAAAGTATAAACTTTTTATGTCTTCTTGGGGGGGGGCAGGAGTTGAGACAGGTTTTCTCTCCTGGCTGTCCTGGAATTCACTCTGTAAACCAGGCTGGCCTTGAACTCAGAGATCTGTGTGTCTCTGCTTCCCTGGGATTAAAGGCATATGATACCACCACCCAGCCCAGTATAAAGTTTTAAAACTTTTATTTTATGTGTGTTATGTGTAGGTGCACCAGCTGAGCCAACTCACTAGCCTTCTTTATTAAAATTTATAATAGAGTTTGGAGAGCTGGCTCAGCAGTGAAGGGTACCTACTGTTCTTGCAGAGGAGTTGGGTTTGGTTCCCAGAATCCACATGGTGGCTCACAACCATCAATAACCCCAAATCTGGGGTATCCTGCACCCACCGTCTTGTCTCTATAGACACTGAATAAGCACAGACTGCGCAGATATATATGCAGGTGAAATATTCCCAGACAGAAAATACATCTAAAAAAGTTTGGGGCGGGGGCGAGGAATCTAGACAGGGTTTCTCTGTATAGCTCTGGCTGTCCTGGACTCACTTTGTAGACCAGGCTGGCCTTGAACTCAGAGATCTGCCCGTCTTTGCCTCCGGAGTGTCGAGAAAAGCAGGTTTCTTGGGCTGGTTCCTTTCCCCTGTCCCCCCACCCCTTTTCTTCAATTAAATAAAAAGGCAAAGCTGAAAGGCAAGGAGAAGGCAAAGACCAGGAAAAAGGAAGAAGACAAGCAAAGTGGCATCTGGGGTCTCCTACCCATGGAGTCCCTTCTTGACCCCATCCTTTGCCTTTTGCGAAGGGCTTCACTCCAGGAGTGTAGGTGCCGCATACTTACTCTCTAGCTGTTCTCTGTAGTGTGCCTAGTAGAAGCTATCAAAGTCAAACATGGAGTGAAGGTCTCCAGGAGGGGGGCCATCCTAGAAGGCAGGCTACTAGTCTACACATGTCATGGTCGCTGAGCAGACCTTGGTCATATTGTCACATTCATACCTCATACATACTGGCTTCATACTTGCGACTGGTGATGGTACGTCTCAGAAGCACATAAGCTCAGAAGAGGCTTCCGGGTAGCCACACCTTCGGTGGCAGCGAATAGGACGTGGGGGCAGGCAGATCTTTGTGAGGTCCAGGCATAAAACTTCTAAGACTTAAACAGTGAGTTTAAGATCAGCCTGGACTATGTGAGATTCCATTTTTTTTCTTCCAGAGCTGAGGACCGAACCCAGGGCCTTGTACTTGCTAGGCAAGGCACTGAGCTAAATCCCCAACCCCATGAGATCCTGTCTTAAAGAAAAGAATGAAAGGTGAAAAGAAAAAGTATATGCCATAGAAACACAGCAGGGAAATTCTCAGAATTACACCCCAAGAGGAAACGGGTTCCTTTTATAACAGTTACATTTTCCAGCTTTGTGTCCACGGGCCATTTGTTTGGGATTATATATGAATAGGTAGTGGCAACCACTGCCTTCTTAGGGAGATTTACAACACTATTTGCCCTTCTTAATTCTGGCCAGTTGGGGCAAGGCACCAAGGGTCTGTTAGAGTTAGGCTTTATGTAAGACATGGCAAGTCAGGAGCAGGAGAGATGGCTCAGTGGTTAAGAGCCACCGTACTCATCTTGCAGAGGACCTGAATTTGGTTCCCAGCATTTTAATATTTATTTAACTTGTATGAGAGTGCTTTGCCTACACATAAGTATGTGTACTGTGTTAAAGGTCTGCTATGCCCTCAAAAGTCAAAAGTCACTGGATCCCTTAGAACTGGAGGTACAGATGGTTGTGAGACCCTATATGGGTAGTGGGTCCTTTGCAAGAGCAACAAGTGAGCTGGGCTGTGGTGGCGCACATCTTTAATCCCAGCACTTGGGAGGCAGAGGCAGGTGGATTTCTGAGTTCGAGGCCAGGCTGGTCTTCAGAGTGAGTTCCAGGACAGCCAGGGCTTAAGAGAAACCCTGTCTCGAAAAACAAAACAAAACAAAACAAAAGAGCAACAAGTGCTCTTAACTACTGGGTCATCTCTTAGTCCCCATAAATAAAGCAATCTTAAAAAGAAGACATGACACATAAGTCACTGAGCCAGGCTTCAAGCAGCCAGGGGTTGATTAGTGAGTGAGTAGCAGATTCTGCTTTTCTTTATTTTTTTGTTTTTAGCCTCTTGTCTCTAAAATAGAGACTCCCTGAGTTGGCTGGCCCTTTTAGAAGGTCCACTGATATCTTCTGGACTCAAGCTGAGCACGGGGAGTAGGGGCCAAGATACTAGCTGTCTTTTCAGCCCATTTATCATTTTTGGCTTCGGACCTTAAGCCTTGACTGTGGACCACCAAGGTCAATCCCACTCTTCTTCAAGTGGGGAATTGGGCTTTACTTTTCTACCTTTGTCATTTCTTTGTGTCAGGGATACTTTGACCTTGAAAGACCTGCGGACAGGATGGTTAGAGAGATGGCTCAGCAGTTGAGAGCACCGACTGCTCTTCCAGAGGTTCTGAGTTCAAATCCCAGCAACCACATGGTGGCTCACAACCACCCGTAATGAGATCTGATCCCCTCTTCTGGTGTGTCTGAAGACAGTGACAGTATGCTCATATACATAAAATCACTCAATCAATCTTTAAAAAAAAAAAAAAAAAGACCTGAGGATGTTTGCCCCTATGTTGAGCCCATTTCCCTGCAACTCTTTTTTTTTTAAAAAAAAAAACTTTATTTATTTAATGTATATGAGTACACTGTAGCTGTCTTCAGACACACCAGATGACGGCATTGAATCCCATTACAGATGGTTGTGAGCCACCATGTGGTTGCTGGGAATTGAACTCAGGACCTCTGGAAGAGCAGCCAGTGCTCTTACCTGCTGAGCCTTTTCTCCAGCACCCATAGCTCTCATTTGAAAACACTCATTTTTCATAAAAAAAAAAAGTATTCTTTTGAGCAAATTTTGTAGGTGGGCAGAATTTTAGATTAACAGCGCATCCTAAGAAGGAACAGGAAAGGAGATGGATGGGTGGAGCCTTCTTGCAGGTGAGTTTGGACATTTGACAAAACTTAGCTATATTTTACTTTTTTTGTGGTACTGTACACTAAACCTGTAATGGCTCTGGCAGAAATGAAACTATTCTACCAAGATTGTGTCTTTTAGTCTGATGATCAGAGTGTTGAAACAATGGGCCCCCTAAAATGATAATTTCCCCAGAAATCTCATTCAGAGGGACACCAGGCATAAGGGGGAACTTGTCTCCTGTGTCCCAGAAACAGATTTGCAGTAAGTAGTTCTAATGAGTGAGTGGTCAGATAACCTTATAGGCTGAACTGAAGACAGATAATGCTGGGTGGGTAGGGCACAGTCTTCACCTGGACTGCTTAGATGTACACAGCCTTGACCCTCATTTAAACTTTCAGGATTCCAAAGACAGCTGAGAAATTTGTTAGACAACAATGTCCCTCTTCCCAGTGTGGTCACATTAAATAAATCTCCCTTTTCTGCTTTCAACATTTGGGGGTAGTGGGGTGCTGTTGAAATAAGGTCTCCATGTAATTCTGGACTGGCCTGGAATTTGGTATGTAGACCAGGCTAGACTTGAATTTACAGAGATCCTCCTGCCCCTGCCTCCCAAGTGTTAGCACCATCTCTGGCCTGTGTTCAACTTTTTGTTCTGAGGTCATGTTTCTCAGTGTAATCAGCCCTGACTGTCCTGGACTTGTTCTGTAGATCAGGCTGACCTTGGACTTACAGAGATCCACCTGCCTCTGCCTCCCCAAGTGCTGGGATAAAAGGCAGGCACCACCATGCCTGGCTTGCTTTCAACTTTGTTGTTGTTGTTGTTGTTTGTTTGTCTGTTTGTTTGTTTTTTTAGAGACAGGGTTTCTCTGTGTAGTCCTGGCTGTCCTGGAACTTACTTTGTACACCAGGCTGGCCTCGAACTCAGAATCTGCCTCCCAAATGCTGGGATTAAAGGCATGTGCCACCATCACCTGGCTGCTTTCAACTTTTTCTTTTTTTTTTTCTTTCAACTTTTAATTTGGCTCCTTTAATTGGCTTATTGAAGATGGGTGGCTGGACCTGACTTGGGGCACAGGTTGTGAACCCCAAGTTTGGTGACAAAATGGCATTCATGGAGGTATAAAGACACGTTTCAGGGGTGTCTACTAATATTGTGATGACCCCAGGGAGAGAAGAAAGGACAAATGGAAGCTTCCAGATTTACTGGAGTCATTTCCTCCAGGGACAGTTTGCTCTTTCCCCATCAGCTGCTTCGTACCTCAACTCAGTGAAGCAGGCAAATGAGTTTGGACTTTGTCTTAGATTCTCCACAAATCTGACCCTTGGGAACTCCCTCAGCAGTCAGCTTTTGCCTGCCTCTTTGCCTTTGGGATCTTTGGAGCAATTCGGGGTTCTTTTGATTCATTCCGTGCTGCCATTTGGTAAATGACTTGGTTTTGGATGCTCTTGTGTTGAAGACGATTGGGTTACTGTTGTAACATAGAGAATGGTGGCAAAGCAGAGAGCTCTCAAAGGTATTGGGGATCTGAGCAGAATTCAGAGTCAAAGACCACAAAGATCCTGTGATCAGCGCTTCAGGTAGGTAGGTTTAGTCTCCTCTCGTGGCTTTGTCATTTTCCCTGCATTGGCCTGTGTAGAAGGGCCTGTCAGCTGGAGGAGAGAAGGTGGCTTGGGTTTCTAAAGTTACAAGTGTCTTAAAGAGACAGGCCCATAAAGTTGATTAGGGCATGTGTCAGATAACAGGGCAGGTTTGGGGTGCTCTTGAGTCACTTGTGGTTCGGTGGAACCATTTGGAATAGGTAGGAGTCAATATCATGGTTTATATAGCCAGGAAAGTATTCTCTGTACTAGTTTGGTAGCCTAGAGAGAATCAAAGCTGATTGGCCTTTTCTAAACAATTCCGAGGACAGCAATGGGGTAGGGAGACAACAATCCCTGCCCCTGGAGCTTCTGAAGAAAACCCTGGCATCTTCCGTTTTGTTTTATGCTTTAAACTGGCTGTGCCCTGCATGATGGGCATGCCATTCAGATGTGAGAATCTCTGTTCATGTGAATGTGCTTAGGGTCGTTTTGTGCTACATAGAAGCAATTGATTCTGTATCTATTTCTTAAAGCTAAAATCCAAGGATTTAGAAAACACAGAGGGGCTGGAGTGATGGCTCAGTGGTTAAGAGCACTGGCTTGCTCTGCCAGAGGTCCTGGGTTCAATTCCCAGCAACCACATGGTGGCTCACAACTGTCTGTATCTCCAGTTCCAGGGGATCTGACCCACAGACATACATGTAGGCAAAACACCAATGCACATAAATATTTTTTTTAAAAAAAGGAAAATGTAAAGAAAAGAAAATTCATTTCTAGAGTTTACCTGGGTAAGCTTATTTAACATGAATTAAAATGTTATTCTTTTGTTTTGGCTTGTTTCTGAGACAGAGCTGACCTGGAACTTGCTATGTAGACCAGATTAGCCTTGAAATTACAAAGATCCACCCACTTTGGCTTCTGAAGTACAGGCTTCAAAGATGTGTGCCGCCACATGTGACAGAAACATTAATTTTAAGCTTCCCTTGTAAAATGATTTGGGTCTGGTGCTTTCAACTATTAATTATGAAGATGGGTTGAAGAATAATCTGATTATGACATTTATGAAAGACAACCTAAAGAGAGCTAACATATTTTTATTGAGTGTTCACAATATCTGAACAGTGTTTGCTAGAAAAAATTAAAGTATACAGCAAGATTAGTTTCAGGGTTGACTTGTACCCACAGATATTTTGCCTTAGTTTGTTTCAAATGTATTGACAATGTTGAGAGAACTAACTTTCACTTTGAAAGAATTACTAAGAGATAATAAACTGTGCCGGGCGTGGTGGTGCACGCCTTTAATCCCAGCACTTGGGAGTCAGAGGCAGGCAGATTTCTGAGTTCGAGGCCAGCCTGGTCTACTGAATGAGTTCCAGGACAGCCAGGGCTATACAGAGAAACCCTGTTTCGAAAAAACCAAAAAAAAAAAAAAAAAAAAAAAAAAAGAAAGAAAGAAAGAAAGAAAGAAAATGAGCTGCCTTCTCCATCTCCTCCTGTGTATCTCTCTGTTTTAGTCAAATGGTTATGTTTCTGTGGAGTACTGGGACTCAGTTTTTGGAAAGCTTGGTATTACAATAGACTATACTTACTGCCAAGCATCTCATTATGTATTGAAAATTGTGGGGCTGGGATCCAATGTCCAATGTCCTCTCTTCTGCTATATCTGAAGACAGCTACAGTATACTTACATATACATAAAATAAGTAAATAAATCTTAAAAAAAAAAAAAAAAGAAGAAGAAGAAGAGCCTCATAATGCTGCCAGGTGGCAGTGGCGGTGGTGGCAGTGCATACATTTAATCCCAGCACTTGGGAGGCAGGGGCAAGCAGATTGTATTCAAGGCCAGCCTGGTCAACAGAAAGAGTTCCAGGACAGCCAGGGATACACAGAGAAACCCTGTCCTGGAAAAAAGAAATCTGCGATGCTCTCTTTTTCCTTTACTTCCACTCTGCTTTTTAAGATGCCACAGGAGCCAGGCAGTGGTGGCGCATGCCTTTAATTCCAGTACTTGGGAGGCAGAGGCAGGCAGATTTCTGAGTTCAAGGCCAGCCTGGTCTACAGAGTGAGTTCCATGACAGCCAGGGCTATACAGAGAAACCCTGTCTCGAAAAACCAAAAACAAAACAAAAACAAAAAACAAAACAAAAAACAAAACACCAAGACTGGCTCTGGTTAGCTAATGCAGCTCCCAACTGCACTGCTCCCCTGATGAAGGGTACATGAAGCTGCTTTTGGAAAGGCAACAAATGGGACAGCCTCCATAGGTTCTTACCATTTCTGAGGGAGAGAGAGCCCTACGGGTGAGCAACGGTGAACATGGCCTAATAGCCCAATTTAAATTGAACATAAGCTTTCCTGTAAAACCCAGTTTCTATGAAAGCTTTTTCTGTGCTTCCTACTATCTCCTTCTGATTGCTCTTCCCTTAGAGCTAACATCTCAATATTTTAATTAAGTACTAATTTAGAAACTGATTTAAAAACCAGCTAATTGGTTTTAAAATGTGGAACGTGTCTGCCGTCTTGAGTTCACATCTCACTATGTGTGTGATTCTGGAGACCACAGTCAAGCTATTTTCGAAAGCTGTCGTTTTTCCAAACCCTGTAAAGTTCATCTAATTCTAGCTATTAGAAGGACAGCTCCTTTGCCTTAGTTATTTAGCTCTTAGGTGCTAGGGGATAGATGAGGGTGGGTTTTTTTTTTAAGAAGAATCTGTGCTTTGTGTGGTGTTTATTGATTGGAGACAGTATGTACTGTATCCCATACATGACTGCCTGCTACCTTCTGAAAGGAATTGTTTTGTTCTATATGGTAAACCTAAAACAAGATGTTATTTTTTTTTTTATTAAAAAAGACTTTTTTAGCCAGGCGTGGTGGCACACGCCTTTAATCCCAGCACTCAGGAGGCAGAGGCAGGCGGATTTCTGAGTTACGAGGCCAGCCTGGTCTGCAAAGTGAGCTCCAGGACAGCCAGGGCTATACAGAGAAACCCTGCCTCGAAAAACCAAAAAAAAAAAAAAAAAAAAAAAAAAACAAACTTTTTAAAAACAAATATTTTGGCCGGGCGTGGTGGCGCACACCTTTAATCCCAGCACTTGGGAGGCAGAGGCAGGCGGATTTCTGAGTTTGATGCCAGCCTAGTCTACAGAGTGAGTTCCAGGACAGCCAGGGCTGTACAGAGAAACCCTGACTCGAAAATATATATATATATATATTTTCTGCTGTGTGTGTTTCAAATCTGCTTGGTGGCTTAGGAAATTGTCTTAAAGTACAGCTTTATTTAAGGATCTGTTTGTGTTATGGTCTTTGAAAGACTGCTTTGAAATCAACTGTTTTGAGTTGACTGTGGCACATATAATAAATACCCCATGGATCTGACTGGACACATGTGGAGATGTGTATCTAAACCTTTTATATTATGCACAATAACCAGCAATCGCTATTGCTCAGGCAAGTACTGACTGTAACTACCTATGGGTGCAATCTGCATGTAGGCGCTAGAAGCTGAACCTGGGCGCTCTAGTCACTGGCTCCTGAAACCAACTGCACTTGGCTTAAAATGGATTAGAATGCCCAGCCTGTGAGTGGCTCTTAACCACTGAGCCTTCTCTCCAGCCCCCGCTAGTGTTTGTGTGCTGTCTTATAGTTACCTGTTGCATAATACCTGCTAACTCCGTTTTGTAGAGCCTTATAAGTGAACTGTCAACGTTCTACAAAAGTCAGGCTTTTGACAAAGGAACCTGAACAGGACATTACCCACAGGACAAGTGAATGGACCTCAGGTGTACCTGACCTCCGAGCCAATCCCTCTATATCCCAGTTGTTTAAATCAGGCCTGAAAGGCTGACTAGTTCTAGCTCCTTGATATCTTTCATTTACGCTCCCAAAGCGGTTCAAATCAGACCAACCAGAAGGAGTCTTTGCCTGGCATCATGGGACTTTGGAAAGCAAACCACCAGATGGTCAATTAGCGATGTCTTCAGAAAATATTTGTTCAGAGATGGGGGTGGGGAGATGGTTGGACGATAGGCATTGTAGCACCTGGGGAGCTGACACAAGCGGATCCCAAATTTGAGGCCAGTGTAGACCTCCTGATGAGAGCCTGTCTCAAGCCAGTGAGATGGAGTTGCTTGTCCCACCCCTTCCAACAGTAACTAAGAGCCATGGAAAATGATTCTTAGGTGTGCTGCCCCATACTATATTGTAGCCTCCATCCTACAGTCACTATACTTATCCTTTTGTTTCAGACATAGACACCATGTGCCAGCCTAGAATTGGGACCAGTCTGATAGAAATGAAGCTATTCTAAGGAAACACTTGTATTGAGGTCTTTGTCCCTCTTCCCAGTGTGGCCTGATTGACTAAATCACCTTTTTTTCTGCTTTCCACTTTTAATTTGCCTCTTTTAATTAGCTTATTGACGACAGATGGCCACACCTGAGTTGGGACACATGATGTGATCCCCCCAAGTTCAATAATGGACCTATGGCCTTGCACATGCCAGGCAAGTGTTCTACCAACTGAGCTGTGCCCACAGCCCAAAGCTTTTTACACTTTATTTATTCCTTTTCTCCTTTTTTTTTTCTCTTTTGAGACAGAGCCATACAGTACAGCCCAGCTTAAGCTGGCCTGAAACTCACTGTGTAGCCTAAGCTGGCCTCCAACTCATGGTGATCCTCTCGTGTCAGCCTTGGTGATGCATATGCTCAAGTCATGCATGTAAGCTACCACAGCTTGCTGAGGACCAGACTTTAAGTGGGAGAAGTATACAAATGGCATCTGACTGGGGCATGCTGATATATTGGAGGTAGAGTCAGAAGATCGGGGAGGTTAAGGCCAGTTTTGACTATGTGGTGAGTTTTAGTCAAGTTTGATCTACACAGTAAGTTCTAGATCAGCCAGTACTATGTAATACAACCCTGTCTCATAAAACAAAACAAGGAGCTGGAGAGATGGCTTAGCTGAGGGATCTGGCTTCCAAGGCGCCTGGACTCATGTCCACAATGCTCTAACTCAAATAATTAAATATGGACACATAATTAAAAATAAAACTAGCAGATAATCCTGAATTTTACTAAATATACAGCAGAAATAGCAGATGATTTAGTAATGATGTCTTTAAGGTTTTGACACAATGCAGCATGTAAAGAGTATATTATTGACTGCCTTATATGTATTCAACCTACACACTTTTAACAACACAAACTTTTGCCTAACACTTGGAAAAACTTAGACACATATCCCAATTTAGCCTCAAGATGTGTATGTGTGTGTATGTATGTGTAGCAGCAGATATGTAGAATTTCAAATATACCAGAGTACCCTACGTTAATAGTTGCTTATTTAACCATAGTTGTAAAGGAATTACTCTCAGAACTTCAAAATAATTATGGACTTAAATAAATGTTTTACTTTGGTTTTTATTTTTTTAAATTAATTAACATTTTGGAAACAGAAGCTCTCTGTAGCCCTGGCTGTCCTGGAGCTTAATAAGTAGACCAGGTTAGCCTTGAAGTCACAGAGATTCTCTTACCTCTGCCTCCCAAGCACTGGGACTAAAGGCACATGCCACTGCACCCAGCTGACTTTGGTTTTTAAAAGATAATTTTTTTTCATTTTGTGTCTGTGTGTCTGTGTGTGTAGGCCAGAAGAGAGAACTAGATTCCCTTGGACTAGAGCTACAGAGGCAGTATGAGCTACCTGATGTGGGATTAAACAATGTGTGCCACCACACCCCATAACCTTGACTTTCATAAGACTCCATTCCCTAGTCATGAAAAGCATAGGATGCAGACATATTACGCACCTATCACGCCAGCAAGTAGAAGGATGGGGACAGACTCCCTGGAAGAGCGTGGCTAGTGAGACTAGTCCGAATCAACAGGCTCCAGTTTCCCTGAGAACCTGCCTCGGTAAAGTGGAGAATGATTGGCGAAGACATTCAATGTCAGTTTTGGCCTTCCATGTGAATACACAAGTTCCTGTGCATCTGAATACACATGTGTATGCACAAAGAAAGCATCAGAAATCCGGGCACACTGGCTCATGCCTATTAAGCCTGGTATTTGGGAGGCTGAGACCAGAAGATTACTTTGAGTTCAAGGCCAGACTGCAGTGGGAAGCTCTCAAAACAACAGTGTCAGGAGGTGAGGGTGCATGCTTTGAATTCCCACCTTTTCTTTTCTCTCTCTCTCTCTCTCTCTCTCTCTCTCTCTCTCTCTCTCTCTCTCTCTCTCTCTCTCTCTCTCTCTCTCTCTCTTTTCGAGACAGGGTTTCTCTGTATAGCCCTGGCTGTCCTGGAACTCACTCTGTAGACCAGGCTGGTCTCGAACTCAGAAATCCGAACTCAGAAATCCGCCTGCCTCTGCCTCCCAAGTGCTGGGATTAAAGGCGTGCGCCACCATGCCCAGCAATTCCCACCTTTTCATTCCAGGCGGAGGCAGAGGAGGGGGCGGAGGCGGAGGCGGAGGCGGCAGATCTCTGTGAGTTCAAGGCCACACCCCATCTACAGGGTTCCAACTTTGCCAGGGCTGCACAGAGAAATCTTGTCCCAAGAACAAACAAACAAACAAGCAAACAACTAAAATCACCACAAACACAAGAGCGACGCGAAACATAAGCATTATCTTGACAAAACATGAAATCATGTTAATTTTTTGAGACAAGAGTTTCAGCTGTATCCCAGGCTGATCTCCACTGTGCAGCCTTCCTGCCTCTGCCTCTGAGTACTGAGACTGGGACTGTAGATATCCAGCACTGCACCCAGCTAAAAACCTTTATAGATATACTTTTTAAAAATTATTTTTAATTTATTTTGAGACAGGGTATCTTGTTGTAGCTGTGGCTGTCCTGGAATTTGCTTTGTAGACCAGGCTGACCTTGAACTCAAGAGATATGCTTGCCTCTGCCTCCTGAAGGCTAGGAATAAAGATGGCCATCGTGCCCGGCTTGAATCTTTGTTTGTTTCAAGCCAGCCTTTTTTTTTTTTTTCAACTTTTATTAGATATTTTCTTCATTTACATTTCAAGTGTTATCCAGAAAGTTCCCTATATCCTCCCCCCTCCCGGCCCTGCTACACTACCCACCCGCTCCCACCCCCTGGCCCCGGCGTTCCCCTGTATTGGGGCATATAAAGTCTGCATAACCAAGGGGCCTCTCTTCCCACTGATGGCCAACTAGGCCATCCTCTTCTATATATGCAGCTAGAGACACGAGCCCAGGGGGTACTAGTTAGTTCATGGTTATTCTTNGATAATTTGAGTTCTTCCTTTCCAATTTGTATCCCCTTGACCTCCTTTTGTTGTTGAATCGCTCTGGCTAGGACTTCAAGTACTATATTGAATAGGTAGGGAGAAAGTGGGCAGCCTTGTCTGGTCCCTGATTTTAGTGGGATTGCTTCCAGCTTCTCTCCATTTAGTTTGATGTTGGCCACTGGTTTGCTGTAGATTGTCAAGCCAGCCTTTTATAAATGTCTCTAAAAGGGAATCAAATTAAAAAAAAACTTATTGTTTTGAACATAAGGAATTTGATATTTGTAAAGTTGCATGATAGCTTAGAGCTATAGAATGAGACCCTGTCTCTAAGTCTTTTTTGTTTTGTTTTGGTTTGGTTTGGTTTGGTTTTTTCGAGACAGGGTTTCTCTGTGTAGCCCTGGCTGTCCTGGAACTCACTCTGTAGACCAGGCTGGCCTCGAACTCAGAAATCCGCCTGCCTCTGCCTCCCGAGTGCTGGGATTAAAGGCGTGCGCCACCACGCCCGGCTTCTAAAAGTCTTTTTAAAAACAACTTAAGTCTCACAAACTGAAAGGCAGCTGGATGTGGTAGTACACTCCAGAAACTCCAACCCTTGGCAAGTAGAGGCAGAAGGATCAGGAGTTCAAGGCTGGGAGATGGATTAGTGGGTGAGAATACTTGCTGTGCAAGCAAGAGGATCTGAGTTCAAATCTCCACGCCGACAGATGAGGCTGTGCATGTCCATCTTTGTCTGTGTATGGCTATATCCTCAGTGCTGCAAGATGGAGACAGGTGGAGCCTAGGAGTTTGTTCGATCAACCAGCCAAGCCAAATGTCAGGGAGACCCTGTCTCAAGGAAAGAAGGCAATTGAGTGTCTTCCTCCAGCATGTGCATCCATGCATCCAGACTCATATGTCTGCATGCTCGCATGTATACAGCACACATACATACAATACCCATACACACCTCCAAACAACTTCAAAGATACTATCATATAGCATGAACTACCCAACGGGAAATTTACAGATTTATACTGTAAATTGTGTGTAACTTGTGGTGAAGCAGCTATACCTACTAGCAGCTTGGCTTTAAAATGACCTTCCCCCCTGAATGATGATTATATATTAACTTGCAGTAGCAGAGAAAACCACTTGGAGTACATGGAATTTTTGTTTGCTTTTCTTTGTATTTGTTTGTTTTGATCTTTCTTTCTTCCTTTCTTTTTTTTCAAAGAACCACTTTATTGATACTGTGAAGCTGGCTTGGCTGTCCGCTCAGGTGGTCCTGTAGAAAATACCTGGGAGCTGTTGGAGCCCCAGCTAGGCACAGTCGTCACTGCCACAGCAGAAGGCCACAAGAAACCCTGATAAGAATGCAGTCTGAGCCGGGCATGATGGCACATGCCTTTAATCCCAGCACTCGGGAGGCAGAGGCAGGCAGATTTCTGAGTTGGAGGCCAGCCTGGTCTACAGAGTGAGTTCCAGGACAGCCAGGACTATACAGAGAAACCCTGTCTCAAAAAAAAAAAGAAAAGAAAAGAAAAGAAAAGAAAAGAAAAGAAAAGAAAAGAAAAGAATGCAGTCTGGGGGTGGGTAGGGATATGCAGACCCACACTGGCTGGGGCTTCTCTCTGTTGCTCTGGCTGTCCTGGAACTTGCTTGGTAGACCAGGCTGTCCCCAAATACCTCCCTCTGACTCCCGAGGGCTAGGATTAAACCCATGCACCGCCATGCTGGCTTGGTTTTGTTGTTGTTGTTGCTGTTGTTGTTGTTGTTGTTTTGTTTGGTTTTTAAAGGGAGAAAGCCTCTATCTTCATCCCCTGTTTAAAAGAATTACCCTTTTTCGGGTCGCGTTTAGGATGAGCAAGGCTCTTTATATGTGATGTCAACTTCAATTCCTGGGCTGGTGCGAGGCTCCAGCCCCATTATTCCATTGCAGATCATCTCGCCATGAGGCCACGAGGGGCCTTTGGTCCAGGTTGCCCTGTGGTTGCACCTGACTGGAGAGGTCAGGGCATTCCCATTGCTAATAACCCTCCTTGGAACAAAAGAAGCACTGATTGGGCTTCAGAGACTGTAGGCAATTTCTAAGCTTTAGTGAAGGCTTTTTTGATGGGATAACTTCGAGACGCACATAGATTAAGAAAGATAAAGCCGGGAATGTTTTAGCCAACCTTTTTTTTTTTAATCTTGGTTAGCTTCCTCTGTCTTGCCTTTATTAGTAAATACTCTAAAGAGTTCATTAGCCAGGCTTGCTGTAGGAGTTTAATGCCCTGTCCTAATTTGTAATTTTCTTCTGATGTTGGTAGCCCGTTGTTAGGCAGTGGAATCCACAGTAACGAGGCCTTTCTTGTCTGCTGAGTTGCGGTCTATATTGTTTTAAAAGCTTCATCCGTATGCCTAAACTAGGAGGAGTTTGCACCCTTCCTTTTCCTGAGTGATTTCTTGGCTTTTGCATTAATTCTTTGGAATGTTTCCAGGGCCTGACATGGTTACGGTCTTCGTAAATTTGCTAGTGTACAATGGATTATCATACAGAAGAATGATATAAAGTCCAGGAATGAGCATTTCCACAAATATGAGCTCTCTTATCTCATGTAATTGTAAAGAGAATCCGACACAACAGGCTATGAGTAGCTTATTACATGAAAGGATGGGCCTTCAGGAACCAATGCGAGCTCTAATATGCAAGAAATCCTGCTCCTAACATAGCAAAGTGCATCCTAGAAGGACAAGGGTGTGTGTGTGAGCAGAACTTGTTCATTCTCCAGGCTGTGTAAACAGGGGCAGCAAGGGAAGCAACTGGAGTTCTTTCTCACCTGGGTTACCTGAGAAGGGGGGTCACAGGAAAAAAACCCAGAGTACATAATGAAGCCCAATCATCCAGGAGACTTCTAAAAACCCCCTTCACATGGCAGGATGAGTGAATCACTTGTTTGCCATGATTTTCACCTAGGATGGCCTAGCCTCTCAAGGACCTTCTGGGCCTGTCAACTTGACCGTGGTGTAGCTATGGAGACTTCATGGTCTATTTGTCGCCCAGATTGCTAGGAGGGTCAAAGTCCTGTTTCCCCGATGTGAGCTGTCACTAGAGGATAGTTAGAGAAGGGAGAGACATGGGAGAGGGCAGAGGGATGAGTGGAAGGGAGAGAGAGGGCAGGACAGCTCAGTCCTCCCCAGAAGAAAAGCCCCCACCCCCACCCTGGCAGCGGGCTGTGGATGGTGTCTCAAAACCTATGGCAACCTGCCAAGGCACAACACTTATTTAATACTTCGATCTTCCAACTTAAAGACAGTAGAAATGAAATAAAGCCAGACAGGAAGAAGGAACAAGCGGAGAGCGGAGAGCATGTGGACTGCAGGGAAGGGGGTGGGCTCAGGGAGACAGGAGTGAGGAGCTAAGAGGCACCAGGCCAGTATCACACAGGACGATCAGTCTGTTGGTTTGTTTTTTGAAGAATTGTTATTATCATTTTGTTTTGTTTTGTTTTATCCAAGACAGGGCTACTCTGTATAACAGCCCTGGCTGTCGTGGAACTCATTCTGTAAACCAGGCTGGCCTCGAACTCAGAGTTCCTCTTGCTTCTGCCTCCTGAGTGCAGGGGATTAAAGGCCTGAGCCACCACCACCCAGCTCAGCTTTTTTAATGTGTATGAGTGCTCTGGCTGGGTGCCCTGGAGAGAGAGTATCTGATCCCTGGAACTGGAGTTAAGGATGGTTGGGAGCCACTATGTAGATGCTGGGAACTGAAGCAGAGTCTCCCGCACAAATAGTGCTCTTAAGTGCTGAGCTCTCTGCTCCTCCCTCCCTCGCTTTACTGAATGTGCCAGCGGGGAAGAGAGAGAGAGAGAGAGAGAGAGAGAGAGAGAGAGAGAGAGAGAGAGAGAGAGAGAAAGAGAGAGAGAGAGAGAGAGAGAGAGAAGTAACCCACAGTAGTTAGGGAAATGCTTGCAGACTGTGCAGGCATGGTGGTGCGAGCCTTTAATCACAGAACTCTACATGCAGACACAGGCAGATATCTGCAAGTTACAGATAAGACTTGGCTCCATGGGTCATTCGTTCCAGGCCAGGCAGGGGCACACAGCGAGACTCTGTCTTTAAAAAGTGCGTGAAAGTTAACGTAGGTGCGTGCGTGCCGGTGGATGGTGTGGCTGCTGGAGGGAAGACTCAGCCATTAAGAGGCACTTGCTGCTCTTACAGAGCACCTGTCTTTAGTTCCCAGCACCCACCATAAGGTGGCCTGTCACTCCAGTTCCAGGGAATCGACCTCAACCTCTCTTTTCTGGCCTCAGTGAAAACACACACACACACACACACACACACACACACACACACACACACACACACACAGAGTGGTTTCAATAACAATAGCCTAGCCGGGCAGTCGTGGTGCACACCTTTAATCCCAGTACTCAGGAGGCAGAGGCAGGTAGATTCCTGAGTTCAAGGATAGCCTGGTCTACCTACAGTGTGACTCCTTGGACAGCCAGGGCTATATAGAGAAACCCTGTCTTCAAAACAAAACAAAACAAAACAACAATAAGAATGGCCCATAGGCTCATCTATTTGAGTACTTAGCCATCAGGGGGTGGGGCACTATTTGAGAAGGATTAGGAGGCATAACCTTGTTGAAGGACATGTCAACTGGGGCTGTGCTGGGCTTTGAAGCTTCAAAAGCCCATACGTCTCTTTCCTCCTTATGGTTCAGGATGTCAAGGCCTCAGAGAGTGTTCCAACTCCTGTCTGCCTTCTGCTATGCTTCCACAATGATAATGCACTCAGCCTCTGAAACTGTAGGCAGGCCGCCAATGAAATACTTTCCTTTATAAAAATTGTCTTGGTCATTATCTTAGGGTTTCATTGCTGTGAACAAATACCATGACCAAGGCAAGGAGTGAGGGGCAGTTAGAGAGAAAACTCAGCAGGTAAAAGCACCGACTGCTCTTCCAGAGGTCCTGAGTTCAATTCCCAGCACCCACATGGCAGCTCACAGCTGTCTGTAACTTCAGTCCGGGGCTTCTGACACCCTCACGCAGACATACAAGCAGGCAAAACACCAATGCACATAAAAAATAAGTTATATATTTAAAAAAGCATCTTTTTTTTAGTTGTTTTATTGGTCTTTCTATCCTTCCTGGGGTAAGATGAAATCACAAAATTATTTTGATTTGTATTTCTCTACTCAACAGAGACGATGAACATTTTTTGCGATATTTCTTAGACATTTTTAATTCTTTTGAGAATTTTGTTTAGATCCAAAGCCTTTTTTTTTTTTTAATTTTTTTCGAGACAAGATTTCTCTGTATAGCTCTGGCTGTCCTGGCACTCACTTTGTAGACCAGGCTGGCCTCGAACTCAGAAATCCACCTGCCTCTGCCTCCCAAGTGCTGGAATTAAAGGCCTGTGCCACTACCGCCCGGCCAAAGCCTGTTTTTTGAATGGGTTATCTATTTTGTTTTGTTTTGTTTTCTTTTTCTTTTTTTTTCTTTCCTTTTTTTTGTTTTGGTTTTTTTGAGACAGGGTTTCTCTGTATAGCCCTGGCTGTCCTGGAACTCACTTTGTAGACCAAGCTGGCCTTGAACTCAGAAATCCGCCTGCCTCTGCCTCCCGAGTGCTGGGATTAGAGCCGTGTGCCACCATGCCCAGCTTTGTTTTCTTTTTGATTCCTTTTTTTTTTTTTTTTTTGGTCGGGGTTTATTTTTGTCCTTTATATATCCTGGATATTAATTTTCCATTAGATGTATAGATGACAAAGATTCTCTCCCATTCTGTGGGCTTCCTCTTCACCTGGTTATTTCTTTAGCTGTGCAGAAGTTTTGAGGTCCCACTTGTCCGTAATTCTTGGGCAAATGGCATCCTATTGAGAAGGTCCTACACCTGTATCATACAAAGCACTGGGGGAGGGGAGGGTACTGTTGTCTTCTACCAGTCTCAGGTTTTACATGTAGGTTATTGAGCCACATGGAGTTAGGTTTTTTACAGAATGATAGATATGGACTCGTCTCATTCTTCTACCTATGGACACCCCATATTTTTATCACAGCATTATTTGTTGAAGATGCTCTCTTTACATCAATGTATGGTTTTGACGTGTTGAAGATGCTGTTTTTACTCCAATGTATGTTTTTGATATTTTTATGAAATATTAGATGGCTTACAATTAAACATAAGCATGTTTGTATCTATTGTGTTCCATTGCCCTACATGTCTGTTTTGTGCCAGTACCATATTGTTTTCTTTGTTAGGGCTCTGTTACCACGTCTTGATCTGAAGTGGTAATACTGCCAGCACATTTCTCTTTGCTCACGATTCTTTTGGCTATTTGAAGTCTTTTGTGGTTCCATATGAACTTTAGGGTTTTTTTTCCTATTTCTGTGAAGAATGAGATGAAGGTTTGGGTTGGGATTGTAATAAATCTATAAATGCTTTTGATAGGATGGTTATTTCACAATATTAATTCTTCTTTTTTGTTTGTTTGTTTTTCGAGACAGGGTTTCTCCGTATAGCCCTGGCTGTCTTGGAACTCACTTTGTAGACCAGGCTGGCCTCGAACTCAGAAATCCGCCTGCCTCTGCCTCCCGAGTGCTGGGATTAAAGGCGTGCGCCACCACGCCCGGCTAATATTAATTCTTCTAATCCACGAGCATGGGGTGTCTTTCCATTTTCTAGTGTCTTTGTCTCGATTTTCAGTGTGCAGCTCCTTAACTTCCTTGGTTAGATTTAATCCCTAGATATTATATTTTCTTTGAGAGTGTTATGAATGGGAGTTTATACATGATCTTTTTCTCTGTATGTTTGTTGTTTAGATGTTTGAATTGTGTGAGCTAATTTTGTACACTGCTAATTGCTAAAATTGTTGATTGTTTCTAGAAGTTTTCTGGTAGGGTTTTTTGGTTCTCTTATATATAATACTGTGTCATCTGTAAATAGGGACAGTCTGACTTCTTCCCCCTTGCCTTAATTATCCAGCTCATACTTCTTTTTAAAGATTTCTTTTTATTTTATTTATATGAATATACTGTTGCTGGCCTCAGACACACCAGAAAAGGGCATCAGATCCCATCAGAGATGGTTGTGAGCCACCATGTGGTTGCTGGGACTCAGGACCTTCAGAAGAGCAGTCAGTGCTCTTAACCACTGAGCAATCTCTCTAGCCCCTAACATGTGTTTCTTATAGAAAACAGATAAATGGATTTTGTTCCTTGATCCATTCAGGAGTCCCTGTTTCTGATTGAAGAATCAAACCATTGATATTTAAAGTTATTATGAAATGTGTATGTTGCTTGTGGTCATCGTGTAGTTGAGTTTTGGTGGTGTTTGTGTTCTCAGTGATATTTTGGGCTTTAATAATTATGGCTTTGTATTTCTTTTTACAATCTCTCTGCTATGCTCATTCCTCCTCTTGGCCCAATAGTGCTTACCATATTTTTCTTAGGTTTGATTTGTGGAATATAAATATTTTTAGGCTGTTTATGTTGTGGAAATTTTTCTCCAGTTTTGCTTGGGTATATTCCTCTAGGTTGGCCTTTGAGGACTTGAAGAGCATTGCTTCAGGCTCTTCTGACGTTTAACGTTCCCACTGAGAAATCAGCTATTACTCTAATGGATTTCCTTTATATGTGACTTGTGGTTTTCCCATTCAGCTTTCAATCCACTTTGTTCTGTATGCTATGCCCTGGAGACTTCTTTGCTCTGGTCTTGGCTATTTGGTGTTCTATGTGCTTTTTAAATTTGTGCAGGTCTGTTTTTCCTAAGTTTGGGGAAGTTTTCTTCGTTGATCTTGTTGCCCTGGTGGAAAGAAGACTTGCCTTTCTTCTTCCTGTATGCCTGTCATTTGCAGGTTTGTTTTTATTATGGTGTCCCACGTCTCCTGTATGTTCCTTTGCTGAGGTTGTCTTTGTTCATAGTCTTTGCTTATCTAGACCCTCGATTAGGTCCTAAAGTCCTGCTAATCTATCTTCTGCTTGGTTCCTTCTACTTGTAAGGCTTTTCCTGGTGTTTTCGAGTTGGGTCTTTGGGTTTTCAATTCCATCTTTATTTCAGCTTGAATCTTCTGCAGTGCCTCTCTTTATTGAATCCATTTCAAATCCTGGGCTGTCTTCACCCTTTTCATTGGCCTACGTTTGTGCTTTCTTGAGCATCTCACAGATGTTGAACCTCTTTAAATTCATTCTCTTTAAGTTCATCGAACTGTTTGTGTTCTCCTTAAACTTTCTTTGAAAATTCTGTAATGATGAATTTAAAAAGTCTTTAAGCTAGGCGTGTTGGCCCACGCCTTTAATCCCAGCACTCCGGAGGCAGGGGCAGGCTGATTTCTGAGTTCGAAGCCAGCCTGGTCTACAGAGTGAGTTCCAGGACAGCCAGGGCTATACAGAGAAACCCTGTCTCGAAAAACCAAAAAAAAAAAAAAAAGTCTTTAATGGAGCTGGTGAGATGGCCCAGAGATTAAGAGCACTGACTGCTCTTCCGAAGGTCCTGAGTTCAAATCCCAGCAACCACATGGTGGCTCACAACCATCCATAATGAGATCTGATGTCCTCTTCTGGTGTGTCTGAAGACAACTACAGTGCACTTACATATACCAATAAATAAGTCTTTGGGCTGAGGCGAGCAGTGCCTGGAGCGAGTAGAGGTCCTGAGTTCAATTCCCAGCAACCACATGATGGCTCACAGCCACTTGTACAGCTACAGTGTACTCATATACATAAAATGAATAAATAAATCTTTTTTTTTAAAGTCTTTGATGAAGCTTATAATTGTTCTCTTAAGTCCTGTGTCCTGGTGTTCATGTAGGTAAAGCTTATTGAAAAATAGTTGTACAAGACAAGTGGATTGGTGTTAGCGGTGGATACTGCCTTGATCTTTCATGTTGTTGGTATTTTTACTGTGGGGAGGACTTTTGTTAGTTCTGTGTCTGATATGGACAAAGTAGGTTAGGGCAGAACAAAGAATATGTGGTCCAGGTTGGGCCTAAAGGATGAATGTGGCTTAAGTAGAATAAAATCAAGTGAACACAGGAGGCTAGGCTAGAGTGCAGGTTGTGCATCCTGGTCTAAGCTTGGAGTTTGGAGGGAGATTGACTGGTCTGGGAATATGTATGGAAGAAAGGATCAGGCAAACTCATGTGGCTAGGCCATAATGAAGGCTTACAAGGTCTGACTGAGCCAAGAGGTTGGATAGGGCATGGGATGGGTCTGTAGATTGGGAGCAGTTAGGGAGAGTCCTGGCAGAAGCCTAGGAGTTGGGGATAGAATAGGTAGGTGTGGCCAGACTAGGCTAGATGTAGGGCTTTAGGGAGGGTGTGGGGAAGGGGGACAATCAGTAAGACTCTCCGAGGTGAATGATGTCAGGCCCATCTGACAGAGGGGTTCCCTATTCCAGGTGACTCTCCTTGAGTTAAGTGGATAAAATAAAATTAGCCAACATAAGTCCCACCCTTCTCCAAGGACTGTGTGTGTGTGTGTGTGTGTGTGTGTGTGTGTGTGTGTGTGTGTGTATGCCATGTGCATACAGACACCTGTGGAAACTAGAAGAGGGTATTAGATACCCTGGAGCTTGAGTTACAGGCAGTTAGAAATTGTCCAACATGTTCGCTGGGAATTGAACTTGGGTACATTAGAAAAGCAGCAAGCATTGTTGAACAGTGAGCTTGTATACCTTCTCTTGTTTTGTTTTGTTTAGTTTGTAGACAGGCTCTCTTAGTGAACCCGGATCTCACTATTGTGGCTGATTGGCCAGGATCCACCTGTCTCTGCTTCCCCAGTGCTGGCGTTTACAGGCATAGAGCACCTTACGTGGCTTTTATATGGGTGCTAAGATCTGAACTCATGCTCTCTACACACTGAGCCATCTCTCCAGACCCTCTCCAAGGATTTATAGACAGTTGACATTTTTTCGACAAGAAACAGGAGTATAGCTGGGCAGTGGTGGAGCACGCCTTTAATCCCAGCACTTGGGAGGCAGAGGCAGGTGGATTTCTGGGTTTGAGGCCAGCCTGGTCTACAAAGCGAGTTCCAGGATAGCCAGGGATATACAGAGAAACCCTATCTTGAAGAAAAAAAAAAAGCACCCCGATTAAGCTCATTGATTTAATCATTTTCAGTTTGGGTAGATTGCTGACTTCTTTTCTTCCAGGACCCTATGTGGTGTAAGTTTATTTCTGTCATACACTGCCATCTGACTCTGTGTCCAAACACCAGCAATGGCTACGATGGCTAAAAAGCTTGGCACACAAGCCTGCCGATCTGTTCTAGCTCCATATGTGAGACATGGGGTGCGCGCGCACACATGTACATGCAGAGTGATGATAATAATAATAATAATAATGATAATGATAAATAAAATTGAAATAAAAGAAATTAAAGCAGAAACACAGCCCAGGTGTGGGTACAGATTGTCACAAACCAAACCTCATGAGTCACTAGTATCCATAATGCTTTCAATTTTTATGACATTTTATTGAGTTTGGGGGGAGGAGGCCATATCACAGGTGTCATCAGAGGACAAGTTTCAGGGGTCAATTCTCTTTTTCACCTTGTGGGCGGTGAACTCCTTTACCTGATGAGTCACTTTTCTGGCCTTTGTCTTTTGAAGATGCTATAGCCCATGCTGGCCTGGAACTTCCTGTGTGACCTAGGTTGACATTGAAATCATGGCTATCCTCCTGCTGACTCATTCTCCTCCCAAGGGCTGGGATCACAGGCCTGAACTACCAAGTCTGGCTCTACTGCTCTTTCTTTAGTTTTATTTTTAAGTGTGTGTGTGTGTGTGTGTGTGTGTGTGTGTGTGTGTGTGTGTGTAAATGAATGCAGGTGCCAGTAGAGACCGGAAGTTTCTGATCCACTTGGAGCTGGAGGTATAGGCAGTTGTGAGCCACCAGATGTATGTGCTAGGAACTGAACTCAGGTCCTCTGCAAGAGCAGTGTGCAATCCATCACGGAGCCAGCTCTCTAGCATGCTGCCAGGCAAATACAGTTTCAGTGGACTGTCTGGGTTCTCTCAGCTGCTGTATGAAAAGTCTGATTATATCGGTGTGTGTTACAGATAGGGTTTTGCAATTACTTCTCCATTTGAATGGAAATGAATTCCTATGCTCCCTCCTCTTCCTGATTTCAGGAATTTAAAACTAAGAACAAAGCAAAAACTCAGTGCCCCTATTGGGAGTTTTCATTCTTTTATCTTGGGAGTCATGTTCCATTAAACTTGAATCAGTTGTGACATTTTCAGTGTTTTGGGTCAGACACCTGTTCACAGAAATGAATGATGGAAAAATAGTTCCTGGCTTAAAGTATTCCATTTTAAATGTGAATTTCTTTCTTTCTTTCTTTCTTTCTTTCTTTCTTTCTTTCTTTCTTTCTTTCTTTTTTTTTTTTTTTTTTTTTTTTTTTTTTTTTTTTTTTTTTTTTTTTTTTTTTTTTTTTTTTTTTTTTTTTTTTTTTTGGCTTTTTTGAGATAGGATTTCTCTTTATAGCCCTGGCTGTCCTGGAACTCATTCTGTAGACCAGGCTGGCCTCGAACTCAGAAATCTGCCTGCCTCTGCCTCCCGAGTGCTAGGATTAAAGGCGTATGCCACCACGCCCGGCTTTTTATTTCTTTTTAATTAATGAAAAAAAAAACAAAACGTATGGGTTGGAGAGATGGCTCAGCGGTTAAGAGCACTGAGTGCTCTTCCAAATGTCCTGAGTTTAAATCCCAGCAACCACATGGTGGCTCACAACCATCTGTAATGGGATCTAACACCCTCTTCTGGGGTGTCTGAAGACAGCTACAGTGTACTTATGTATAATAATAAATAAATCCTAAAAGAAAAAAAAACAGCCGGGTGTGGTGGTGCACACCTTTAATCCCAGCACTCGGGAGTCAGAGGCAGGCGGATTTCTGAGTTCGAGGCCAGCCTGGTCTACAAAGTGAGCTCCAGGACAGCCAGGGCTATACAGAGAAACCCTGTCTCCAAAAAAAAAAAAAAAAAAAAAAAAAAAAAAAAAAAAAAAAAAAAAAAAAAAAAAAAAAAAAAAAAAAAAAAAAAAAAAAAAAAAAAAAAAAAAAAAAAAGAAAAGAAAAGAAAAGAAAAGAAAAAGAAAAAAAAAACAGAAAACCTAAGTCTTCCTCTTGTTCTTAAAGATCCTATAGCTTGGGGTTGGGGCAGAGGGAAGTCGAGTGAGGCTAAGGGTAATGGGATAAGCAGGACTGGGGAAGGCCAGTGAGGCTAAGGGTAATGGGATAAGCAGGGACTGGAGACTGGTTTTTCTTTAAGAGGGCCCTCTTTTCCTTTGCAAACTCCAGTCTTTCATAGAAAGATTTTATTATTTCCAAAGGTCAATAAATTTAGAAGAAAGTGGTATTTGGTTCAAAAGAAAAAAATAACAGAAGCCGGGCGTGGTGGCACACGCCTTTAATCCCAGCACTCAGGAGGCAGAGGCAGGCGGATTTCTGAATTCAAGACCAGCCTGGTCTACAGAGTGAGTTCCAGGACAGCCAGGGCTATACAGAGAAACCCTGTCTCGAAAAACCAACAAAACAAAACAAACAAACAAAACCCCCAGATTTTAGGGCTTTTTTTCTGTAATTAAAAAGAAGCATAGAGCCGGGCGTGGTGGCGCACGCCTTTAATCCCAGCACTCGGGAGGCAGAGGCAGGCGGATTTCTGAGTTCGAGGCCAGCCTGGTCTACAAAGTGAGTTCCAGGACAGCCAGGGCTATACAGAGAAACCCTGTCTCGAACCCCCCCCCCCCAAAAAAAAGAAGAAGCATAAATAGTAAAAATTTAATGTGAAGGCCTTCCTTGCTCTAATCATTCATTTTAGAGATATTGTTAGTATGTGCAGACTGAGTGAGTCCATTTCCCGCTCTGTCCTCAAGTGTCTGTCCTAAGTTCTGTCTTAATCAATTGTAGGTTATTTAAAACAAACCCTTACAACTTAACAGGAAAAAAAAAAAAAACTCTTTCTGTCCCAATCCCACATCCCTAACCCCTTAATCAAATTATATTAAGAACATGTCCATGGGCAAGGTAGGGTCTAAAGACTAGCCAGTGTCCTAGGAGAGCCCCACCCAGCTTTTGCTGTTTTACTGGTTTAAACTGTTTTGGAATTTTCTCAGTAACCTTGTCCT
The DNA here is from genome assembly GCA_902729485.2 of Mus minutoides. Classification (NCBI taxonomy): domain Eukaryota; kingdom Metazoa; phylum Chordata; class Mammalia; order Rodentia; family Muridae; genus Mus; species Mus minutoides. The sequence goes on along the minus strand of LR749516.1, from coordinate 614,472 downwards.
TTCTCCACAGGAAAGAGTAAGGTGGGGGTAGAGGTCACTATGGATTTGTAGGTCAAACTCAGGCCTGCACAGTGTACTGGCGGGTTCTGTGTCACCTTGACACAAGCTAGGGTCATCGGAGAGAAGGGAGAAGGGAGCCTTAATTGCGGAAAGTGCCACCATAAAACCTGCCCTTGAGGAATTCATTTCCTTAGTGATTGGTGTGGGAGGGCCCCAGCCCATTGTGTGCTGGTGGTCCTCGGTCCTATAAGGAAGCTGGTGGAGAAGCCATGAATTAGCACCCTCCACAGCCTCTGCGGGGAGCTCCTGCCTCCAGGTTCCTATCCTGATTGTGTACCTGGGCTGACTTTCTGGTGATGAATAGCAATGCGGGGAATGTAAGCAGACTTGGGAATGCTTTTCCCTCCTGAGCCCTCCTCCCAGCCCAGGAGGGGGTTTCTCAATGAATTCTACTTCGTACTCTTTCCCTGACCTGGCCCCTGTAAGAAACTACAAACTATAACCCCTTTATTTCATTATTCTTCCCCCACTTTTTCTCCCAAATTAGGGATGGGTATGTAGGATGGCATCCCTGAATCCCCTTCCTCCTCACTCTGGCTTCCTCCAGAAAGACAGCTCAGGCCCAGTTGCACGTGAGTCCTGTTCCCACAGCCTTCTTGTGTGCTGCCCCGCCTGTGGTAGGTACTCTGAGGATTGTAGTATGAAGCTGTTTCCAGGTCGTCAGCATACTTATGTGGCAGGCCACATCGACCAGGGAGACACACTATTTCATCCTCATGGAAGAAGGCTCTCTATGGATGATCTGCACCTCTTTGTCACGTCCCTGCTTGGTCACATTTTATGTCATTTCTGGAGAGAATGGAAAATAAATGCCTGTGTAGCCCAAATAGGGAAGGAGCTGATAGACCAAAAAGAGTCTGTCAAGTCTAGCTTGGTGACCAAATTGGGGCAAGAATGACAGGTGGGCAGCTACTCCACTAAGAGCCCCACTACACCAGTCCTCTTTTACCTCTTACATACATTAGCATTTCTAAGACCCTCCCCAGGATTCCAGTATCCACTTTCTTCCTTTCACCTCAGGTGCAAGCACTCTTAGAAATGCTAATGTTTGGGGCTGGAGAGATAGCTCAGAGGTTAAGAGCACTGACTGCTCTTCCATTGGTCCTGAGTTTAATTCCAGCAACCACGTGGTGGCTCCCAACCATCTCTAAAGGGATCTTATGCCCTCTTCTGGTGTGTCTAAAGACAGTGACAGTGTACTCATATAACACAATAAATAAATAAGACAATAAATAAAAACCCATAGGGTTTTTGTTGTTGTTTTTGTTTTTTGGGTTTTTTTTTTTTTTGTTATTTAAAAAAAAAAAAAAACGATCTAAAGAGCCGGGCAGTGGTGGCACACGCCTTTAATCCTAGCACTTGGAAGGCAGAGGCTGGTGGATTTCTGAGTTCGAGGCTAGCCTGGTCTACAGAGTGAGTTCCAGGACAGCCAGGGCTACACAGAGAAACCCTGTCTCGAAAAAGAAAAAAAGAGGGGGGGGGGCTGGTGAGATGGCTCAGTGGTTAAGAGCACCAACTGCTCTTCCAGAGGTCCTGAGTTCAAATCCCAGCAACCACATGGTGGCTTACAACCATCCATAACAAAATCTGATAATCTCTTCTGGAGTGTCTGAAGACAGCTACAGTATACTTACATAAAATAAATAAATAAATAAAATTTTGTTTTGGTTTTTCGAGACAGGGTTTCTCTGTATAGCCCTGGCTGTCCTAGCGCTCACTTTGTAAACCAGGCTGGCCTCGAACTCAGAAATCTGCCTGCCTCTGCCTCCCAAGTGCTGGGATTAAAGGCGTGTGCCACCACACCCGGCTAATATATTTTTTAAAAAAGATCTAAAGATGGGCTGGCGAGATGGCTCAGCGGGTAAGAGCACCGGACTGCTCTTCCGAAGGTGATGAGTTCAAATCCCAGCATCCACATGGTGGCTCACAACCATCCGTAACGAGATCTGGCGCCCTCTGCTGGAATGTCTGAAGACAGCTACAGTGTACTTACATATAATAAATAAAATAAATCTTAAAGAAAAAAGATCTAAAGATATGGGGCTGGAAAGATGGCTCAGTGGTTAGGAGCACTGGCTGCTCTTTCAGAGGGCCTAGGTTCAATTCCCAGCACCCAGAATGAATCTCACAACTATAACTCCAGTTCCAGAAGCTCCAATATCCTCACACAGACATGCATGTAGGTAAAACACCAATGCACATGAAATTTTAAAATGTTTTTAAATTGAAATTAAAAAATCTAAAGAGAAGCCAGTACATAGTGAGCTCTAGGACAGCTAGGGATATACAGAGAAACCCTGTGTATAATAATAATAATAATAATAATAATAATAATAATAAACCAGGCGTGGTGGCACACGCCTTTAATCCCAGCACTCGGGTTGACAGAGGCAGGCGGATTTCTGAGTTTGAGGCCAGCCTGGTCTACAGAGTGAGTTCCAGGACAGCCAAGGCTATACAGAGAAACCCTGTCTCAAAAAAAAAAAATATGGGCTGGAGAGATGGCTCAGTGGGTAAGAGCATTGACTGCCCTTCTGAAGGTCCTGAGTTCAAATCCCACAACCACATGGTGGCTCACAACCATCTGTAACGAGATCTGGATCCCTCGTCTGGAGTGTCTGAAGACAGTTACGATGTACTTATATATAATAAATAAATAAATCTTAAAAAAATAATAATCGCCGGGCTTGGTGGCACACGCCTTTAATCCCAGCACTCCGGAGGCAGAGGCAGGTGGATTTCTGAGTTCGAGGCCAGCCTGGTCTACAGAGTGAGTTCCAGGACAGCCAGGGCTATACAGAGAAACCCTGTCTCGAAAAACCAAAAAAAAAAAAAAAAAAAAAATCTAAAGAGAGAAAGTGCAGGATACTCTGGAGTGATACCAGAGAAACGGCTCCAGAAGGAGGTGGCGTTGTTTGGTATGAAGCTGGATAGTCTGATAGGAACTGTAGAGATCCCGAAGTTCACTGACATCCATGGGGTGAAGGAAGCATCAGAAAGCAGGGAGAGAAATGGGTGGGTTGAAAATGGGAAGAGAGCTGGGCATGGTGGTGCACGCCTTTAATCCCAGCACTTGGGAGGCAGAGGCAGGCAGATTTCTGAGTTTGATGCCAGCCTGGTCTACAAAAGTGAGTTCCAGGACAGCCAGGGCTACAAAGAGAAACCCTGTCTCAAAAAAAAAAAAAACAAAAAAACCCAAAAAAAAAAAAAAAAAAAAAAAAAAAAAAAAAAAAAAAAAAAAAAAAAAAAAAAAAAAAAAAAAAGAAGAAGAAGAAAAAGAAAAAGAAAAGAAAGTGGGAAGAGGAATGAGGGATCATTGGCAAGGCGAAATCTGTCAAAGGCCTTGAATCTCCAAAGGATGACCCTGCTTTAATCTCTAGAGACACCAAACTCTAGCCTAGACCTCCAAAAGTCTCAGAGAACTCTTGCCCTAGACAAGCCCCCAGACATAGGACTCTGCCAAGAGTGAGGAACTCATATGGAGAGATTCGTTGTTTATTGGAGTAGCTTGAATAGAGGCTTTCTAGACACAAACATTTGCACCATAAACCTGTCTTAGGTCCTTTTGCTCAAGTTCTCAGTTCTTCGAGGTCTCTGGGATTTGTAGGAAATTAGGTAAGATGACATTTTGTGGATCACAATGGAGGAAAGCCAGTGTCAATCATGAAATGACGTAGCTGGACACCTCAAGGAGATTTCTGTCCGGATCTCGGAAGTAGATGGATAGAATAGGCCCCTTTGCTCCTGTTCTGGATACTGGGCCCTCCTCAATGGGGACATCAAAAGCCTGAATGAAATCAACAGAAAAGACAAAAGTCATTGTCACAGATATATGAGACCAAAACTTAGTTCTTTAAAAACTCCTCCTTGTTCTTTCCCTTCTCCCGTGTTCTAAAGTTTAAACTCAGGGCCTCACACATGCTACAACTACAGCCAAGAACTCATTCCCAGTAGTGACCCAGATGACCTCACTACCTCCAGATGGCTGGCCTTGGGAAGAAGGTGTGATTTCTATGAACCTCAGTTTCCTTGTTTGTAAAATGGGGGGCAACAGCAGTGATAGTGAAGAAGAATTTAAACACGGGGACTGGAGAGACGGCTCAGTGGTTAAGAACATTATATGTGACTTCTTTGATATTGATTTTTTTGTTGTTTTAGTTTTGGTAGTGGATAAGTGTATAAAATATATTCAATACCAATTTATGTGAAAAATTTAATGTAAAACTCTGTGGTTCTCAGGCTGGAGAGAGGGTTCAGTGGTTAAGAGCACAGACTGCTCTTCTGAAGGTCCTGAGTTCAAATCCCAGAAACCACATGGTGGCTCACAACCATCTGTAATGAGATCTGACACCCTCTTCTGGAGTATCTGAAGACAACTTCAGTGTACTCACATATAATAAATAAATCTAACTGTATGGGTGTTCATTGAGTTGTGTTTCCTTTTAAAATCTATCTGACTACATGAAAGTGACATCAAAAGAAGAAGTAGATAATTGTGTGCAGGCAGGATGCAGATGTGATGGGAGCTGTCGGGTCTGAGGTTTGAGGAACACCTGGCTCTTTGGGTTTACTTCTTTCTCTAGAGTATTTGCAGTAGCTCTCTCTTTTTTTTCCCTTGTTCCGGACAGCCCCGCTTGCTCAGGTCGGTCTCTTCGGTCCAAGGATTTGTTTTATTATTATTCTTCATAAGTACGCTGTAGCTGACTTCAGACGCACCAGAGGAGGGCGTCAGATCTTGTTACGGGTGGTTGTAAGCCACCATGTGGTTGCTGGGATTTGAACTCATCACCTTCGGAAGAGCAGTTGGGTGCTCTTACCTGCTGAGCCATCTCACCAGCCCCTGTAGTAGCTCTCTTAATAGGCATGGCACTGTGCTCACCTTTAGGCGCTCGATCACCTCCTCCAGGGGTGCTTCTGTGATCAAACAAACATCCAGGGAGCCTGGAACAGGGTGAGCTGCTTTGGGGTCAAATTCCTTTCCCACCTCGTGTAAGTTAAATTTTTGGTCTCCGAAACATAATGCTTTCCGCTCTCCCTGTTTCGGAGAGAAAACAATGGAAAACTAAGCTGCCAAGAAGTAAAGTCTTAGCTCTGCCCAGTGCAGAAAAGGAGGAAGGGCTGCTATGCAATAGCCCTTGCTCCATCTAATAGACTGCGGTTAAAAAAAAAAACCAAAGGGCTGGTGAGATGGCTCAGCGGGTAAGAGCACCAGACTGCTCTTCCGAAGGTGATAAATTCAAATCCCAGCATCCACATGGTGGCTCACAACCATCCGTAACGAGATCTGGCGCCCTCTTCTGGAGTGTCTGAAGACAGCTACAGTGTATTTACATTTAAAAAAAAGCCTGATGTTTGCTTCCAATCCCCATATCCTGAGATGACAGAAATGCATGCCATGCCTGTTAGTCCAGGCAATTCCACTGGCCTGCTCTTGGGGACCTAGCAACTGCTTCTGTCATCACCTGCCACCAGCGGTGTGTTGTGGATTAGAAGAACACCAGCCACCTCAGCTCACTCTCTGTATTCCCTCACTGTTCTCTGTGCCCCTGTCCCCTCTTTCTGCCCTCATGGCATGGCTCTCTCTCTCTGTTCCCTGTCCGTCTGTCTATCTACATGTCCAGTTGTCTGCTTCTATCCCTTCTCCAGGTCCCCATTCCCTTTACTTTCCCAGTAAAATTCTTTTAGACCAGATCTGTTGCATGGCATACTTTCTCAGAGGTACACCTTGCCACAGGCCCACCAGAGGTACCCTCCCCTCGCTGTATTATGTTTCATAACAATGTCCAGCTTCATTTTTAAATTTTTTTTTTGAGACAGCGTTTTTCTGTGTATCCCTGGCTGTCCTGGAACTCACTTTGTAGACCAGGCTGGCCTCGAACTCAGAAATCTGCCTGCCTCTGCCTCCCAAGTGCTGGGATTAAAGGCGTGTGCCACCATAGCCCAGCTTTAAATGTTTTTTAAGATTTATTATTTTTATTTAATGTGTTTATATATCTGATTGTATGCATGTACATACATGTGCGCAGAGCTCACACAGGCCCAAGAAAGACATCAGATGCCTCTGGGAACTGGGAGATGTGGCACTGAGGATGGTGGTGGTATATGTCTTTAATCTAAGCACTCAGGAGCCAGGTGGATCTCTGTGAGTTCAAGACCAGCCTGGTGTATAAGTTTCAAGATAATCAGGGCTTATACAGAGAAACCCTATCTTGAAAAAACAAAACAAACATATATATATATATATATATATATATATATATATATATATATATATATATATATATATATATTTTTTTTTTTTTTAAGCCAGCCATGGAGGCACACCTTTAATCCCAGCAGTCGGGAGGCAGAGGCAAGGCATGTCTGTGAGTTTGAGGCCAGCCTGGTCTACAGAGTGTGTTTCAGGACAGCCAGGGCTATACAGAGAAACCATATCTTGGAAACAAACAAAACAAAACAAAAACAAAAATATTGTGGGAGCTGAGATTGGAATTTGGGTCGGCTGGAAAAATAGCTCGTTTTTTAACTGCTGTACCAACTGTTTAACACCCCAGCTTCTAGTTCTTTTTTTTTTTTCCTTCTCTGTTTCTTTTCCTGAGACCCCATCTCACTGCGCAGCCCCAGGCTGGTGTCAAACTCATTATTTTTCTGCCTTAGGCTCCTGAGTGCTGATGTTACCAGTGTGTGCCAATCACCATGCTTATTTGAGACAGATGGGGTGGGGCCAACATGTGTTTGTTTATTAAAGTGTCCATAACATCAAATGATTAAAACCTACCTGTGGCAGAGAAAGCAATTTGTCTACCCAAATATACCTTGCTTCCTTTCCTCTTTCCCACCTCCCCCCTTATCTCCTTCCTTCCTGTCTTTCTGTCACTGTGTCCCTTTCCTTTCTTTGGGATCCCATTATGTTGCTTAGACTATCCTGAAACTCTTGGGCTCAAGTGATGTGCCTCAACCTACTATGTGTCTTCCTTCACCATTTTATTTTATCGTATTTTATTTTTTCTTGTAAGAACAACAGCCAACGGTATGTCCCCAAGCTTTCTAAAAAGTTCATCTCAAGCCAGGGTGCTGATACACTTATAATCGACCCCAGCATTTAGGACAGTGAGGCAGGAAGATAGAAAGGTTGACTTCACCTTGGGCTGCACAGAATGACCATCTCCCCAAAACAAAACAAAATCAAACCAAACCAAGCTCACTCATTACCTCTTGCCACCCCACCCCCATTCCTCCCTAGGAGGCCATTGTGTCCTAGAGACCTTATTAGTTGCCTTCTGCAGTGAGGTAGTTGCTGGTGGGGCTTCTAGGAATCTCCCAGCCCCCACTGAGCTGGGACTTTGTGCCTATTCATTTCCTCCTAATGACGCATTTCATCTGACTGCTTCTTCAATTGAGAGAAAAAGGCAGCTGTCTCATTTAACCCCATGTAGCTCTTCCCCCGCCACCACGCCCCTCCAAGTGCAGGCTCTAACTGATATACACTATTCCAGTTTAAAAGGTGGATTTATTTTTATGTTATGTGTGTGTGGACCATGTGTGTGCCTGATACTCCTGGAGGTTAGAAGAGGATGTTGAGTTCCCTGGAACTGGAGTTACAAATGATTGTGAGCTGCTGTGTGGGTGCTAGAAACTGAACCATGTCCTCTGGCCGAGCAGCTCTTATGTACTGAGCCATTGCTCCAGCCCCTATCTCTCTATTTACCACTATCACATATTTGTCTTCTTTCAGCCAAGACAGAGGAGCGTTTCACTCCATAGTATTACTACCCCCTCCCCCAGTACTAGTCTGTCTTAATTTAGTTCCTCTGTTGGCTTCTTTGTAGTTTTCTTTTCTTTTTTTTATTTAATGTATGAATGCTCTGCTGCATATACATCTGCCTGCCTGAAGAGAGCACCAGATTCCTCATAGATGACTGTGAGCCACCATGTGGTTGCTGGGAATTGAACTCAGGATCTCTGGAAGAGCAGCCAGTGCTCTTAACCACTCACTGACCCATCTCACCAGCCCCTTCTTAATAGTTTTTAAATAGCTTGATTCCATGTGTATTTTTTAGGGTGCTAAGGAATAAAATAGGCTTATTTTTCTAAATAACCCCTATCATCTTGTCTTATTTACATACCTTCCTTCTTTCTCCCTCTAAGCACTTGGCATTTCTTTTCTAATTTCCCCATCTCTTCCTCCATTCCTACAGTGGATACCACATCCAGACAGTCCGTAAAAGACTACATTGTTCTTTTACACCCAAAGGACAGTTTGGTCCAATGGACAGTTCTGTCAAGGCTGTTGCTTTTATTAAATATCTATCTCAGGACTGGTGGTGTTTTCCTGCAGTGCAGCATTTGCCTAGCATGCATGACACCCTGGATTCTAGTCCCAAGACTGTCAGAAAGAAAGAAGGAAATATCTTGTTTGAGATCTTCCCTGTATCTGGTGTTGCTTGATAAGAAACCTGATGTATATATGGTGGGGGGGGGACTAGACAGTTGCTCAGGAGTTAAGAGCACTTGTTGCTCTTGCAGAGGACCCAAGTTCAGGTCCCAGCACCCACATGGTAGCTCACAACCATCCTAACTCCAGTTCTAAGGGATCCGATGACTTCTTCTGACCTCTGTGGGCAATGTACACACATGTGTATATGCATACATGCAGGGAAGCACTCATACACATAAAATAAAAATAGACCTATATATATATAATGGTGGTGCATGCCTTTACTCCCAGTCCTCAGGAAGCAGAGACAGGAGGATCTCTGTGAGTTTGATGCCAGCCTGCCACACAGAGTAAGTTCCAGGACAGCCAGGGCTATACAGAGAAACCCTGTTTCAAACCCCCACACATACAAGAAAAAAAAATACTGGGTCTCAATCCCCCCACCAAATAAATTAAATAAATCACTTAAAACAAAAGAAGTATGCTAATTTGTTTTCATACTTTTGATTTTATATATTAGTGTGTGTGTGTGCGTGTGTGCGTGTGTGCGCGTGCGCGCGTGCACAGGTATGTATCCAGGGGCCAAGGAGGTCAGCTGGTCTGTGCTATCACTCTCCAGCTTATTCCCTTAAGACAGAGTCTCTTTCAGAATTTTGAACTAGGCTAGTGGCCAGCAAATCCCAGCAGCCCTCCACAGCACTAGGCTTATACACATGTGCTGGGCTCTCCTATGGGTGCTGGGGATTTGAACTCTTGGTCTTCTTTCTTTCACTCAGTGTGACCTTTTTAGGACCTGAAGACTGTCCAACCTGCTCTTGCGTGATGCTCCTTTCAGCAGAGGGCCCTCTTCAGATTTTAAATTTTCACAGTCTGCCACTCCATGACTCTTTTCAATTTATATGCTAATTTTTAGAGATGTTTTACATTCCCAGCAAAGCAGAAGAAGGTGCCAATCTTTCCCCCATGCCAGGATTTACACAGAGGTCCCTGTTAGCACCCTCTCAGCACTGAGATACACGTTGCCATTCCTGTGAGCACAGCTGATAGAGCACCCATCATTCCATTTCTCACAGTTCATCCCTGAGGGGGCGGAGGACATTCTGTGCGCTTTTGTGGTTCTCTAAGGACACATTGTCACTATTACTGTCATAGATTGAGTTCAAGGTCTGGAAATTGCTGAGTCATTCTCTCTCCCTTCAACGGCTGACCACCACCTATCATTGTGTTGTTTTTTTATTTTTTATTTTTTTTTTTTGTTTTTTGTTTTTTGTTTTTTTTTTGGTTTTTCGAGACAGGGTTTCTCTGTATAGCCCTGGCTGTCCTGGAGCTCACTTTGTAGACCAGGCTGGCCTCGAACTCAGAAATCCGCCTGCCTCTGCCTCCCGAGTGCTGGGATTAAAGGCGTGCGCCACCACGCCCGGCTGTGTTGTTTTTTTTATAATTTTGTCTTTTCTTGCTTATAGTATGGGAATCAGGCAATATGCAGCTTTTTTACATTGGTTTCATTCACTTAGTGATATATATATATATATATATATATATATATATATATATATATATATATATATANTTTTTTTTGGGTTTTTCGAGACAGGGTTTCTCTGTGTATCCCTGGCTGTCCTGGAGCTCACTTTGTAGACCAGGCTGGCCTCGAACTCAGAAATCCGCCTGCCTCTGCCTCCCAAGTTCTCCTTTCTGTCTTTGTGTGTCTCTCTGTTTCTACATCTTCTGTCTCTGTTTTTCTCTGTCTCTGTCTCTCTCCACCCCTCTTTTCTATCCTTTTTTTTTTTTTTTTTTTTGGTTTCTCGAGGCAGGGTTTCTCTGTATAGTCCTGGCTGTCCTGGAACTCACTTTGTAGACCAGGCTGGCCTCGAACTCAGAAATCCGCCTGCCTCTGCCTCCCAAGTGCTGGGATTAAAGGCATGCGCCACCACGCCCGGCTTATGCTTGTTTTTTTGTTTTTGTTTTGTTTTTTGAGACAGGGTTTCTCTGTGTAGCCCTGGCTGTCCTGGAACTCACTCTGGCCTCGAACTCAGAAATCCGCCTGCCTCTGCCTCCAGAGTGCTGCCACCAAGCCAGGCTGATGTTTTCTTTAATGCAGAATGGGTAATATCCATTGTTGAGCATGCTCGCAGGCTACCCCAGTGGAAGAACATTCAAGGCCTCGCTTCTCTTTAACACTGTAATCCATGATGTAGACATAGCAAACATAACTGCTATCTGCTTCAGGGCATCTTTATAAGGATTTTTTTCTCTTTGCATTTACTACTTTTGAAGCTGTTCCATATTCTCAAGACAGTGTTAAATCTGGGGACACCTCCCCTTTTCCTTCCACCTGGAACCATTCCTTGGCCCGTGCTTAACTGACTTTACTCTAGATGGCTGGGAGTTTCTTCTTGGGAACCACTCTATTTCTTTCTTTCTTTTTTTTTTTTTTAAGATTTATTTTATTTATTATATGTAAGTACACTGTAGCTGTCTTCAGACACTCCAGAAGAGGGCGCTAGATCTCGTTACGGATGGTTGTGAGCCACCATGTGGATGCTGGGATTTGAACTTATCACCTTCGGAAGAGCAGTCGGGTGCTCTTACCCACTGAGCCATCTCACCAGCCCCGGAACCACTCTATTTCAATGTATGTGTTTCTTGTTCCCAGCTAGCTCAATTATGATTTTATTGGGAGGGGGCAGGGCAGAGGAAAACATCAGGTATCTTACTCTGTTGCTCCCTACTTTCTATTTATTGATTTAATGTTGAGTGTGTGCCCGCGCACATGTGCACACATACCCATGTATGTGTATGTGTGTGTCGTGGCACATGTGTGGAGGTCAGAAGACAAGCCTTGGGAGTTGCTTTTCTCCTTTGGGATCGAACCCAGAGCCTCAGACTCAGCAGCAGATCCGTTTCTCTCCTGGGTCACCTTGCCAGCCATTATGCCTCGTTTTCTCTGTTCATCTCGAAGCTGGCAATGAAACCTAGATTCTCTTGCTCGCTGGATAAGCACTACTACTGAGCTTCACCATCAGCCCCACAGAGCACTTTTCCCAGCAGATCCATACTTACCTTGGGTTTGCAGCTCAATTGGATATAGAATTTTAGGTTGATTCCCCCCACACCCCTGAATCATTTTTCCATTAATTATACTTGTTTTTTAGATGATTTCCACTTCACAATACATAGCAGCCGCTCTCACCCCCACCCCTGCCACCCCTTCAACACCTCCTCCTCTTCACAAATCTCTCACTTTCGTGGCTACTTTGTTTAGTGCCCCACTGAGATTAACCAGGGGTGTCTCTATAATCTCGGGTTTAAAGCTATCCATTTGGGGCCTGGTGGGCTCAGTTGGGGGTACACAATTAAAGACAATGGTTCCTTCCCCCCCTAGAGTCTATCAGTAGCCAATAGCTCAGAAGTAGCAGGTAGGACCCCAGGAGCCCTTCCCCCTCCATTGACTTCCTGTTGATAGTGCCAGTCTCTAAGGGCCCAGTCCAGGTAACTACAACTGTGAGTTAATACTTGCAATAATTGTATAGCATCTAGAGAATGGTATCTCCCAGCCCTGAAGGCTCTTGCAAATTTCCCATCACCTTTCCCACAATATTCCCAAGCTTGGTGGGGATGGAGGTTGGGGGGGGGGCTGGAATATCTTGTGCAGGGCTGGGCTCAGCACCGTTGGTTGTTATTCTCTGCATCTTAGGAAGCCTGAGTGTATTCATCTCCTTTCTTTGGAGGGAGAGGCTCCTCTGATTAAGGCTGGGAAAGGCTTTTGTTCTGGGAGTGGGGACCACATGGAGAGATGCTGAGGCAGAACTGGAGGCGGGGCAGGAGAGCTTTCCCAGAATCTTAAAAGTATAGTCCTATTGTTTCCCCAGCCGCTGGTGGGACTCAAGAGCCCTAACATTTGCATCTTTCTTTTTCTTTTGTAGATGAGGCACTTTTTAATCTCTTGGCCTACTCTTAAGATTCACTTTTTCAGAGTGATGTTCTACAATTCCCACAGGGCATATCTGAGTGTTGATATACTGAATACATAGTTAACTCCTTGTGTATAAAGGCTGCAAAGTTCTCTTGTACTTTTTTTTTTTTTTTTTTTTTTGAGACCAGGGACCTTGAACTAACAAGGCCTCTCGCTTTAGTTCTCTGGTGCTTTGACCCTCTCTCCAAATGTCACCTTGTTTGTATTTTGTAATCTATTTCATTTACCCTTTTACTTTTTCTCTAATATTACCTGTGTCTGGGGGCTTGGAGTTTAAAAATAAAATAAAATAATATAAAATAAATAAAAATTAAAATTAAAATAAAACATTTTGGGCCAGGCTCAGTATTTAATGCATGCTAGGCAAATATCAATCACAAATACTCAATACAGCACCTGTGTAAAAAAAAAAAAAAAGTTCCCCCAGGGCCAGGCAGTGGTGGTACAGCCAGCCCTGTATTTCCCCCACTGGGGAGGCATACGGTAATAAATCTCTGTGAGTTCGAGGCCAGACTGATCTACTACAAAGTAAGTTCTAGGACAGCCAGGGCTATATACAAAGAAACTGTCACAAAACAACAACAACAAATCCACAGCCCTTTAATTAGACTTATAGTATTTATTATCAATTATTATTACGACAGTATCTCACCAGGCAGTAGTGATACATGCCTTTAATCCCAGCCTTAGGAGGACAAGGCAGGAGGTCTCAGAACTTAAGGATAGCCAGGGCTGTCCAGAAAAATCCCTGTCTCAAAAAACAATCAAGCAAGCAAAGAAATAACCAATGTTGTATCCCAGGCTGGTCTCGATCTTGCTAAATAGCCAAGGATGATCTTGGACTTTCCATTCTCTTGTGTCCATCTCTCTAGTTACCTGCATACTTGGTTTACGGGGTACTGCGGTATGAACAAGGGCATTGTATGTATAAGGCAATCTATTGGCTGAGCAATATCCTTTGCCATAAAATGTCATCAAACTTTAATGGAGGAAGCTGGGGAGATGGCTTAGTTAGTAAAATACTTGCTACACAGGCAAGAGGACCCGAGTTCAGATTCCCAGTACCCGTGTAAAACAGTGCGGCAGCATCTACTCTAAACCCCAGTGCTGGGAGGCTGAGACGGGAGTCTCCCTGGGCTTGCTAGCCTTTCTGTCTACCTAAATCGGAGCTCTGTCCTACACCTGCACATGCAGAGGATACACATACATGTATGTACACACATACACACACGCATTAATGCATTTGAAGTTTTTTTTTTTTTTTTTTTGGTTTTTCGAGACAGGGTTTCTCTGTGTAGCCCTGGCTGTCCTGGAACTCACTTTGTAGACCAGGCTGGCCTAGAACTCAGAAATCCGCCTGCCTCTGCCTCCCAAGTGCTGGGATTAAAGGTTTGCACCACCACGCCTGGCTTGTTTTTTTTTTTTTTTTTTTTTTTTTTTTTTTTTTTTTTTTTTTTTTTTTTTTTTTTTTTTTTTTTTTTTTTTTTTTTTTTTTTTTTTTTTTTTTTTTTTTTGAGACAGGGTTTCTCTGTATAGTCCTGGCTGTCCTGGAACTCACTTTGTAGACCAGACTGGCCTCAAACTCAGAAATCTGCCTGCCTCTGCCTCCCAAGTGCTGGGATTAAAGGCGTGCACCACCACCGCCTGGCGCACTTGAAATTTTGAATATAGGGACATGATTACCTTGAAAGTAGTGACCTTCATGCCCAGGATCTTGGAATAAAACATGGTGGTGTCTTCAATGTTCTTTACAGTCATCACGATGTGGTCAAGTCTACATATAAGACATGGGGAAGGGGTCTGGCTGCTGCTTCTCCATAACTAAAATGTAAACAACAACAACAACAACAATAACAACAACAAACAAACAAACCCCCAAACTTGGAAAAAGCCAAATTGCCACCAGACACTTCCAAGTGTTCTTCTCCGTTTCCATCACCTCCCAAAGCACCGTGATCCTCCTCATCCTTATTCCAAGAAAAATCTCTATAAAGACATTGCTCTAGGGGCTGGAGAGGTGGCTCAGTGGTTAAGAGCACTGACTGCTCTTCCAGAGGTTCTGAGTTCAATTCCCAGCAACCACATGGTGGCTCACAACCATCTGCAATGGGATCTGATGCCCTCTTCTGGTGTGTCTGAAGACAGTGACAGTGTACTCACATACATTAAATAAAATTTTAAAAAAAAGTGGGGCTGGGCGGTGGTGGCACACGCCTTTAATCCCAGCACTTGAGAGGCAGATGCAGGCAGATTTCTGAGTTCGAGGCCAGCGTGGTCTACAGAATGAGTTCCAGGACAGCCAGGGCTATACAGAGAAACCCTGTCTCGAAAAACCAAAAAAAAAAAAAAGTGGGGAAAAACAATCAAATAGGGGCTGGAGAGATGGCTCAGGAGTTAAGAGCACTGGCTACTCTTTTCAGAAGACCGGGGGTTCGATTTCCAGCAGCCATATGACAGCTCACAACTAGCTATTCTAACTCCAGTTCCAGGGGGGTCTTCCCCCCTCTTCTGGCCGCTTAGGATACTGCATACATGAGGTACACCGACATACACCCATTCTCATAAAATAATAAAATTAAAATAAATATTTAAGGCCAGGCATGGTGGCACATGTCTTTAACTTCCCACAATGCTTGCACTTTCCAGCACTGGGAGCAGTGGGATTAACCTACAGACAGTGAAATAGAGGGCCCAGAGAATAAGTACCCTGCCTCCTGCGCTTCAGTCTCAGGCTGATGGGATTGGGGAGAAACTGACAAAGTGTTTTAGTCAGGGGCCGGGGTTCCCTTCCTTTTCCTCCTACTAGAGAGACAAAGGAGAAGACTAGGAAAGTGGAATTTTTGTTTTGTTTTGTTTTTGTTTTTCGAGACAGGGTTTCTCTGTATAGCCCTGGCTGTCCTGGAACTCACTTTGTAGACCAGGCTGGCCTCGAACTCAGAAATCCGCCTGCCTCTGCCTCCCGAGTGCTGGGATTAGTGGAATTTATCTCTTGTGAAGACAAGATTCAGAGCAGGCCCGCGCCCCGCACCCAGCTCCCTCCTTTTCTGATCTGTAGCTATAACTGTGGGCTGGGCTGGGCAGGGCTGGAGAGCTGATGCAGAGGTGAGAGCTCTGACTACTCTTGCAAAAAGGACCGGGGTTCAACTTCCCAGCGCCCGCATGATGGCTCACAGCTCTCTGTATCTGCAGTTCCAGGGAATCCATGCACAGACACACATATAGGCAAAACACCCAACAGCCCGTCACAAGAAAAGGAAGCGCATCTGAGATGAAAAAAAAAAAAAAAGAAGAAGAAGAAGAAGAAGCCGAGTGTGCTACCGTGTCCTGTAACCTCACCACTTGGGAAGCTGAGGCAGGAGAGTGATGAGTTTCAAGGTCAACTAGGCACTGCACTGAGACCTTTTCACAAAAACAAAGTAAAAGTGCAGAATGACGGTATTTTGCTGGACCTGGGTTTCCCGCACCCACGTGGTGGTACGCAACTGCCTGTAACTGTACTGGTCTCTACAATCACTGCATACATGTGGTACACATGTATTCATGCAGGTAAGATATTCATATACATAGCATAAAAAATTGGGGGTTTTGTTTGTCTGTTTTTTGAGACTGGTTTCTCTGTGTAGTCCTGGCTGTCTATACTGACTTTGGAGACCAGGCTGGCTTCAAACTCAGAGATCCTCCTGCCTCTGCCTTCTTAGTGCTGGAATTAAAGGCCTGTGCCACCACCGCCTGGCACAAAATTATTTTTTAAAGGAAAAATGTCTAAGCATGTGAGCCATTCAGATACCTACTTGGGAAACCCTAAACCAACCAACTAACCAAAGAAGTAATTAAGGGGCATTCAGGCCCCATGGAAGAGAAAGCTGTATATTTTGTTTTAGGTTGTCCAATCCTATTTGTGGCTCCTTGTTCATAGCTTTCCCAAAAGACCAGAATTTGATTCCTACTACTCAAGCAAGCTAAGCAGCTTACAAAGGCTTGTAAACACCCCCCACACACACACTCCACGGGATTTGGTGCCCTCTCCTGGCCTCTATAGGCAGCTGCATTAACGTACGCATGAATAAAAATAGTCCTGTTGAACCTTTTAATGTTTGTTGAATCTGTATGAGCGCCTTGTTTTGTTCCTGATATAACTACTTTATGCTTTTCTCCTCGTGCCTACGGTGTAAAGAGAAATTACTAGTATTTTCTGAATTTGATTGAACCAGCAGCCTTGAACATAGACAATCTTTATTGCGCATTTGCTTTCTCTTTCCATCTCTGCAGTCATCTTCCCCTCCTCCTATTTTACTGGTTTAAGCAAAGCTGTTCATTTCCCAGCTCCAGTCACTGACTTTCAGGATTTTTAAAATTTTATTTTATTTTACTTTTGCAATCTGCATTTCTTTCTTTCTTTCTTTCTTTCTTTCTTTCTTTCTTTCTTTTTGTTTGTTTGTTTGTTTTCGAGACAGGGTTTCTCTGTGTAGCCTTGGCTGTCCTGGAACTCACTCTGTAGACCAGGCTGGCCTCGAATTCAGAGATCCGCCTGCCTCTGCCTCCCAAGTGCTGGGATTAAAGGCGTGCGTGCGTCACCACGCCTGGTGCAATCTGCATTTCTATCTGCATGGTTCCCCCGAAGTGCTACTTTCAGGGCACCCCCAGTGCTGAGGGTCTAGAAAATAAGCTCACCCATTTCTCTTAGTAGCCAGTGCTCTGGACACCACAGCCTCCCTCCTTTGGTCTACTCCAGAGTTAAAGGTTCCCTCCAGCCTCTCAGGGCCTCTGAGTCTTTTGACCAGCTTCAAGGTCATTGTTTCTCAGGGAGCCCTTCTGGCACAGCTCTGTCCTGAGAGCCTCATGGGCATTCTCCAGGAGCCACCTTTGGCTCTACGTGTCTGAAGCTGAACTGTCTCCCCAGTGAACCACCCAGAGAGAGTAGCCAACCCTTAAACCTGAGCCCTCCACAAGCCCAAGCAGGGCTTCTGCTGCCCTCTGGTTATCTTTAAGAAAAGCCCAGGGAAGCTAAAGCCACAAGGGTATCCCTGAGAAGGAAAGCAAGTCAGCAGACCCAGGGTGGGTACCCTCAGCCTGGTCAATACTCATGCTCCAAAGCCTCTAGGGCCCCACACTTACCTGACTCTCAGATGTTGGATCGTTCATCCTTCCTGGTAGACTGGAAGGCAGGTAGGTTGGGGCTGAGGTTGGCTCTGTGCCTGGAGATCAAGGGGCAGGAATGGGAGGTGCTAGCTGAGGACATTGTGTGGGGACAGAAGCAGGAGGTGAAAATCAGGAAGACTAACTGAAACTCAGGGTATAGCTCAGTGGTACAACAGTGCTCAAGAAACCCTGGGTTCAACCCCTAGCAGTGCAAAACCAAGCCAAACCCTGCCGGCCTTGAAAATAGAAGCACAGCTGGGCGGTGGTGGCACATGCCTTTAATCCGAGCACTTGGGAGGCAGGGGCAGGTGGATTTCTGAGTTCGAGGCCAGCCTGGTCTACAAAGTGAGTTCCAGGACAGCCAGAACTACACAGAGAAACCCTGTCTCAAAACAAACAAACAAACAAACAAAAAACCCAAACAAACAAAAAAAAAAAAAAGAAGAAAAAGAAAATAGAAGCACAAATATGAAGGCTTCCAGGGGCTGGTAAGATGGCTAGCAGTTAAGAGCACCGACTGCTCTTCCAAAGGTCCTGAGTTCAAATCCCAGCAACCACATGGTGGCTCACAACCATGTGTAATGAGAACTGACGCCCTCTTCTGGGGTGTCTGATGACAGCTACAGTGTACACACATAAAATAAATAAATAAATAAATAAATAAATGAAATATGAAGGCTTCCTCTTTTGAGGAGCTGAGGGTCTTGATAGGTTGTTGAGACTGGTCCCTAGTGGTCCTTCTCTGTCAACCACCAGATGTGTCACATCCTGCTAAGCAATCATCCATAAGAACACAGAAAGCCAGGAAAGCACCCATCCCGAGTGATGAGACTAGTAGTCCCCTACAAGAGAGCTCCGATGCACCTTGTAGTCTGTGACTAGGATGGGAAGTGTTTGAGTGAGTGAGAGAGCTGCTTGTGGGTCTACGGCTGAGTGAGGATTCTTTTAAATGGATATGGTGTTTTGCCTGCTTTCATGTCTCTGCATCACATTCATGCTTTCCAATCACAGAGGACAGAAGATGGCATTGGATGTCCTGGAACTGCAGATTGGGCATCGAACCTAGGTACTCTAGAAGAGCAGCAGATGCTTCTAACTGCTAACCCAGCTCACTAGTCCTGAGCTAAGAATTTTTTGAAAGAGGGTCTTGCTGTATTTGGAGCCTCACAGTTCCTACCCATGCTTGGTCCCCTCCCCACCCCACCATTATTTGCCTCGCTTTCACAAGCTCTCTTCTCTTTTGTGGGTTACCTATCAGGACCAGGGTTAGGTGAGTCTGAGATTTTTGTTTCTGGGCACATACCTGGTTACCCCAAACATAAATACTGTGTGCCCTGGGTGTTATTAAACATATGGTTTTCCTTTAAAAATTGTTGCCAGACAGGCCTGGTTGCCAAGGCCTATAATCCTAGCTATTCAAAAGGCTAGAGCAAAAAGACCAAAAGTTTCAGGCCAGGGCCTTGGCTTAGAACTTAAGAGCACTGGCTACTCTTCCAAAGGACCACAGTTCAATCCTCAGCCCTAACATGGTGACTCACAACTGTCTATATGACTCTAGTCCCTAGGAATCCAACTCCTCCTCTTCCTCCTCCTCCTCCTTCTTCTTATTCTTTTTTTTTTTTTTTTTTTTTTTTTTTTTTTTGGTTTTTCGAGACAGGGTTTCTCTGTGTAGCTCTGGCTGTCCTGGAACTCACTTTGTAGACCAGGCTGGCCTCGAACTCAGAAGTCCACCTGCCTCTGCCTCCCGAGTGCTGGGATTAAAGGTGTGCGCCACCACGCCTGGCCTACTCCCTCTTCTGGCCTCCTCAGGCAGCGTGCATCCAAGTGGTACAAAGACATACATGCTAGCAAAACATGCCTGCCCATAAAATAATGTTTGAAAATTTTTCAAGACAACCTGGCAAATCATCAAGATCATCTCTGAAAAAAAAATGCTAGGGACATTTAGCATTAGCAGGAGCATGTTTGCCTGGCTCCAGGTTCAATCGCCAGCACAGGGGGGAAAAAGAGTTTTGTAGAGCCAGGCTGGGGGCACAGATCTGTAATCCCAGCCTCTTTAGGAAGCCAAGACAGAAGTATGAGTTCCAGACCAGCCTGGTCTACAGGGTAAATTCTAGAGTGAAACCCTATCTCCAAAAAAAGGCTGGCAATGACTCAGTAGTGGACTGCCCTGGCAGTACCAGGCTCTGGACTTGACTACCAGCATAGAAAAATAAAAAGAAAGTGAATGCCACCTACTCCTAGGGACTACACAGGCCATCCCTGCCCCATCCACAAAGTGATTATTTAGGGGGGCTAGAGAGATGTCTCAGTGGTTAAGAGCACTGGCTATTCTTCCAAAAGTCCTGAGTTCAATCCCCAGCAACCACATGGTGGCTTCTGACCATCTGTGATGAGTTCAGATGCCCTCTAATGGCATGCAGGTGTAATGCAGACAGCATTCATATACGTAAAATAAATAAATCTTTTTTTTTAAAGATTTATTTTATTTATTATATGTAAGTACACTGTAGCTGTCTTCAGACACTCCAGAAGAGGGCGCTAGATCTTGTTACGGATGGTTGTGAGCCACCATGTAGATGCTGGGATTTGAACTTATTACTTTCAGAAGAGCAGTCGGGTGCTCTTACCCGCTGAGCCATTTCACCAGCCCTCTTTTTTTTTTTTTTTTTTTTTTTAAATGGCTGTCATTGGAGTCAATTCCAGCTGTTTCGTTTTAGATACTTTCCTGTGGGCTCATGAGCATGTGGGTGGTGTGTGCTCACATCTGGCTCTCTGAAAATCAGTCTTTTGCTTGTCTTGTAAAGGGCACTTCACTCTGCAAGTGGACACATAGAGCCCATGTATTGTGCATTGTACTTAGTGGGTGCTCTGTGTCCAATAGGAAGCCAACATTGTCCCTAGCACTCAGCAACAGCCATTGGCTGTGAATGACCTTTCTTTGTTGTTCTTTTTGAGATGGAGTCTCTTTGTGTAGCTGCCCAGGATGGTCTTAGACTCACAGAGACCCTTCCTGAGTGCTAGGATTACGGGGTGTATATCCCCATACCTGACTTATAAGTGGGTATTTATTAGATTTTCCCCACTCAGGTTTCTCTTCAGTTTTAGGCTTTTTTTTTTTCTAAATTAAAATTTAAATGTATGCATATGTGTGTGTGTGTGTGTGTGTGTGTGTGTGTGTGTGTGTGTGTGTGTGCCACATGTGTGCAGGTGCCCATGGAGACTAGAAGAAGGTGTCAAAGCCCCTGGAGCCAGAGTTACAGGCAGTTTTGAGCTGCCTGGCATGTAGGTGTTGGGATCTGAACTTGGGTCCTCTGGAAGAGCAGTAAGCACTTAATCTCTGTGCCACAAATCTTTTACCTTTCACAGGGTTTCCTCATCAGTCCTATAAGCCCTGTGTCCACTGCTTCGTGCACTTATGTTAGTGTTAGAAATAGAGGTAAAACTGTTGCGTGTGTTACTAAGGAGACTTCCGAGGAACAGAACCAATAGATGAATTATTTAAAGGCACTAGCTCATATTATTATGGAAGCTAAAAAATCCCGTAAGTCATCTGAAAGCTGGGGACCTATGACAGCCAGAAGGACAATGATAGAAGTTCAATTAGGGTTAAGAGAACATTCCAGCCATCTGGCAGAAGGAGCAAATCCCCTTTCTTCTGTTTTTTGTTCTATTCAGACCCTCAGTGAGTTGGACAAAGCCATTCATAAAGATGGAGGGCCATCTGCATAGACTTCAACACACCCAGCTAATATGACACATAAAATTATCCAGCAAAGCTCACCTGTGGTGGTTTGAATAAGGATGGCCCTCATGGGTTATTTGCAATGCTTAGTCATCGGGAGTGGCACGATTTGAGAAGGATCAGGTGTGGCCTTCTTGTAGTAGGTGTGGCCTTCTTGGAGAAAATATGTCATGGGGGTGGGCTTTGAGGTTTCAAAAGCCCAAGCCAGTACCAGTCCCTATTGTTTCTCCCTGCCTGTAGATCTGGGTGTAGTACTCAACTATATCTCCAGTGCCATGATGCCATGCTTGTGCCATGCTCCCCCATAATAACTGAAACTGTAAGTAAGCACAGAAGAAGTTGTTTCTCTGATAATAGAAATTTTACTGTAGACATCATGTCTTCACAGTAATAGAACTGTGACTAAAGACGCACCCTTTGTCAACTTGGCACTCATATGCATCTCAGTAAGCCATGCTAATCACAAAATGAGGGCAATAAATAGACAACTGTTCATCTAACCTGGCACGACTATGCTGCATATAACTGAATGGGTACCCAGAAGAGGTGGCGTCCTTGAGCTACTCTGATTTTTCCCCCTTGATATCCCATAACTTTAACAATACCATCACTAATATATAAATATTGATAGAGGGTCAGGAGCTCAAGGTCATCTTTGGCTGTTTAGTGATTTTGAGTCAACCCTGGGTTGCATGAGATCCCATCTCAAAAAAAATAAAACAAGGGCTGGAGAGATGGCTCAGTGGTTAAGAGCATTGACTGCTCTTCCAGAGGTCCTGAGTTCAATTCCTAGCAACCATATGGTTGCTCACAACCATCTGTAATGGGATCAGATGCTCTCTTCTGGAGTCTCTGAAGACAGCTAAAGTGTACTCGTCATATATATATATGTATATATATATATATATATATATATATATATATATATATATATATATTAAAATCTTTTAAAAAATAAAACAAGGGGCTGGTGAGATGGCTCAGTGGGTAAGAGCACCCGACTGCTCTTCTGAAGGTGATAAGTTCAAATCCCAGCATCCACATGGTGGCTCACAACCATCCGTAACGAGATCTGGCGCCCTCTTCTGGAGTATCTGAAGACAGCTACAGTGTACTTACATATAATAAATAAAATAAATTAAAAAAAATAATAAAAAATAAACCAAAACAAACATGCAAATAAATAAATACATAAATGTAAAATATTTATTTATGTATATATTTATTTTTATTTTTTTGTTTTTCTAGACAGGGTTTCTCTTTATAGCCCTGGCTGTTCTGGAACTCACTTTGTAGACCAGGCTGGCCTCGAACTCAGAAATCTGCCTGCCTCTGCCTCCTGAGTGCTGGGATTAAAGGCGTGTGCCACTGTGCCCGGCTCTATGTATGTATGTATGTATGTATGTATGTATTTATTGGGTTTTGGTTGTTTTTTTTTTTAGACCGGGTTTCTCTGTGTAGCCCTGGCTATCCTGGAACTCACTCTGTATACCAGGCTGGCCTCAAACTTAGAAATCTGCCTGCCTGTGCTTCCCAAGAACTGGGGTTAAAGGCATGTGCCACCACTGTCCGGCTAATGTAAAAAAATTTGAGACACAATTCCACTATGTAGCCCTGCATCCCAAGTGCTGGGATTAAAGGTGTGCACGACCACTTCCTGGCTTAAGTCATTTTTTTGTTTTAGAATTTTAATTTTATTTTTCTTTTCTTTTTTTTTTTTTTTTTTTTTTTTTTTTTTTTTTTTTTTTTTTTTTTTTTTTTTTTTTTTTTTTTTTTTTTTTTTTTTTTTTTTTTTTTTTTTTGGTTTGGTTTTTCTTTTTTCTTTTTTTATTTTTTTAAGATTTATTTTTTATTTTATTATATGTACGTACACTGTAGCTGTCCTCAGACACTCCAGAAGAGGGAGCCAGATCTCGTTACAGATGGTTGTGAGCCACCATGTGGTTGCTGGGATTTGAACTTATCACCTTCGGAAGAGCAGTCGGGTGCTCTTACCTGCTGAGCCATCTCACCAGCCCTGGTTTGGTTTTTCAAGACAGGGTTTCTCTGTGTAGCCCTGGCTGTCCTGGAACTCACTTTGTAGACCCGGCTGGCCTCGAACTCAGAAATTCGCCTGCCTCTGCCTCCCGAGTGCTGGGATTAAAGGCGTGCACCACCACGCCCGGCTTAGAATTTTTATTTTTATTTTATGTATATGAGTATACTGTTGCTGTCTTCAGATGCACCAGAAGAGGGCATCAGATCCTATTACAGATGGTTGTGAGCTACCATGTGGTTGCTGGGATTTGAACTCAGAACCTTTGGAAGAGTAGTCACTGCTCTTACCCACGACACATCTCTCCAGTCCCCTATGAGTTGCTTTTCTATTAGAGAGCATAATTTTACCATAAGGAAAATGCTTGCCAGCAAGTATGGTGACACACACCTTTAATTCCAGTGGTAGGGAGGCAGAGGCAAGCAGATATCTGAGATCAAGGCTAGCTTGACCTATAGAGTGAGGACAGTCAGGGCTACACAGCAAAACCCTGTCTTGACAAAACAAAGAATTTTTTTTTGTTTGTTTTTCGAAACAGGGTTTCTCTGTGTAGGCCTGGCTGTCCTGGAACTCACTTTGTAGACCAGGCTGGCCTTGAACTTAGAAAATCCGCTTGCCTCTACCACCTGAGTTCTGGGACAAAGAATATTTGTTATTATAGTATGTATGGTGAGAGCAGCGCACATGCCACAGGGACTGTGTGGAGGTCAGAAGACGACTCTTGCAGAGTCAGGTTGTTCTCTACCATTACATGGTCCTTTGGACTCAGACCATTGATTGGGCTTGTACCACAAACACTTGGCTGGCTGAATCATTTTGCCAGCCAGATTGCTCACCTTTCAGTCAGAGCAGGAGCCGGGGAGAGCTGGAAGGAAGACATTGAAGCTATGTATTATGCTACAGCCCTGGAATGTCAGTATTTGGTAGGCAAAGGGTGTGGGAGCATGCGTTCCTTCAGCTAGATAGAGATTGTGAGGCCAGCCTGGGCTACAAAAGACACTGTCTTAGGGATAGAGGGAGGGGGTTGAGGTATCAGAGGAGGGGAGAGGAAAGAAGAGGAAAAGAGAGACAGAAGGACATTTAAAGCATACAGTCTTTGCAGCTCAGTTTCCTGTCTTTAAAATGGGCCATCCCAAAGTGCTAGTTAAGAGATTCTGTGAAAGGGACCTCCGTTGGTGAGGTGTTCTTTCCTACACAAGTGACAGAGTCATAGTAGGGTGTCCCTCAGGTAAGAAGGGCCGTTGTCTTTCTATTGCAAGAACAGCTAGGTTGGACAACTGAAGCTCCGACAAAAGAGCCAACATAGCCTTCTTCATCATCTTGACTATCTATCTCTAAGAATGAACATGTGAGGCTAGGCTGGAGAGATGGCTCAGCGGTTAAGTGCACTGGCTGCTTTTCCAGAGGTTCTGAGTTCAGTTCCCAGCAAACGAGCATCCAAAAAGGGGTTTGATGCCCTCTTCTGGCAGGTAGATGTACATGCAGCAGTGCACACTTAGATTATGTAAATAAATAGATAAATAAGTTAAAAGAAAAGATGCATGTGTGAGGGTGGAGAAGATGGCTTAGAGGTTAAAAGCTGTTCTGATTGACTGTGGTAGGATTCCCAGCTACCAACATGGTGGCTCACAACTATCTATAATTTCAGTCCCCGGAGGATAAGACAATCCCTTCTGGACCCCATGGTCACTAGGCACATACGTGCTGTACAAACACACATGCAGTCAAAACACTCATATATGTAAAATTAAAACTAAGTTTGTTTCAGGCTGGAGAGATAGTTCAGTGGTTAAGAGCTCCGACTGCTCTTCTGAAGGTCCTGATTTCAAATCCCAGCAACCACATGGTGGCACACAACCATCCGTAATGAAATCTGACGCCCTCTTCTGGAGTATCTGAACACAGCTACAGTGCACTTAGATATAATAATAAATAAATCTTTTTTTTTTTTTTTTGGTTTTTCAAGACAGGGTTTCTCTGTGTACCTCTGGCTGTCCTGGAACTCACTTTGTAGACCAGGCTGGCCTCGTAAATAAATCTTTTTTAAAAACTAAGTTTGTTTCTTTTTTTATTTTAAAAGAGCTTTAGGGGGCTGGAGAGATGGCTCAGTGGGTAAGAGCACTGACTGCTCCTCCAAAGGTTCTGAGTTCAAATCCCAGCAACCACATGGTAGCTCACAACCACCTATAATGAGATCTGACACCCTCTTCTAGCTTCTGGTGTCTGAAGTCCCCTACAGTGTACTTATGTATAACAGTAAATAAACCTTTTTTAAAAAGAGCTTTAGAAGCTCTGGGGCAGGGGTACACCAATTCAGGCCTGGGGGTACCACTCAGTGCTAGGGCCTAGCGTGCATAAAACCCAGGATTCTATTCCCCTAAACCACAAAAAGACTTTTTGTTTTCATAATTGGTGCTTTATAGTCCAAGACAGAACCTGTACTTCCAGACCTTACATATTACATCCTGATTGCAGTTTTCCCTCCCTCCCCCTCCCCCCAACCATCCCTCTCTTCCACATCACCTCAGAAGAGAGCAGGCCTTCCCAAGGCATTGACCAAACATGACATAACAAACTACAGTAAGACCAGGCGTATATTCCCACATCAAGGCTGGGCAAGGCTACCCAGTAGGAAGAAAAGTTCCCACGAGTAGGAAAAAGAGTCAGATAGCCTCTGCTCCCACTGTTAGGATAGGAGTCCCACGAAGACACCAAGCCACACAACCATAACATATATACACAGGACCTAGGTCAGACCCCTAAAGGCTCCCTCATGCCTGTGAGTTCCCATGAAGCCTGGTCAATTGATTATGTGGGCCGTGTTCTCCTGGTGTCTCCACCCCTCTGATTCCTCAGATCCTTCATCCCCATGCCACACAGGACTCCTCTAGCTCCACCCAATGCCTGGCTGTGGGACTCTGCATCTGCTCCCATCAGCTGCTTCATGAAGTCTCTCTGCTCTCTCTGATGGTGATTATGCTCTGCCTCAATCCCAAAACCTTGTGCAGGCAGGACAAACTGTAGGTGGAAGGTTTGGTGGCTGGGTTGGTGTCCCAGTCCCTCCGCTCAGGCCTTACATCTTATATAATAGTGAAAGAGGGAAAGATCTTAGGACAAAGGCTTTCTCCCAACAAGGCTATAGATTACTCCTATCAGGTTGAGAAAAACCATATCAAATGTTTCCCTCCAAAGACGAATAGCATTTCACAGAAGGCAAAGTTCTTATGTCTGGTTTAGAACAATCGTCATATCTGTGCAGTTGTAGTGCACACCTTTAATCCCAGTACTTGGGAGGCAAAGGCAGGCAGATCTCTGTGAGTTTGGGGCCAGCCTGGTCTTCACAGAGAGTTCCAGAACAGCCAGGACTGTTATACAAAGAAACCCTTTCTCTATATACCAAAAAAACAAACAAAGCTCTATGGAGAATCAGATAATGACTTTGGAGGCAGTAGTGGAAGGTCCCCCTATGCAGAACTGAGCATTTCTTCAATCTGTTCTGCAAGAAAGCCCAATGCACACACAACTCCCAGTCAGCTGCCCAAGAGGGTCTTGGACTCCAGATACAAGTAATCCTTCTGACTCAGCCTTCCAAATAGCTAGGATTACAAGCTTACACCACTGTGCCTGGCTTCTTCCTGTTTAAACAGTATTTACTGGCAATCTATTGTGTGTGCGGATTGGTGCCAGATGGTTCCCGGAAAACATCAGAAATCTATTCTCACAGTTAGGGGTTTTGGGGTGGGTGGGAAAGGGCAGAAGCAAAAGGCCGGGCAATAGCTGGCCTACAAGGTAAGCCTCGTTCTAGCCCGGGTACTGTACTGCAATTATTGTATGGCTTAGGTTCTATCCTTTGCTCCCTCCAGGTTGTGTTTTCTTCTTTTGTACTAAAAAGAGTTCAAATCAGCAATCTCAAAAGACCCAGCATGCTTTGTCTGAGGCTATAGACTGAGGCCAACTGTAGAATTTATGCAGACACGGCCATGCAAAGGGAAGGTCCAGAAGCCGCTTGGCTTCTGCTTCCTCTTACTCATCAAAAGCAAGAAGGGTCAATGAAGGGATCCGGCAGGGTCTTTGCTGGAATTTAGCTCATAAACTGCTGGAGCCAAGGAGCTCAAAGGACAGATAAGAAAGAAAGACTTGGTGCTCCTGGGAACTTGAGAGGCCTGGTGTGACAGGGGAGAGGAGGTGGCAGAGAAAGAAAGCAGAGCCCCCCTTTCCCAGGGAGCAGGGACTGTCTTCCAGGCTGATATTTTGAGTGCAGCTCCTTAGAAGTCCCACTCTGCCTGTCCTGGCGTTCCAAGGAAAAAGGTGTCACCCTGTCTTTGCTTTGGCCACCACCTACAGGCCAAGCCTTCTTCAGAAAACCCAATGCACAGAATCTCACCCAATACAAGAGAACCCAATGCACA
Organism: Mus minutoides; assembly: GCA_902729485.2. Lineage (NCBI taxonomy): Eukaryota > Metazoa > Chordata > Mammalia > Rodentia > Muridae > Mus > Mus minutoides. The sequence goes on along the minus strand of LR749516.1, from coordinate 586,671 downwards.
GACGACTCCCAGTCAGCCGCCCAAGAGGGTCTTGGACTCTTCCTGGACACAAGTAATCCTTCTGACTCAGCCTCCCAAATAGCTAGGATTACAAGCCTGTACCCCCATGCCTGGCTTCTTCCTGTTTAAACAGTATTCATTGACAATCTATTGTGTGTGCGGATTGGTGCCAGATGGTACTGGGAAAACATCAGAAATCTGTTCTCTCACAGTGAGTGGTTGTGGGATCGGTGGTGGGAAAGGACAGAAGCAAAAGTCCGGGTGATAGCTGGGCTGTCATTCCTAGGCTCTGCAGGACACTTCATTTCCTGGTTCTTCTAGTTTCTGGTGGCTGCCAGTCTTCCTTGGTGTGTAAATTCTAGTGTTCTGTCTATATCAGGTCCCACTCCACCTTCCTCTTTTTTTTTTTTTTTTTTTTTTGGTTTTTCGAGACAGGGTTTCTCTGTACAGCCCTGGCTGTCCTGGAACTCACTTTGTAGACCAGGCTGGCCTCGAACTCAGAAATCCGCCTGCCTCTGCCTCCCGAGTACTGGGATTAAGGGCGTGCGCCACCACACCTGGCTCCACCTTCCTCTTATAAGAACACCTTAGGGGCCGAGCAGTGGTGGCTCACACCTTTAATCCTAGCAGTTGGGAGGCAGAAGTAGATGGGTCTCTGTGAGTTTGAGGCCAACCTGGTCAACCAGGACACCCAAGGCTATACAGAGAAACTTCAAAAAGAAAAGCCAAGCCAGGCGTGGTGGCACACGCCTTTAATCCCAGCACTTGGGAGGCAGAGGCAGGCAGATTTCTGAGTTCGAGGCCAGCCTGGTCTACAAAGTGAGTTCCAGGACAGCCAGAGCTGCACAGAGAAACCCTGTCTTGAAAAACCAAAAAAAAAAAAAAAAAACAAAAAACAAAAACAAAAAAGGGGGCTGGTGAGATGGCTCAGCGGGTAAGAGCACCCGACTGCTCTTCCGAAGGTGATAAGTTCAAATCCCAGCAACCACATGGTGGCTCATAACCATCCGATCTGGCTCCCTCTCTGGAGTGTCTGAAGACAGCTACAGTGTACTTACGTATAATAAATAAAATAAATCTTTAAAAAAAAAAAGAAAAGCCAACCAACCAACCAACCACAACAAAACACTGTACTGTAGAGGGGAATGATTGAGAGAATTTGCTGTTCTGGAAGAGGATCCCAAGTTCAGTTCCCAGCAGGCACATGGCTGCTCACAGGTGTCTATAACTCCCGTTCTTTGGGATCCAATGGCATCTTTTGACTTCTGTGGGCACTAAGCATGTGTGTAGCATAATATGTGATGCAAGGTATACATGCAGGCAAACACACATAAAATACATTGAGAGAGAGAGAACAGTGTAGGGACTGGCTCTAAAGCCTAGTGCTAGAGTGCTTGCCCACCATACTCTCGCCCTGGGCATCATCCCCAGCATGCATGCATAGTAAAACAAAAGGAATACTTTTTTGTGTGTTTTTGTTTTTTGTTTTTTGACACAGGGCTTCTCTGTGTAGCCTTGGCTCTCCTGGAACTCACTTTGTAGACCAGGCTGGCCTCGAACTCAGACATCTGCCTGCCTCTGCCTCCCAAGTGCTAGGATTAAAGGCGTGAGCCACCATTGCCCGGCTTTTTTTGGGGGGGGGCATTGTTAAGACAGGGTTTCTTTGTATCACCCTGGCTGTCCTGGAACTAGCTCTATAGACCAGAGATTCACCTTCATCTGCCTCTTGAGTACCAGGATTAAAGGCATGTGCTACCATCACCCAGCAAAAATTCTTATTAATATGAGAGTATGGCTCTATTTCTTTGGGGAGATTTGTTTTTGAGACAGGGGGAGGTCTTGCTCTGTAGCTCTAGCTGTCCTGGAACTCACTCAGTAAACCAGGTTGGCCTCAAACTCACAGACATTGGCCTGCTAATTTAGCATCCCCCGGGTACTGAAGGAGCACACCACCATGTCTGGTATAAATATGGCCCAAGTGTTCCATGAAAGTATAAGCTGAGCCGGGCGTGGTGGCGCACACCTGTGAAAAACCCAATTTTCCCGCTTGCCTGCAAGAGAGAAAATAGTGGGGGCCAGAGTCCTTCTGCGAGTATTCCTTTATTGAATCCACGTGGAGAAAGAGACAGAGCGTGGGAGAGTGTCCCCAGAAATACCTTGTTCAAGATTACCTCAGTGTGACGTATGACGCTTGGGTTTGCTGGCTGCCTTAAGATATGCCCCGGGATTGGGCGATGACTTGTGGCTGCCGAAACGCACGCGCACTTGAACTTGCTTACGTATCTAGACGACCGACCGGCAGGAGCGCGAACTCGGGAATCGCGGTGGGCGGTAACTTACGTGATTTCGTCACCACGCCTGCGCACTGAGTTTGTTTACGTTTTCAGGCGACCGGTTCCTAGGTAACCCGTTCCGGGGAGCGCCGGGCAGCTTGAGCGTGCGGCTCCCCACATCTCTCTCCTTTTATTTTATTAAAAGGTCTGGCCTGGAAACGTGCGGTACATAATTGTTGCCAGAATATGAAATTCAAACCCGATCGAACCGATATTCTTTTGTTGGGAATGTCAGTGATCAAGGGCGGAATTTCTATAGCATCTTTTCACCCTACCAGATGCAATGGATCAAATACTCTGGGTGAAGGGCTGAAAAGAGAGATATACCATCACGATATGTCAACACTAGCCTTACCCATCACTGGGAAAACTTCTCGCCACTAGCTCCCTGCCTTAGGTTGGTCTAGTGTGCACATTCATGAAATGGTAGGCAACAATTTTTTCTGCAAAGTTAACTCCAGGGCGAGTGCCAGTTTCACCTTTGAGATTTTAACACGCTGAGCCACATCAGGAGAGGCTAACAAGCTGAGCCAGTATCGGGAGAGGCTCTTTGTCTTAGTGCTGCGAGCACTTGAGCAATCACCACTTTGTCACATTTTTGTTGGGTTCTGAGCTTGCAGACCACCCAAACGCATAGCACCACAGCTGAGGGTAATAACGAACGAGGCAACTACCACCCACACCTTAAAGAAAGAAAAAAAGAAAGAAAGAAAGGGCTAAAGATATCCAGAAGAGGGGAGTTCCCAAAGGCAATGGGTTTCAGCTGAGTCCCATCGAGCTGCCAATTCTGTCAG
>LR749516.1:528456-571401 GCA_902729485.2 Mus minutoides | reverse complement strand
TCAGTGCGCAGCGTGGTGACGTAAGTTACCACCCACCGCGGTTCCCGAATTCCGAGGTCCAGCGCCCAAGTTCAAGTGCGCATGCGTTTCGGCAGCCACAAGTCATCGCCCAATCCCGCGGCATATCTTAAGGCAGCCAGCCAATCCAAGCGTCATACGTCACACTGAGGTAATCTTGAACAAGGTATTTCTGGGGACGTTCTCCCACGCTCTTTCTCTCTTTCTCCACATGGATTTAATAAAGTGATACTCGCAGAAGAACTCTGGAGCCCACTTATTCCTCTCCTGCGGGCAGGCGGGGGAAGTGGGGGATATGTTTTTTATTGTTTTTTACAGATTGTGACTGTGCCCTGATATTTTTCCCTCTTGAAGGAAGAAAATATTTTAGTGAATCCCATAGTTAAGAGACTTTTAATTGTAAAAAGACTTTGGATTTTAAAAGATATTGGATATATATATATATATATATATATGTTTTTCGAGACAGGGTTTCTCTGTGTAGCCCTGGCTGTCCTGGAACTCACTCTGTAGACCAGGCTGGCCTCGAACTCAGAAATCCGCCTGCCTCTGCCTCCCGAGTGCTGGGATTAAAGGCGTGCGCCACCACGCCTGGCTAAGTTATTGGATATTTTTAAAGGATTGAACTTTTAATATGTAAAGACTGTGGGACTTTTAAAGTTGTTTATATCTTGGGGATGAATAAGAACTAAGGGTTGAGGCTTACTAGTGATGTGTTTGTGTGTCAGGTTGACAAGGGGTCAATTGTACTGGCTGGTTTTATGTGTCAACTTGACACAGGTTGAGGTTATCACAGAGAAAGGAGCTTCAGTTGGGGAAATGCCTCCATGAGATCCAGCTGTGGGGCATTTTCTCAATTAGTGATCAAGGGGGAGTCAAGGGGGAGGGTCCCTTGTGGGTGGTGCCATCTCTGGGCTGGTAGTCTTGGGTTCTATGAGAGAGCAGGCTGAGCAAGCCAGGGAAAGCAAGCCAGTAATGAACATCCCTCCATGGCTTCTGCATCAGCTCCTGCTTCCTGACCTGCTTGAGGTCCAGTCCTGACTTCCTTGGTGATGAACAGCAATGTGGAAGTGTAAGCCGAATAAACCCTTTCCTCCCCAACTTGCTTCTTTTTTGTTTGTTTGTTTTTTTGTTTTTTTCGAGACAGGCTTTCTCTCTATAGCCCTGGCTGTCCTGGAACTCAAGTTGGATTAAAGGTCCAACTTGCTTCTTGGTCATGATGTTTTGTCCAGGAATAGAAACCCTGAATAAGAGCCAGGCGTGGTGGCGCACGCCTTTAATCCCAGCACTCGGGAGGCAGAGGCAGGTGGATTTCTGAGTTTGAGGCCAGCCTGGTCTACAAAGTGAGTTCCAGGACAGCCAGGGCTATACAGGGAATCCCTGTCTAGAAAAAAAAAAAAGAAACTCTGAATAAGACAATTGGCATGGCCACTTAAGTGACACATGGCCAGGTTTACCTAGCTTGCTAAGATACTTGGAGTTGGAACATTTTCCCTTCAAATTTAGTTTTACTAAAATAAGAATAAAATAAAAGGCAAAATTTTTAGTTTTACTATGAGCCCAAAGGACGTTGGGCCAATTTAACAAATTTAGTTCATATGAGCACTTTCTTACAAGCCAGTTTGTTAATGGAGCAAATTATATTTTTTTTAAAAAGCACAGGTATATAGTGCCTACAGGCATAATTAATACTGTCTCACTGGACATTGTGCCTAACCGCAATGAGTAATGAACACACTCATGCTTAGCTACAGATAGGCTTTGGGGGTGGAGGTCTTTGTCTATAGGGCGTTGGCTTCTACCCATAAAATGTCAGTGGCACAGTCCCCTCCACATTTTTAGGACAGTCAAAATGTATTTAGGTATTGCCTAGAGGACTGGCTGGTTTTGTGTGTGAACATGACACAAGCTGGAATTATCAAAAAGGAAGGATCTTCAGTTAAGGAAATGCCTCCTGGAGATCTAGCTTAGGACATTTTTTTCAGTTAGTGATCAGTGGAGGAGGGCCCAGCCTACTGTGGGTGGTGCCATCCCTGGACTGGTTTTCTGAGTTCTATAAGCAAGCAAGGAAGCTGAGCAAGCCAGTAAGCAGCACCCCTCTGTGACCTCTGCATCAACTCCTGATCCTAGGTTCCTGCCCTGTGTGAGTTCCTGTCCTGACTTCCTTTGGAAGTATATGCTGAATAAACCCTTTCCTCTCCAACTTGCTTTTTGATCATGGTATTTTGTTGAAACAATAGAACCCCTAAGCCACCAAGTGTTCCCTGAGCAGGGAAAAGCATGCCTCTGTGGCTGGAGAAATGGCTCTGTGGATCAGAGCACTTTGTTGTACAAGCATGAGGGTCTGAGTTCAAATCTCCACTACCAATGTAAAAAGCCAGGCATCAAATATGTATGCCTGCACCTCTAGTGCTAGGTGTGAAGACAGGATTCCTGGAAGCATGCTGGCTGCCAGCCTAGCTCCAGGTTCATTGAGAGACCCTGTCTTAAGGGAATAACATGGACAGAGATAGGATGGGATACTCAAAATTCTTAGGCTTCTGCATATATGTGTGAACTCCCCCCCCCATATAACATAATGCCTCTCTTTAAGAACCAGTTTTACCATATGAAAAGTTGGAACAGTCAGGGAAATTTGTCTAAGTTTTGTGTTATCCAAGAGCTATTTGGTCTGCCTCAGTATGTGGGATATCTGGTTTGTCTAAGAGGCTCTGTCTAAAGGTTCTGATATGGTCAGGAACAATTGACCACATCAAATGCCGAAATCCTGTACAGAGGCTACATATGGCCCCATTGGCCTGTGCCATAAGCCAGTGTCAAAAGGTGGCAATAAATTCGAAGTGGGGTGATCAGTTGTGAGCTTTTTTTCACATTGGAGTTTGGAGCTGCCCTAACTTCTCTAAGCAGAGCACTACATTACGCTGTTCTGCCTCATTCAGAACCTTGCCCTTTTCTCTGAGGGTCACCATCTCCATGGCCAGGATTTTGTGGCAGGCATTTGTAATGTGATTCCTAACACCATAGGTGTTGGGGCCTGGCAGATCCTTTTCCAAAGCTTGGATGCAGAGGGGTCTAACAGTTTGGATTATCTCTGCAAACCTGACTACTAAGATTTTATAAAAATGATCTGAGTTGGGAAAGTCCAGTATAACCTACATGCTGATATACCTGTTATGGTTTGTCCCCCAAAGGTTCACATGAAGTGATGGAACCTTTAGGATCTAGAGCCTAACAGAAGGAACTTGGGTCCTGGAGCTCCATACTCATGCATGGACTGACTATTGAGTGTTGTCTCACAGGTGTGCATCTTGTATGGTAAACTGAGGAACTGGGCCAACCAATATACTATAAGGGTGTGTTGACATTAGATTGGAAACCTGAAATAGTTTTAAGATGGAGATGTGATTATGCTTAGTTATCTACAGGGAATGAAAGATAAGATCTGACCAAGAAAAAACTCTTACATGGATGTCCCCAGAAACCAAATAGCCCAAGTAATTCACAGACTGTCTCAGTTACTGATTTCTCCAAAAAGTGCATGCAAACCAACTTCAAAAGTTGATCGATCATAAAGAGACAGACAGTACAGAGACCTGATAAGCACAGAGACTGGGCAATAAATGCTATAGTTAGCTTTTCTCAGAGTGACCATTGTTCCTTGGGACCCCAAAACAGGAATTCTTTGCTCCGACTCATCAGGAAACAAATCTATATAAGACCATCATCCCAACCCCTTAGTGGTGGTTTTGGTTGCTTAACATGTTATGGTTGTTATCATCTAGGGTTTTAGGTGGTTTTGCTGAATTATTGCGTATTGATAAAAATTTAAAGATTTTTTTTTAGTATAGAATTGAGTTTATTCAGGGCATGGAGAGGGGAGCTAAGAGAGTAGCAGAGGCAGAGAGAGAGAGTAGAGAAGTGGGGGCTGGCCATGACCACGTGGAGAGAGGGGGAAGAGAGGTAAGAGAGAGGCAATGGGGAGAGAGAGGGAGCAAGGGGGCGAGAGGTAAGAGAGAGGCAAGAGAGCAAGAGCAAAATCTAAGTTTTTGTTCAATTATTATATATTAATAGAAATTTAAGATGTTCCTTTAATTGTATTCTATATTGATAGAAATTTAAAGTTTTTCTTTGAATTGTTGTATATTGATAATATTTAGGGTTTTTTTGTTCATTATATGTTGATAGAAACTTAAGGTTGTTTTGTTAGATTATTTTTGACTATATTGTACATAAGCCATTTATTGAAAGTGTGATGGTTCTTATAATTATTTCTACTATGTATAGATTGTTAATGTTAGAAAAAAGGGCAATTTTTTTCTTTTTTTCTTTTTTTTTTAAAGATTTATTTTACTTATTATATGTAAGTACACTGTTGCTGTCTTCAGACACTCCAGAAGAGGTCGCCAGATCTCATTACGGAAGAGCAGTCAGGTGCTCTTACCCGCTGAGCCATCTCACCAGCCCAATTTTTTCTTTTATTTTTTATTTTTTAAGAAAAGGACAATTCTTGGGCTAGAGAGATGGCTCAGTGGTTAAGAGCACTGAATGCTTTTCCAAAGGTCCTGAGTTCAAATCCCAGCATCCTCATGGTGGCTCACCCCCATCTGTAATGAGATCTGATGCTCCCTTCTGGGGTGTCTGAAGACAGCTACAGTGTACTTACATAAAATAAATAAATCTTTAAAAAACAGAAAAGGGGGGGTAGTGAGATGGCTCAGCGGGTAAGAGCACCCAACTGCTCTTCCGAAGGTGATGAGTTCAAATCCCAGCAACCACATGGTGGCTTACAACCACCTGTAATGAGATCTGACACCCTCCTCTAGTGCGTCTGAAGTCAGCTATAGTGTACTTATGAATAATAATAAATGAATCCTTGGACCAGAGAGAGCAGGAGAGAGCGGAGCTGACGGGAGTGAGCAGGGCCGGCCGGAGCGAGCAAGCCGACTGGAGTGAGTGGGACAGACCAGAGCGAGTAGGGTTGACCAGAATGAGGGAAAAAAAAAAAAAAAAGACTCCACAGACCATGACAGAGGCTGAGCTAGGTCTGCTTATAGAGGTGGCTACACAACACTTGTTGGTCTCTTGTCTTTGCTGATCTTCTCTGAGAGAGACACAGCTGAGAACTTCCCCTGGCGTTCATCCAGGTCCCTCTTGCTGACTTGTGCGGAGGCTGAGGCCTGGCTGTCTCTGCTAGCTAGTGCCACTGCCGCTGCTGAGTCCTGTTTGCTGTACTGACTCTACTGAACTGGACATCTGTGAAGAGTTTGCAAGTGGATCACGCTGCTGCTAACCTGGGAACTGAACTACTGATTTTCCGACAACACAGATGGAAGTTGCTCCAGAGAGCCATTTCTAAACAGGTCCACTTTCCCCATATCCTTTCTTTTCCACTACCTCTGGTGGGTGGTGGGCTACAAGGGAGGTTAAAGTGTCTAAGAACCATCATTAAAAATAAGGGTGGGGGGCTGGAGAGATGGCACAGCGGTTAAGAGCACCGACCTGAGTTCAATTCCCAGCAACCACATGGTGGCTCACAACCATTTATAGTGAGATCTGGTACCCTCTTCTAGTGTGCAAGCATACATGCATACAGAACATTGTATATATAATAAATAAATAATAAAATCTTTTTTAAAAAAATAAGGGTTGAAGTTACAGATTTGAGAAAATGCTTCTAGAAGATCAGAGTGTAAGTAAATTGATAGGGCATTTTCTTAATTAATGATTGATGAGGGAGGGCCCAGCTCCCTGTTAGTAGGGACATCTCTCGGCTACTGGTCCTGGGTTTATAAGAAAGCAGGCTCGGCAACAGTGAGCAGCACCTCTCCATGGCTTCTCCATCAGCTCTTGCCCGGTTTGAGCTCCTGTCCTGACTTCCTTCAATGGTGAGCAGTGATGTGGAAGTGTAAGGCAAACAAACCCTTTCCTCCAAAGTTGCTTTTGGTCATGGTGTTTCATCAGAATAATAGTAATTCCAACTAAGATAGACAGTATCCTAGGACTGAGGTACTCTTAGCTCCTTATGAGTATATATCCCAAAATTTTAAGTTGCTTTAATCATCCTGTGTTTTTTATCAAGATGTGGGGACTGTAATATGTTGTGGGGTTTGTTTCATGATAATGGGGTATACCATACTACTTTAAGTTTGTTAAATTTGGGGGGGACTAGGGAGTCTAGGCTCTGGGCTTCATCTCTGTGGCAATTTGAATAAAAATGAACCCCATGTGCCCATAGGGAGTGGCAGTACTAAGAGGTGTGGCTTTGTTGGAGTAGGTATGTGACATAGTAATTCTGGGGGCTTTTCTGCCCCACTTTTGCTCTGGAGTAAGGATGGGGTTTTAGTACACGTGCTCTAGCCCATTTTAGCTCCCGAATAAATGACATGGGAACCTAATAAATTTATTTTTATTTATTTATTTTTTAAGTTATTTTATTTTATTTTATTTTTCCCCTTGTTCCGGTCAACCCACTCGCTCCGCTCGACCCCACTCGCTCCCTCCGCTTGTTTCAGCCGGCCCCGCTCACTCCAGTCGGCCCTGCTCGCTTCGATCGGCTCCTCTTGCTCTGGTTGGCCCCGCTCGTTCCGGCTGTCCCCATTCGGCTCCGCTCACTCTGGACAGCCTCGCTCGCTCTGGTTGGTCTCTCCAGTCCAAGGATTCGTTTCTTATTATTCTTCATAAGTACACTGTAGCTGACTTCAGACGCACCAGAGGAGGGCGTCAGATCTTGTTACAGGTGGTTGTAAGCCACCATGTGGTTGCTGGGATTTGAACTCATCACCTTCGGAAGAGCAGTCGGGTGCTCTAACCCACTGAGCCATCTCACCAGCCCCCTAATAAATTTATTAACAAGCTGCAGGCACTCTGCTGGGCAGATTCTCCTCTATTCTAACCCTCTGAGGCTGCCTACTTCTCAGCCACATGGCCCTTTACCTGCATCTGAGGCTTTCCCCGACCTTGCTCGATTCCCTGTGTCCTCATGGCTGCTCTCTCATTGTACCTCAAGGTGAATTCTCCTTGATCCTCTTCCTCTTCTTCCTCTCTCTTCCTCTTCCTGCCCCCTCTCTCTTTTGGCTTGGGACCCCCAGACTGGGATAGGATGTCCTGCCCTATTCTCTTCTGCCCAACTATAAGCAGAATCACCTCTTCTGCTTCTCAGAATCACCTCATATTAATACGAGGTGTGTGGAAAAGAATCTTTACACATTCCTGAGACAGGAGATGCTCCAAATAGCATGACAATGCTCACCTCTGGACTGCCACCTGACCTCTGGGCACAGCAATCAGCATCTGAATACACAGGGCACAAATCTTCTCCCAATATAGGTGTGGGGCTTGCATGGAAATGTTGCCCTAGGGCCAAGCTTTGAGTTCTCAAATGCTCAAGCTTTTTTTTTTGTTTGTTTGTTTGTTTGTTTGTTTGTTTTTTCGAGACAGGGTTTCTCTGTATAGCCCTGGCTATCCTGGAACTCACTTTGTAGACCAGGCTGACCTAGAACTCAGAAATCTGCCTGCCTGTGCCTCCCGAGTGCTGGGATTAAAGGCATGTGCCACCACGCCCGGCTCGTAGTCAATATTTTTTTTCAGGCAAATGCTTAAGCTTTGATAAGGTGGTAGAACTCTCCCCTCAGCTCCTCCAGGACCACGTCTACCTAATGCCAGCTTCCTGCCATGTGGACTAAACCTCTTGAAACTATAAATCAGCCCCAATTATATCTTTTCCTTTATAAAAGGTCCTTTATAAAACTTTATAAAAGTTTCCTTTTTAAAAGTGTAGGTTGGAGATAAGGCTTAGAGGTTAAGAGCACTGATTGCTCTTCCAGAGGTCCTGAGTTCAATTCCCAGCAACCACATGGTGGCTCACAACCATCTGTAATGGGATCTGATGCCCCCTTCTGGTGTGTCTGAAGACAGCTACAGTGTACTTCTATATATAAAATAAATCTTAAAAAACAAAACAAAGCCGGGCATGGTGGCGCACGCCTTTAATCCCCACACTTGGGAGGCAGAGGCAGGCGGATTTCTGAGTTCGAGGCCAGCCTGGTCTACAAAGTGAGCTCCAGGACAGCCAGGGCTACACAGAGAAACCCTGACTCGAAAAAACAAAAAATAAAATAAAATTAAAAACAAACAAACAAACAAAAAAAACAAATCTGCTTCCAGCACTTCAATTTATTTGAGCCTTAGAATCCTTTCCTGGAAACCAAGTCAAAAGATACCAAGCATCTCCAGTTCCTCCTCAGTAGGCTATCACATCTGGGCAAAGACTGTGGCCAACCAATCAAATAAGCTCTTGGTACCTTTTCAAACTGAGCTTCAATATTAAACCTAGAATTTCTGCATAGAGGGCCCATATTGATAAACTCAAGCCTGATCCAGGTTCATGTTCTGTCCGCCATTACCTATGTTCAGATTGCTGCTTGAATGAAATTAGCAAATCTATTAAGTTCTTTCGTGTTGTCATCTACCTCCCTGGGGATCTCACTTTCTCACATCTAGGGCCTTGTTACAGGTCTAGAGTCGGTGGTGGACAAAATATAGAGACATCTGCCTGATTGTCTCCTTTAGGGAAAGTCACTCCTGGCTCCATACCAGGGGTGGGGGATGTGGGGGCGGGTGGAGAGGAAGCGATACATCCTCTGCTAAAGGTGGCAAGACTTCCACAGGCTGAATGAATCCCGCAGAACTGAGTTCAACGCCCTCGTGATCTTTCTGATCCTCTCATCCATCTCTGTGATAAGTTCTAGGATGTTACTCTCTGTCCATCCATTCTCTCACTTAAACCACAGGTACCTTTGAGACTAAGGCTTAAATTTGCATCGTCAATCAGTCAGTCATATGACATCAGCTTGGGTCTGTTTTTTCAGCAACTTGGGCACTGTGGCAGCTGGAGAGATTTTTCTTCCAGGACACAGTTTCTGATTGTTTCTGTGCATCTTGAGTTGGCTACTTTTATAAGTGAACTCATTCTTTTCCTCTGAATTTTATCCAGAGATGCCAGCATCAATATTGTCTTTGCCTTCCTAGGAAGTCTTTGCTCTGAGGAGGTCTATCAGGAATATCACAGGATTTTTTTTTTTTTTTTGCATAGCCTCTCCCTCTCCATGTTCTGCAGGGAAGGTTCCTTGAGTTGGAGAAACAGCTCTAGATACCCACTAGAGAAATTCATCCTTAGGATTCTGTTTCTCCAGAACTTCTGGTACTGAAATCTGACGTTTCAGGGCTTCTCTAGGGAATGGAACCAACAGAATGAATCTGTATTTTAGAAGAGATTGTCTTGTCTTAGCATGCATATGCATGTACATACATACATTCTCCCTCCCCCTACACACGCACCCCCCCCCCAGCAGTTAGGAGGAGGGAGGCAAGCTTTTTGTTTTTGCTCCTTGACCTTCACTCTTGTGGGCATATCCTATCTCCACCTCTGCCCCTGCTGTTGACTTTGCTGATAGTTAGGTAGAAACAGCCTTTTCAAGTTTCCAGTACAGACCAAAGACTAGCAGCTCTTCAGGAATCTTCCAGGCCTTCGGTGCCAAACTGGGACTACTGAGACACTCAGCCTCGTGCACTGAGCAGCTGCTGGATTCTGTCTCTCTGGAGTGATACAGCCATTATCGGACCAAATGGTAAGCCAATCTAATTTTGTTTCATTTTGTTTGGTGGACAGGGTTTCTCTATGTATCCCTGGCTGTCCTCCCTCCAGTAGGCTATGTAGATTAGGCTAGTCTGGAACCTACAGAGATCTGCCTGTCCCTGCCTTCAGAACAGCCCAATGAGTTCCATTTGAATGTATATTCATTTTGTTCCTATAGAGAACCCCACAGGGCTCCACCATCCTGAATGCTCTCTTATCATATCTCTCTTCTCTGACTGGGTTATTTTGAGGGTTTTTTTCTTCTTCCTTGCCTTTTTTCTCCTTTTGCTGCTCTACAGATAGAACCCAAGACCTAGAGCATTCTATGGAGTGACTCTACATCTGAGCTATATCTATCCCCAGCCTGGAAGCAGGCTGTTATAAAACACGACTACTCCATGTCCCCACCCTTTCTGGACACAGCCAGCTCCCTCTCTCCTTTGCTGCAGCTGTGTTTTGTCAGCTAGGGGCCTTCACCAGTGTGCCAGTGTCCCATACTGTTCGTAACCTCTGGCCATCAGAACCGGCAGCTGAAATGATCTGTTTTCTGTATAAAGTACCCTGCCTTCCAACATTTTGTTACAAAAACAAAATAGAACAAGACAGTGCATTCATTTATCTAAGGGTAAGGTATTCTTTGTTTAGTCAATTGCCCTAGCTTGCAAAGTATCTGCTTGTGTGGTTCTAAGATGATGGTCTGTGGCTTCTTATTGCAGTAGGAAATGAATATGCTGTTCTAGGTTTCAATGTCTCTATACATGACTGCTAGTATACATCTACAGACACTGTGTGTTTCCACTGGTGAAGCTATACTCTGTGCATGGATGTGGACGAGACTGAGAGGGTTTTGAATGTTTTGGGAGTACCCTAGAATTTGTGATCTCTAAATGATTGGTATGCACATATCACAGTATGAAAAGCTTCTAAGCTGTGTTATGTGTGTGAGGGTAATATTGCAGTACATGAGCTATTTTAATTTGGGGGGATTATGTCCAAATTGTTTAGTCTCATTTAAGGGAGGAATTTTATTCCTTTTATTATTTATTCATTTTTTAATTTTTTTCCAGACAGGGTTTCTCTGTAGCCCTGGCTGTCCTGGAACTCACTCTGTAGACCAGGCTGGCCTCTCAGAAATCCGCCTGCCTCTGCCTCCCAAGTGCTGGGATTAAAGGTGTGTGCCACCATGCCCAGCCTAGTGCATGAGCTTCTTGATTTGTTCATGAATCTAGATTACAAGGATCTATCTCTGGCGTTTTCCTGGTAGGGGAGGTCTCTGACTTGACTAAGGTGGTACATTACAGGAGACCTGTTCCATTTGTGGGTATTTCCGGTGTTATACAGCTCTGCATTTGTAACATGAATCCCTGGGTGTGGACTTTTGATCTATTTCTTAGGGCCTTGATTTTAAAGTCTGGTTTCTTTGTGGGTCTATGGGCAGACCTCCAATCTGTCTGTGGTCACATATTCTAGGACTTGAGCTCCCTGACCAGTCTGATGCCAGAATATGAAATAGTATTAGAACTCTAAAGTGCCTGTGGCCTCTGAGGTTCTTGATACATGGTCAAGCTGTGAAACCTATAACTTTTTTCTTGGTCTATATCTCAGGGTATGAGTGTATCGGATAGTGTAAATTCTTGAATCCATTTGTAGATAAATGAGGGTGTGAGAGGTCTCTGACCTCTTTAAGTCTGTGTCCCCGAATATAAAGTCCCTGATATGCATCTGGGTCTATACATTAGGGCAGTGTGGTCCCTGTTTAAATTGTGTGTGTGTGTGTATGTACAGGGTATATATCTTTGCTGGTTCTGATCTCTGCAGGCAGATCCCTGTGAGTTCAAGGCCAGCCTGGTCTACAGAGTAAGTTCCAGAACAGCTGGAGCTACACAGAGAAATTCTGTCTTGAAAAAAATCAAAAATAAATAAATGAATAATAAAAGGAAAAAAATGCCGCCTCCCCCAAAATAAGGCTAAACAACTTGAACATCCCTCTGTTGATGCGGATCCCAAAACGTGAATTTCCTAAACTAACCGTAGGGATGTTGGATGATGTTAAATGTCCAATGTATTCAAAGATCTTTTTCCTGCACTTTCGGGTATCAGACCTAAGATCCCACATGTCCTAGCAAGTGTCCTAGCCCCAGTTTGGTCTCTGAACTCTTCTTCATGGATGTTCCCTAAACTGTTGGGACGTGTGTACCCCATGGTGTCAGTTCTCTGAGGCTTGGGAGTGTATCTTTAAGTACATGTGATTGTACAGAGAAACCCTGTCTCGAAAAACTAAAAAAAAAAAAAAAAAAAAAAAGTGCATGTGATTGTTAGCTGATAAACATGCAGGTGTGGGTGTGTCTAGGCTGTGGAGTCACTTAGGGTCTTTGGTTTGTTTACCTTGCCTTGAAGACTTCTAAGACCATTCTGAGACTTGGGGTATATCTCAGAAGGCAGGCTCTTTGTTTTAAAAGATTTATTTTATGGGCTGGAAAGATGGATCAGAGAGTGGATAGGAGCACTGGCTGCTCTTCGAGAGGACCCCAGTTCCCAGGACCCACGTAGCAGCTCACAACCATCTGTAACTGCAGTTCCTGAAGATCCAATACCCTCTTCTGGCCTCTGTGGGCAAAGCATGCCCATGCTACACAGACATATACATACATGCATACATACATACATACAGGCTATGGTGTGTTTTTTTGTTTTTTGAGACAGGGTTTCTCTGTGTAGCCCTGGCTGTCCTGGAACTCACTCTGTAGACCAGGCTGGCCTCGAACTCAGAAATCCACCTGCCTCTGCCTCCCAAGTGCTAGGTTTAAAGGCGTGTGCCACCACTGCCTGACGTCAGCTGAGTTTTTAATGGGCGAATAGGCAATAATGGGTACATTTTTCTGTTTGCCACCTCTGTGGTAACATGGATGTGTCTGAGCTGGGTTTGACTTATCTCTGAGCTACTTAAAAAAAAATCTCTTTACAGGTGTGAAATATCAGACTCATATGAGGAGACTTTGGGATCTGGAACCTAGAAAGTTTTGAGCTGGTATCACAGTAAGTCCTTCTTGGTATTATGGGTTCTAGAGTTCATTTTTCTGAGGCTTCAAAATCTGTTCCTCGCACTTGATATTTTCCCACTATTGTCCATCTACTGTGTTGAGCCTCCCAGGTGCTTTACCCATGTTCCAAAACAGA
This sequence comes from Mus minutoides, assembly GCA_902729485.2. Taxonomy (NCBI): domain Eukaryota; kingdom Metazoa; phylum Chordata; class Mammalia; order Rodentia; family Muridae; genus Mus; species Mus minutoides. The sequence goes on along the minus strand of LR749516.1, from coordinate 558,572 downwards.
AACCTGCAGTTAGTTCCCTGTAACACTTGCTGTTGAAATCCCTCAGCTGTTCTTTCCAATGTGAAAGCACTTCTTCCTATGTGGGGGAATTTTGTTCAGAGTAGGAGGTTTGCTTATTAAAGTCTGTTTCTAAGGACTGAGGTTTCTGACCAGTATGAAGCCCCCCCCCCCCCCGCCAGTTTTTGCTATTTCTGGCATGTTTTGAGGATCTGTGTCCTGGGATTTAGTTTGTTGACTCATATTTCCAGTGTGTCATTTGAGGGTCTACTGCCCAGATTTGACGTTTAAAGTTATAATGTCTATATAACTTCTCACAGAAGCCAGAAGCCAAGTTCTGTCTGAGAACCAAACTCCTAGTAGCATCTGAGGTCTGGGAGCTGTTTGGGAGTCTGAATACAACAGTTTGTCCAAGTTTGAGCTATTAGAGGTGTATATTCTCAGAGTGTGAATGCAGGGTCTAAGGTCTGGGCTGTGCCCTGAATTGTATCTCTGATTTTGAATGTCTCTGTCATATGGTATAAGGCTGTTTGAGATTGTTACCTACAGAACAGAATCTCTGATCAAAAACACTGGATCACATTCACTTTGAGGAATGATAAAAGCAAGCATGAGGCAGTGTGTTTAGCTCAGTAAATGTTGGCAGAAAAGACTCTGGAACATTTTTAAATGTACCAGGTAGGTTTTAAGTTGAAAACTTCTAAGAACAATAAGGGCCCAGCTTGAATTTAGCACATTGATTTCCATTGTATTTATTTCTTCAGGTAGTTATTTTTGCTTGTAGCAACTAATCAATTTAGAAAAAGCTGGACTATTTGTTCAAGTGTGTTTTTAAAATGGCTTTAGATCACTTTATAAGGGGCCCCAAATAGGAAGATCATGGTCAGATGACTCAAGCCTTTCTGACTGCATTCTAGAGCAACCCCAGCTTCTAACCTCTCATTTCCCAGTTATCATCAAGACCTCAATCTCTCAAATCTCAAGCTTATTAACTCAACAACACAGTTTATTGGTGTGCACTCCAGGCTAGGGAGGGCTGAGGGGTACATAGAGAACCAGATTCAGTCCATGCCTGAAGGTCAGCCTGGGAAGTGTGGGCAGGAAACATACAAAATACACACACAGATCTGGCATCTGGTAGCAGGGTACAGAGTTTCACATAGGGCACTCTGGGTACAGGAAGTCAGGAAAGGCTTCCTGGAGTGTGTGGGGGGGAAGCAGGGGACAAGGCAGCCATCAGAATCTTTGCCTTTTGTACATTTCTATGCAGTTAACTTTGAGACAAGTGGACCCAGGTGAATACTTGGAGCTGACAAGTACTTTTGGCCTAGACATTGCCTTCTGTCACATGGGCATTTTCCTGGGCTCCACCTTTGTGGTTTTCAAGGCTTCCCTGAGACAATCCGTATGGACCAGGTGCTCTACCAAGTGCCTGGCATCACATCACCTTCTAGTTGATGCACATTATTGTCTTAAGTGCTATCTATACAATACCTAGATCTTGGTTCCAGCTTCTAGTAGTTCTAGTGGCCATCAAATGCCAAGGCTGGGTTTCCAGCAAGCCCAGCACTGTACTGATGGTAAAACTTAGTTCTAACCCTTCTGTGGGGCTTTCAAAGAGTTATTTACTCCATCCCCATTCTGATGGCATTTGGGCAACTACTTTTCAGACTTGCAACTCTTGAGACCCTATAGGTCTTCAGGTTAATACCAGCCAGCATCAAAAGCACAATGAGTGGAACCAGCCTTATCTCCCAGCTCTGGAGATTGCCTTTTCTTTCATGAGTACAAAGGCTCTGTGGGTGCTGATCCAGCTTGATGTTAGGCTGGTATCTCAGCTCTGATGTCTGTCTGCCAGGGGGTTGCTTCCTCATACCATTAGAGCAATGAAGAGGCCTGCAACAAGTCACACAAAAGCTCCGAGCAGAAGCAGATGCAATCAGAACAAAAATCTTAGCTGGGTTTACACCTATAATCTCATCATGAGGAAAGCTGAGACAGGAGGATTAAAGGTCCAAACACCAGACTTAACTACATAGAGCTGCAGAGATGCTGTCCAAAAAAAAAAATCTGTCTTAGAGCTGAGTTACTCAATCTGGACCTCCATTACATGACATGAATTCCAACTCTAGGGAGGGAATCATGATGTGAAAAATATGTTTCTGAAAATGGGGCTGGGAGTTTTAAGTGCAATGCCTGATGGGCCTGGCACAGGGGAAAGAAACAGGAAAAGGGTACCCGGAGTTAGTCCTCACAACAGCCCTGACCCTAGAGCAGGTTAGGGTAGGTGAGGATGAGTGGAGGCAGACAAGGCTCTGATTGATGGTCATCCTTGACAAGAGGGTAGCAGTAGGAGAGGAAGGTGGCTTCAGGCCCCTTCAGTTAGTCTGGCTTCAGACTTCTCAGGGCTAGAAGAGGTATTTTCGGCAAGCCGTTGTCCCACATTTGCATTCAATACGCATTCGATTCTTGGGGGAGGCGGGGAGCCCAGCCAGGCCAAAGTTGGAGTCCATTCGGGTACTCTCCATGTCCACGGGGTCCACTGTGAAGTCACAGCCAGGGAAGGGGGGGGGGATTTGTTAGAAGGCCTGCATGAATTGTCCTGCTACTCCTTATATCAGAAGACCCAGGGATCTTGGGATTTGAGTTAGGAGGGAATCTTTGGGATGGTGGGTTGGGGTTAGAACTAGAGCACAACACTAGAGGGGTTTGTTCATGAGTGGGTTTGAGGGATGTTTGGGTAGGAAGAAGGCTGACAGGAAAATAGAAGGGGTTCCGGTGATGGGGTTCAGGAATAGAGGACAATTTGGGCATCCAAAAGGCACTTGAACTCTTGCCCACTATCTGCCCAGTGTCTCAGAGATGACTAGCTTAATCAAGAAGAGGTCAGGCTAGAAAACACAAGGGTATCCAGAGGCTCAGAACAAGGAAGGTGAAGGAGGATTACAGTCAGGAGGGACAAGGGGTAGTTGATTTAAGATGGAAGTGAGTATATTTAACTCTTCAGCCAAACATCCTTTCCCACAAGTACTGAAAGAAGTGTATCAGGGGTGGGGTTCAGGGGATACAAATATGGGAACCCATAAGCCATGGGCAGGGTCCACTTAGAAGTTTGGAAATCAGGAAGAACATCTTAAAACTCCAGCAAAAGAATTTCCCTTAGTCCACTCAATAACCCATATATGCCTTGGGGTGGGGTCCTCACATCCCATATCACTGCCCCTACCCCTGGGGCCCTTACTACCCCCACCTTGCATGTTGTAATCAAAGGTGAGCTCCTCGCCCGCCCAGATGGTTCTTGTGGCAAAGAATGCGATGCGGGGTAGTCGCTCATCAAGGTTGTCTATGAATACGTTGTACACCTGCAGGTTGGGATCACACTGGGCAAGAAAGAACAGTGGGAAGGTAAGGAGGGGCCCTGGCCTGCCCCTCCCAATCCCCTGCCCACTTGCTGGAGGCACCTACACTATGGTTGACAAAATGAGAGATGTTGCCATAATAAGCGGCATCCACGGTATATATGGCTTCCACGTAGTCCAGGTCAAAGAGGTAGGTGGCGCCCTGGCGGTCGTAGATCTGGCCCCTCCGCTCTGCCTCCTCTGAGGTAATAATCTGAAGAAGGGGGGTAAGATTTGGTCATGAAGGTTCAGGAAAGCCAGCCCCAACTAGACCTTGACCTGGCCCCTGGGAAGAGAACAGTGAGCAGGAGCCGATGTAGAGGCTGTCCACCACCCACCCTTCTCCAGCCGAGATGGCAGGAGCTGTCTTGTTTGCAATGGTGGGGGGAGAGGTGGCAAGGTGCAGTTTGTGAAAGGAAGAGGACCTCCACTTTCTGTTCTCAGTGAGATGTCCCAGAGCCTCATGTGTACTTGGGGCAGAGCAAGATGGGACAGAGACACAGACAGACCCAGAACAGGCAAGAAAATGAGAGCCAGGGGACAAGAAAGAGACAAGGAGAAACTCACTGACCTGGGGCAGGACAGCAAGAGACATAGCACAAGGCAACAAGGGAGTGAGAGCAGTGCAGGCCATGCAGATGGCAAGGACATAGAGGATGTAGGAAACAAAGAGGCCCTGGACAGTGACGACAAGGGCTTCACGGAATGGAAAGAAGACTCAGATACAAGAGAGCTAGAGGCAGAAACAAAAACACAGAATCTTAGTTTGAAAGATCCAGGTTAGAGAGAGAAGATCAAGGCCCACAGAGAAGTCCAGGGCCAAGATCCTCAAATCCTGAGAACCAGAAAGAGACTGAGAATAAAACCTCACGATAAAATGACATAAAGGGAGAATAAGAAGAGAGGAAAGGAGAGCAAACTAGAGCCGAAAGAAGGCCCTAACAGTGGTACTAACACCTGAGGTTGAACAGAAGGTACTTCTTCCCACATTTCCTCCCCACTGCTCCTATCCTAGTAAATATATAAAGCTGTTTCACCAACTTAGGTCTGATCTATTCATGTCTTCCAAATGCTATTGATGTGTTTTTTTCTTAACTTCACCCTCACTTGATAGTCCTCTTCTAGGGCCCCATATACTGTACCGCCATCCCCTCAGCCCAGGGTACCCTCACTCCTGGGTTTCTTCCATATGCCAACTCTTTAGAGACAAGTGCCCCAAACAGAGCACACTCCACCAGATACATACTGCTATTTTTCCTTGTGTTCTATGGCTCCTAAAACCCTCTGCCCAAGAGGCAGTATTGTAGGTAGTTCAATATTCACTCCCCACCTGGCTTCTTCCTTCCCTCTCTTCCTCAAAGACACTGTCCACCTCCCAGATGATATCAGACATAGACCTTCCTAGCACCTTATGAGCTTAGTGACCATGTTCTTCTGTTTCAAATATACCCTCCTCAGGGCATGACTTCTCTGTTCTCTAGCAAGGAAAGCTATATTAGTGTCCTGCCTCTTTTGTTATGACATTCTCTCCAGACCACACTCCATACCACCCCCTACTCTAGCTCATTCCTGAAGGACCTGGCCTCCCCATCTGCAATTTTTTTCTCTACTCACTTAGGTTCTTTGTTTTGGTAGTGTAGTCAGACTCAGGAACTTGCACACATTCTATTCATGCAATATATATCCTAAGCATACCAGGTTATTTTCCCACTGGGGGCTATCTAGATCTTGCTTACAAAGGCCACAGTCTGATAGGGGAAGAATCCTGGCCTCCCCCTGACCCTCACAGGCCACAGAGGCAACAAAGATGGAATCTGACACCCACACTACACTCTTAGATGTAGTTCAGGGAAACTTCACTGGGGAGATTAAAAAATATGGGCTGGGCTGCAGTAATGGTTTAAATGTGCTTAGTGCTTTATCAGAGGACTAGAATTTAGATCTGAGCACCCATATCAGACTGCTCACAAATACCTAGAACCTGGTCCGACATGTTCACACACAACCTTTAATCTGAGTACTTGGGAGGCAGAGGCAAGTGGATCCCTGAGTCTAAGACCAGTCTGGTCTACATAGTGAGTTCCAGGACTGCCAGGGCAATACAAGGAGAATCCTGTCTCCAAAACCAAGCACAACCCAAATACCAAATAAACTCAAGGAATCCGATAACACCTTCTTTTCTGGACTACACGAGCACCTGCAGAGAGCACATACATACAAGGTAAAGTAAGTTAAAAAAAATTCATCCTGAATTTTTTCATTCATCCTGAAAAAATTCAGGACACAGGTCATAATAATATGGCCACCAGTGAATCTTTTGCTCCTGAAGGATCCAGCAATAGCCACAATAATACTCATGTAAGACAAAGTATGCTGAGGTAGGCCTCCTATCTCCTTGAGAACCATATAACCACTTGTCTTTTCAGTCCCTCAGAAGCCAGCCAGTCTGTTAGTTCACCAGTAGACTGGCTCTTTTCTGAGCCACCTTCAAACCTTAAGGAATGTCCACATCCTCCCCCACTCCATCAGTTGGTCTGTTCTGTCGCTACCTGCTCCTCCAGTCTCACAAGGATGAGTCATAGCCTCCAGGCTTAACCTGTTCTCCTTGTCTCTCACCTGTGATGTCCCATCCCTGTTTCCATTCTATTCTCTTGTAGCACTTCAGACTGTCAAGGAAAACAGGTTGTCTAGAAGTTAGGCAGTTTAAAAAGGCTGTTGAAGGGACTGGAGAGATGGCTCAGCGGTTAAGAGCACTGGCTGCTCTTTCAAAGGTCCGGAGTTCGAGTCCCAGCAACCACATGGTGGCTCACAACCATCTGTAATGGGATCTGAGGCCCTCTTCTGGTATGCATGAAGACAGGGCACTCATATATATTAAATAAATCATTTTTTAAAGGCTGTTGAGGGGCTGGAGAGATGGCTCATTGACTAAGAGCATTTGCTGTTTTTCCAGAAGACCTAGTTTTGATTTCCCAGCACCCCCATGGAGATGCAGAACTCTAATTCCATTCCTAAAATCTATGGCCTCAGCCGGGAAGTGGTGGTACCCACCTTTAATCCCAGCACTTGGGAGGCAGAGGCAGGCAGATTTCTGAGTTTGAGGCCAGCCTGATCTACAGAGTGATTTCTAGGACAACCAGGGCTATAGAGAAACCCTGTCTTGAACAACCCCCCCTCCCCAAAAAAAAAAACACCTGTCTATGGCCTCTCCTGGTCTTCTTGAGCACCAGGCATAACCATTGTGCATACACATATACACCCACACTTGAAAACAAAAAATAAGGCTGTTGATGTGAATGAGACTAGGAAACGGAGTCAGGGACTACTCAGGCCCTCCTGTGCCTACTTTCACAGGGTGGGGGAAGCCAGCAGGCCTGCCACAGCACTGGGTTCAGATAGGCGTTTCCTACCATTCACTTTATTAAGCTTTGTAACTTGGACCACTTCTTACATGACACCTCTCTGGTAAAATAATGTTTTGGGTTGTTCTGCAACAAGTATCATCTTTATTCTGTGTGTCCCCCCTCAACACTGCCCCCAAAAAACAAAAAACAAACCCCAAAACAACAAGAAACTACTGGTAGTGAAATGCTATCACTTAATTAAAACTCACCTTCATTCCAGAGAGGATAAAATATATACAGAATGCATGTTCAGTATTCTCTAGTATTTTTTGCCTGGTAAAAATAATGTGGAAACAAAAATCTAGAATACAGAAAGGTCCAAAAGAACAGGGAAACTGTCAGTGGCATCCAAGACTGGGAATGGTACTCTGTTACATAGCACCTTGCCTGTTAGGATGTGGTTCAGTGGAGGAGGACTGCCTAGCATAAAGGAAGCCCTGTGTTCTATCTTTAGGTGGGGAGAGGGGTGGATTCATAATATAGTACCTTAGGAGCATCTAGACAGTACCACATAATCAAGTATAAACACTAACCCCAAGTACAAACAAAGATAATAAATCAGGTCAAGTTATCCAAAACAAAACAAAACAATCCAGCAATGGTGGCACATATCTTCCCAGCACTGGAGAGGCAGAAGCAGGTGGATCTCTGAAATTCAAGGCCAGCCTGGTCTACACAGAGAAACCTTGTCTCAAAAAACAAAACCTTTGACTTTTTGAGCATTTTGGATTATCTAAGTTTACTGAAGTCCCATTGACAGTACCTCACAGGAAGGAAGAACCTAAACAACCGAGACAAAGTGATTCCTGCTGAGTGGTAGGAGTGGGATACAACTCCTGTATCCCACTGGTACTGTATTGTACTGTGTCTTTTCAGAGAAGCCACATGGAAAGAGTTTAGCTTTAAAAGTGTTTGGACAGCCGGGTGTGGTGGCGCACGCCTTTAATCCCAGCACTAGGGAGGCAGAGGCAGGCGGATTTCGGAGTTCGAGGCCAGCCTGGTCTACAAAGTGAGTTCCAGGACAGCCAGGGCTACACAGAGAAACCCTGTCTCGAAAAACAAAAAACAAAACAAAACAAAACAAAAAGTGTTTGGGGACACCATCAGAAGGGTCCATAGGTCTAAGGGTACTAGAAGGCCCAAGAAGGTCGTGGCAGCCAGGCAGGGATGGTGCACTCCTTTAATCTCAGCACTTGGGAGGCAGAAGCAGGCGGATCTCTGAGTTCGAGGCCAGCCTGGTCTACAGAGTGAGTTCCAAGACAGCAAGGGCTACACAGAGAAACCCTGTCTCAAAAAAACAACAAAAAACAAAACAGAAAAAAAAAAGGTCATGGCAAGACAGAAGTCAAGAAATAACATGGAGAGAATGGATAAGAATAGTAAAAAAAGAGGTGAGTCGGTTCCTGGAAACTTTACTGTGTCCAGGGTGGAGGAACAAGGACACAAAGCCCAGGGGACTGAGCATTCCTGAGGCTTTTCTTCTACCTTGGTCAATACAATTAAACTGACTTGTTTCTTGCTTGGAATGACCTCTAGGAATGAGATCCCAGAGGGTCTGGACACCTCCCCTTTCAGTTTGCCAGGGGTCCCAGGTTAATAGCATTTTCTTCTAGAAAGATGTCTATATACCTGACTGCCCAAAATCATTCAGGGGTAAAGATAGCTCTCAAAGTATGCTTCCTCAGGCTCACTGGGTCACTGTGGGATACAGACATCTCTTACTGCAGATGCTCAGGATCCCTCTAATTCCTGTCAGGAACCCTTTGAGTATCGCAGACAATAGGGGGTGATATGGCCATCCCCTTGTCCAGACTCTTGTCTACTGTATTGTAGACTGTTCTACTTTGAGACCACGTCTTTCCTGCTAGGGTCTGACCCTTTAGTTTTGTAAACGTGAAAGCCTCTCCTAGTCATCAGTCACTGATATGGATGGACATCCTCAGGCCAGTACTGTCACTTTCCGAGCAAATAACACCCAGGAGGGACCTATGGAAATACATGAACAATGTCATTATGACAAAACACACATTTAGGCAGTAAAGGTCCAGGGATGCTAAGACTCTCAAACCATTGGATTTGTCTATATATAAAACAAATGCCCAATCCTAAATGCCCAGTGTCTTACCTTACAATGTGGTACTTCCTACTGCATACACCTGCTAGTTGCTCATCCAGACACATACACACACACACACACCACACACTTCCAACCAGTAGATAGTAGGCTGACTCATTAGCAACTTCCCCCTTGGTCCCCTACAACAAAATGCTGAGGTTATGATGACTGGAAGGCCCTAAGAAAAAAGGCACAAAGGAAGCAGGTGTAAAAATAGGGGGCGTGAGTCACTATGTCAACAGTATATCCATTGAAACACCCACATCAGAGTGTTCACACACCAGGCAAACCAAACTCCTAGACCAGGTATGGTGGCACATATTTGTAATCCCAGCACTCAGGAGGGGAGAACATGAGGACTGTGAACTCAAAGTCAACCTGGGCTACCAAGGGAGACTGCCTTAAAACAATGCAGACTAACTCCTAACATGTTAAGCCACAAAGATCTGGGGATTGTTGATTACAAAAGCTAGTCTGCAAATGTACCATCCAGCCTTTCCCGGTGTAACCTGAAATTCTTTCCCAATGCTGTGACCCTTTAACATAGTTCCTCATATTATAGTGACCCCCCCCAACCATAAAATTATTTTCTTTGCTACTGTTATGAATCAGAATGTGAATATCTATTTTCCAATTGACTTAGAAAGCCCTATGAAAGGGTCATTCTATCCCCAAAGAGGTTATTATGCACAAGTTGAGAACCAATGGCCTAGGGGATATTGCCCAACCTCCATTTAAGACAAGCCTACATGCTCCTTTAGATTCACAGTTTGAGATAGATAGAATGACCCTTACCACAAACTCACCTTTCTAGGTTTTGCAACCTTATGCCCAGACCTCATACTTTGGAAAAAATGCTGCCTGGAACTCAGTTCCCACTTGCTTTGCTATATACCCTTATGAATCCAGAGGTCAAAATACTTCAGTGTTCTTTTAACTATGTCCCTATAATACTCAGACCAACACCACAGGCTTTTCTTACAGAAAAGCAGAAGAGTTTGAGGTACAGGGTTAGGGGCACACATACTACAAACAGGGAGTGGGGACATACCCAGACCCATATGCTCACCTCTCCCACGTACTCCATAACAAAGCTATTTTTTCGGATCTTTTCCAGTGTGCGGACACCCCAGCCTCGGCCATCATTAGTGCGGAAGATGCAGAGGTCGTAGTGGATGCCTTTCTGGACTACACGGTTTGGGCAGTCATAGCCACAGCAACAGCGGGAGTTGCACTCGTAGATGGGCTGCCCAGCTTTCAGTCGTACCTGGCCTTGGTCATTGTAGGCAAACTTGTGCAGGGATGCTCCAGGGCAACAGCCTCCAGTGGGTGCCAACAGACAGTCCTGGCACTCACAGCCAACAGCTACCTGGTTGAGGGTGATGCCCTCACCAACTCTATACTCATTGATATAGACAAAGGACCTTGGAGGGCCATCCAGGTCTACCTCATTCTCCACGGTGATCCGCCCCAGGTGGCTGCGCTTGGCATTGAGCTCTTGTTCCCAACGCTGCAGTGCCCGCCTCTGCTTGGCCTTCTGCACCAGGTAATTGGCTAGGTTTGGGTCCAGATGCCTGGGTGGCTTTGACCGGCGGTGTCGTCGGACAAGCTCTCTTTCTAAGTCCTTGTGGAACTGCTTAAGAACTCGTATACATTTGAGATTCTGCCGTGGCTCCCAGGTGTTTTCTGAGTCGGGATACCCACGCCACTTAACCAGGTAATACTCCTGCTCCTGTTAGGCAGACAGGGACATGAGGGTACCATAAATAATGAGATCCCTCTACAGTAAGGATTCATTTTTCCACCCTCCCCTTACTATTTGTTAAAATTTCTACTTTTCAATTCCCCAGACTACTTTCTGCTCTATCTTCCAATTATGTGTTCCTTCTTTCTAGCTGCTCAGGCCCAAACTCCTGTAGTTATTCTTGGTTCCTCTTTTGCTCACATTTCCCACTAAATACCATTCCCATTATAGCATTGCTGACCAGCCAGGCCTCTGGTAGGTGCCTCTCCACTGGTTCCCTGCCTCCTCCCTACCTAAAACTAAAACTAAAGATGAAAAGGAAGGAAAAACAGCTAAAATTTGTTGTAGCCTTCACTATGTAGCAGGTATTGTCCTGAGCAACTGACATACCCAGAACTAATTCTAACAACTCCAGCCCCTCCTATTTTACAGACAGAAAACGAAGGTTACATTTTAACTAAGCATAATACTTTTGTTTGTTTGTTTTTTTCGAGAGACAGGGTTTCTCTGTATAGCCCTGGTTGTCCTGGAACTCACTCTGTAGACCAGGCCTGCCTCTGCCTCTGCTGGGATTAAAGGCATGCACCACCACGCCCAGCTAGCATGCTACTTTCAGTGGGATTCTCTAACTATCCTGCTACTACTGTGGCATCAGTAACTGGTGGGCACTCTACCTGTTGCCATCTTTTACTTCCACTCCTAGGCACAGAATCTCAAATTTGTAACTAGTTTATATTTCTAGGTGGAAAAAAAACATGCATTGGAGGATTCATTCTGCCTCTTTTTCTCTGAGAAAGCCACTTAATTTCCCTCCCTGTAAAATGGAACTAAGAAGATCAATTCATTCTATTTCTCCTCAGAAAAAATCAGAGGAGAAAAATCCTCTCCGCAAACAGACATGGGGGTTAGGTGGGGAAGAGGGTCCCCTGCCAGTGTAGTCTCTCTCTCTCTCTCTCTCTCTCTCTCTCTCTCTCTCTCTCTCTCTCTCACACACACACACACACACACACACACACACACTCACACCATACTTACACGGATCTTCTTATAATCACACAGGTATTCAACTTCAAAGTCATACAGATTCTTCTTAGAAACACCAAGGGCAGGACAAGAAAGCTTGGCTAGTCGGCACAGGTCCTGCAGTTGATTCCAAGAAGATTTACAGCACACACTGCAACCTAGAATGAGAAGGCCAAAGACTCATAAAAATGTAACCCACAGACCTTACCCAAAGCTAAAATCCTCTGCAACAGGAAGTGCCAATTCCTTGAACCCTAATGTTCAATTCTCAGAGCAACACCTGGAAAGAAGCCTACACACCAGGAAGCGGCAACCTGTCTTTCCCTGCATATGTAAGGGTCTGATAAGAGGATCTATGCCCTCATCTGGGAGAATCTTCTACTCCAAACTCTGCCCCACTAACTCTGGAATAGCAAGGATGAAGTGGCGCTTGTAGCAATGGGCCTGTCCATAAAGGGATCCACTCGCAGAACATCCAAGGCCTTAAGCTGCCTGCAGACTTACCTTAGGTCAGAGCCTTAATCAATGCTCTTTGCACTTTGCAAAAGACAATGGCTTCCTAGCTCAGTGGGGTGCTTTAACTAAGAGAGGGTAGGAGGAAAATCCCTAGGGTACCAAACACAGGTGTTGCTGTAAAGTCTTCAGTCACTTATCTGAAACTCCTGGGCCACTGGATTTTGGAATTCAAACATTTGGGAATTTTACACAAGTAATTTTAAGCGAATTCCTGGCATAAACACATCTATAGCAAAAGCCTCGATTTTTCACATTAAATATTCTCACTGAATAATTTCACTTTTAAAAATCCCTTGCCATGATTACTGACACATTTAAGAAAGACTTGGATTATAGATTTTGGAATTATAAAGATTGTAGAAAGACATTACAATTATGCTGGGTATAGTGGTGCATACCTTTAGACCCAGGAAAGGCAGGCAAGCTGATCTCTGAGTTCCAGGACAGCCATAGTCTGTCTCAAGGAAAAAAAAAAATCCCTGTCTCGGGGGTCCCATCCCACGTTTCTGTGAAAAATACAACTCAATCCGAAGGGATCTGCTCTCAATTCAGGAACATGTAAACAATCATGTGGTAAGTCGCCCACACTGACTCTTGAGGGTCACCAAAATTGTTCAAGAGAAGCGGATCTAAAGTATACACATTTTATACACATTTTTTTTTTTTTTGCTTCAGAGCACATCCCTTCTTCAACGTAATTTTAGAAGCCATTTTTAAAAATCAAAATATGCCACAAAACCACTTGATGCTAGGTGTATGCTGTCAATAGCCAATGCCATCTTTTAAGGATGCTTTTTCCTCCTCCCATCCTACGCCTCAAATCTAAATCCTAATAAGATGCTCTAGATGGTAACCTAAGAGAAAAGATCATTGTGTACAGATACACCGATCCTTTTTTACCCAAGGCCCAGCAGAGACTAATCCCTGTCCTCCGAGGCCTCTCGGTTCCCGGAACCTCTAACCTGCGTCTAGAACGCCTTTGAAAGCCCCGAGAAGTGGCCTGCAAAGAGCATTTGCAGCATCTGGCTGCGCGCACCCCTCAGCCACACTCCTCCCATCGCAGCTCGGGCTCACACTTGTGGAATCTATTCTCAGCGCTCTACTCGCGGCTGAGGAGCCCGCCCAGCACGCACAAGTCACCCCTCTTTTCCTGCACATGGAGGAGCCCAGCACCGAGGCCCCCCAGTCCCGCTTTCCGGGGAGACTCGTCTACCCGACAACCCTGCCCCCGTCTCGCCGCGAACCCTTTCCCACCTAGAGTCGCCGGCTCCCCCATTTTGAGAAGGGGGTCCGTTCCACTTCTTCCTCCCCTTCCGGCGTCTCCCGTGGAAACCGAAAGGGTAGCGGGCACTGAGAGCCGCCTTTTCCCGCGCGTGGCCGCAACCTTCTCCTCAGGACACACTCACGCGCGTAGGCGCGCCGGCCAGCTGCGCGCGGCCGAGAACCCCCGCGCACGGCCTGCGCAGCCCTGCGCCCCCCGCGGCCGCAGCACGCGCCCCCTCCCCTCAGCCCCGCCCTGCCCGCGCGCCGGGCCCGCGCTCTCCGGCCTCACGTTTGCCGCGCCGGCCTTCTAGCTCCAGGCTCCGTGGCTCCGGATGCCTGGCCTGGAGCCTCAGCCACCTTCCCTCCATTTTACTCGGCCGGGCCAGTAGCTCGCGTCTCTAGCACCACAGCTTCACCTTTTAAATTTTCCGCCATCTTTCTCCACAGCTAACGACATTCGGGCCTAACCGGCCTCGCGAGAAGAGAGCGCGCGCGGGCGTGGCCGGGGACGCGCAGTCGATTGGCCGCTCCTCTCTGCCCGCAGCACCGGCTTGGACCAACCACGGAGCTGCGACTGGACTCCTCCCGTCACCAGGAGTGGTCTCGAGTGCCCGTGCTCGCTGCTTTTATTCAGAGTGCGCCTGCGCAGTAGTTGTGGCTGCCTTTGCTCTAGGTCCGCCCCCTGTCAGTCATATTGCTAGCCAATCGCGGCGTCAGCCAGTCATAAAGGGCTTGTTTTGTGCAACCCCAATTCTGGTCATTTATTTTAACCTCGCGCAGGCATTCACTGCCAGGGTGGACCTAGAGCCATAAATATATAAGTGTAGGTGCTCAGTCACCTGATTGAAATAAATAATAAGGTCGCCGCCATCAGATGTCCGTTTCCATCACTCGATTCTTCATTCACACTCCGTCAGTCAATAGTAGCATCCGTCTGTGCCCTGCAGCCGTCTGAGTTCACAGAAGCACAGCCCCTGTGCTGTTAGTCAGGCAGCCTGCTATTCCCTCAAACTGTCCCCATCACATTGTTAGCCAGGCAGCCCCTTTCTCCATCTACCTCTGAAGGAAACGTCTCATAAACTCCAGTGTCCACCCATGTCCCGAAAGTGGACTGGGATCAAGTCAGGACAAATTATTGTCAGCACCCATGTAAGAGCCACACCCAGCGACAAAGTGCTGGAGGAGGAAGACAGGAGCCCCAAGCTTGCTCTTAGAGGACAGAACCCATTCCTGGAAGCTGTCCTCTGTCCTCCACACCTGCACCTTGTAAACACACATACCCCAAGTAAATGTAATATTTAAAAAATATATGATGAGATCAATCAAGGACGATGCTCACCATTGACCTTTGGCTTACATATGTGTATGCATACACACATACACCCAATAAATGTAATAAAAATAAAAATAAAATGGATCACAATCAAGCGAGATGCCTGACGTTGACCTCTAGTCTACATATGTGTATGCACACGTACACAGTCCACAGTAACACGCACACATATCAGAAGAGGTAGAAAGAGCCAGGATTCCGCAAAGTGCAATTATTACAGATTTTACAGACTTATTCATATCTCTAGTGTCAGCAAGACAAGAGAAACCCTATACTGTTCAGCAGGAGGAAGGGGTTTACGTGCTACACAAACTTCAATGTAGCCTATCAATTATTTTTCTAAATCTATTTTACTAAATATCAGTTTAAAATAATTTGGGCATCCGTAGTTATCATGAAATGCTTCCCTGACTACTTATATTTTTTTTAGATTTTCTTTTTTTTTTCCTTTTTTTATTGGTTATTTTATGTGTTTACATTTCAAATGTTAAACCTCTTCCCTATTCCCCCCCTGGAAACCTCCTATTCCATCCCCATCCTCCCTGCTTCTGTGAGGGTGCTCCTCCACCACCTCCTGCCTCACCACCCTAGCATCCCCTTAAGCTGGGGCATCCAGCGTCTACAGGACCAAGGGCCTCCCCTCCCACTGACGCCAGATAAGGCCATCCTCTGCTACATCTGCAGCTGGAGCCTGCCTTATCTTAATGGCTTTGTTTATCCTATAGGTTTGGAAAGCATGCTGAGGCCCTGTGCCTTACCACCACTGAAGTTATGGCTAAAATGGCTGTGGTCATGTCAAGCTGGGTTCCTATAATGACTCTATCATTTCTCATTCCCACTATGGGTCAACCAGTCAATATCTTCTGAAGTGTTAGGTTCCTCAGAGAGACTTGGATTCTAACAGGATACTTTGTAACCATGTAACCATCTGGGGGGATCAGGAGCTTCACTGACAGAGTTGTTCTTCAGCTAACCCGGGACTCATTTATTCTCCCTCTCACCTTATCAGATAAGCAGGTCGTCAGTCTCGGTATCCCACCGACTGTACTACCAGTGGATGTTTAGTCAGAATGCTCAGTATCATGTGACTCAGCCCAAGTAGACAACCAGCCATCAGAAATAGCTGCCTAGCTGGAGGCTCCATACTCTTTGATCAGCCAGCTTGAAATCACCAAGATTACTTCTGTAATTAGAGCACCCACATTCATTTACTTGTGACTGGAAAAAGCCAGATTGGGAACAAAGCAAAAAAGAAGATCTATTTAGAAAGTCGGCAAACAAAAGAAGATAGGATACTATCTCAAACGGAGATCATTTTGCTTAGAGTCTGCAGGTATAAGGCAACTGAGGGATCTGAGGAAAGTTATCTTTCTAGTTTGAAGAGGGCTGGGACAGTCATAAATTCCACAGTGGCCTGTTTTTCCAACATGTAAACTGTTATTGTCAAAAGGTTCTTTGGTGTTCTGGAGTCTGTAAATTGCAAGAAAAGTTACTGATTAGCAAGTTTTCTGACTCATTTCTTGATGTCAGGAAGTTATTTAACCTTGTGATTTAAGATACCAAATGGGGCAGGGAACGGGGGTGGGGGGCACAAAGCATCTTTGCCAGACAACAACTTAAGTGGTCCAGCAGCCTCACTCGGAGACGCTATCTACAGCAAAGCTAGTGGAAGACGAAACTGTGTGTCCTTGAGACCTCCAGAATTGGGGAGTTTTGGGGAAGAAAAATGAAGCCAGGGAGTTTCCTTCAGGGCTTCCTTGGCTTTACTTTTCGTTCACAGATCTAGACATTCTCTCAGGCCAGAAGTGGTTCTTAGAAGCCATTCGCAGCATCTGGTAGTCAGCCTCGGTGGCATGGATTGTCAGTGAATCAGCCTGTAAAGATATCAACCCCAACCAATGCTGGCAGGCATGTCATACAGCCTGCATGTCCACGGTCTCAGGGCAACGGAAAACTGCAGCATCGCTACCTCACACGCTTCTCTTGCTCTCCCTCCGGGGGTTAGAAGGTTCCAGAGACTATTCTCGGCTGTCAACTTCACTACATCTGAACTTGATGATTAAAACCTAAGTGATGGCTGGGCGTGGTGGCACACGCCTTTAATCCCAGCACTAGGGAGGCAGAGGCAGGCGGATTTCTGAGTTCGAGGCCAGCCTGGTCTACAGAGTGAGTTCCAGGACAGCCAGGACTATACAGAGAAACCCTGTCTCGGAAAAAAAAAACAAAAAAACAAAACTAAGTGACTAGGTACACCTGTGAGGGATTATTTGTGACAACCCTCCTTTTATATGGGCCACAACGTTTTTTTTCTGTTTTGAGATGGGGTTTCTCTGTATAGCCCTGGCTGTCCTAGAACTCACTCTGTAGACCAGGCTGACCTCGAACTCAGAAATATGCCTGCTTCTGCCTCCCAAGTGCTGGGATTAAAGGTGTGTGCCACCACTGCACGGCTGGGCCACAACTTCTATGTGGCAGCCTATAAGAAGGACATGGAAGAAGGAAGCTTGTTCTCCCTGTCCCTGTCCCTGTCCCTCTCCCTCTCTCTCTCTCTCTCTGCCTGCTTCTTCCTGCTCTAGCTGGCAAGTCCATTCCTTCAGTGGCATTAAAGGCTACTTCTTCAGGATTCTGCCATATAGCTACTGTTGAACTACCAGGACCACAGCCTGTACACCATTCCAAATAATCCCATATATAAAAACAAATAGATGCATACACATATATAATTAAATGTAAATTCTGTTTATCAAGTGGTTCTAGAGAAATGAAAGTGTAAGGATGATTTCTTTTTCTTTCTTTCTTTGTGTACGTGGGTTTTTGTTTGTTTGATTGATTGGTTGGTTGGGTGTTTGTTTGTTTGTTTGTTTAGTTGGTTGGTTGCTTTGGTTTTTCCAGACAGGATTTCTCTGTGTAGAAATTCTCTGGAATTCTCTCTGTAAACCAGGCTGGCCTCAAACTCACAGAGATCCATCTACTTCCTGAATGCTGGGATTAAAGGTATGTGCCACCACTGTCCTGCAAGGATTAATTTTTTAAATGTCTGAAATAGGCTTTCCAGTGTGCCAACACCTACAGTAACCAAAGCCCCTCTAGTTACTAAAGCTTCTCTCAGGAGATTGGAGACTACCGAAAGCCCATGATGTGAACTATTTTGCAAACCTAAGAAGATTATCCTGATTCACCAGTTGTGACTCTGAATGTAACACCTTTGACAATTTGTGGAAAAATTAGGCAAATGATGATGCCAGCTGGTGGCTCCCAGGATTTCTGGATAAACGAACAAAGGAAAGGAATATGCTCCCTGATACAAATTAATCCACCAGCATTCTAGCATCTCTGGATATGGTGAAGGATAACAATGAACTCAGCGATAAAAACTGACCTGGGCCAGATGCTCACAAACAGTCTAAAGGTTTCTCTTCTCCTCAGCACCCACAGAGCTCATGCAGTGGGAAGGCAAACTGAAGCCCTCAGTACAAGGTTGGCTGAATTACAGTGAAAATTCAAGTCCCAACCTGGGAGAGTGTTGGCAGTTAAAAAAAGGCATTAGTTGGTAGCGAATGGGACCTTGTATCTTGGGATGGGGATGTGTGGGAGGACCCCAGTGAAGCTGAAAACTTTGAACCCCCAGATTCTCATGAATTTACCTCATCTGAGGAAGCAGACTCTCCATGATCAGCAGAAGATGAACCCCAACCCCCACACACAAATCCTTTTCAGCTTTGATTGAGGAAATTAATCCTTCATTGTCTGTTAAACCAACAGTGACTTTCTCTGATGCCAGGCAAGACAATACTGATGTCCCTACAGTTGCCTCTAGACCTATAACCAGACTAAAGGTTAAGCAGGTTCCTGGAGGGGAAGTGGAAAGTGCAGTCCATGAGGAACTGCGCTACACTACTAAGGAGCTTAATGAGTTTGCTAATTCATTCAAGCAGAAGTCTGGGGGATATGTGTGGGAATGGATTTTATTGGTGTGGGATACATGTGAAGGGAATATAAAATTGGATTAGGCTAAGTTTATTGATATGCACCCACTAAGTGAAGATTTTAGGTCTAGTATGGACTTTTATTTTTTTAAAGGTGTCAGCAGACAGTGGTGGTGCATGCTTTTATCCCAGCACTCCAGAGGCCAAGACAGGCAGATCTCTATGAGTTCAAGGCTAGCCTGGTCTACAAAAGTGAGTGCTAGGACAGTCAGGACTACACAGAGAAACCCTCCTTAGGTAGATAGATAGATAGATAGATAGATAGATAGATAGATAGATAGATAGATGTCTCCAGGTATGGTGGCACTCAAGAGACAGAGGCAGACAGATCTCTGTGAGTTCAAACCCAGTTGATCTATACAGCAAGTTCCAGGACAACTAGAGCCACATAGACTGTCTCAACCATAACAAAATAAAGGGGTTGGTGAGATGATTCAGTGGGTAAGAACACTGACTGCTCTTCCGAAGGTCCTGAGTTCAAATCCCAGCAGCCACATAGTGGCTCACAACCACCCACAATGAGATCTGATGCCTTCTTTTGGTGCATCTGAAGTCAGTTACAGTGTACTTATGTAAGTAAATCTTTGGACCGTAGCTGAGTTGACTGGAGCTAGCAGGGCAGACCAGAGTTAGTAGAGGTCCTAAAAATTCAATTCCCAACAACCACATGAAGGCTCACAACCATTTGTACAGCTACTCACATGCATAAAAATAAATAAATAAGGGTTGGAGAGATGGCTCAGCGGTTAAGGGCACTGACTGTTCTTCCAAAAATCCTGAGTTCAATTCCCAACAACCACATGGAGGCTCACAACCATCTGTAATGGGATCCGATGCTCTCTTCTGGTGTGCATGAAGGCAGCTACAGTGTACTCATATAAATAAAATAAATAAAAAATTCTTTTAAAAAATAAAAATTAAAAAAATAAATCTTTAAAAAAATAACAAAACAAAACAAACCAAGAAAATATCTTACAAAATAAAGAGTAATTGAGGAATAGATCTGTCCTACTTAGGGTTTCTATTGCTGCAACGAAACACCTTGACCATAAGCAAGTTGGGGAGAAAGGCTTTATTCAGCGTACACTTCCACATCACCAAGGGAAGTCAGGACTGAAGCACACAGGGCAGGAACCTGGAGGCAGGAGCTGATGCAGAGGCCATGGAGGGGTGCTACTTACTTTTTCTTCATAGCTTGCTCAGCTTGCTTTCTTCTAGAACACAGGACCACCAACCCAGGGATGGCACCACCCACAATGGGCTGGGCCCTTCCCCATTGAGCATTAATTGAGAAAATTATCTTACAGCTGAATCTCATGGAGGCAGTTCCTCAATAGAGGCCCTCTGTGCCTCTGATGATTCTAGCTTGTATCAAATTGAAACAAAACCAGCCAGTAAAATATCCAGCCTTTGGCCTATGAGTATATCACACACACACACACACACACACACACACACACACACCACATTCTTTCTCTTTCTCTCTCTTACACACAAACCACACATACTTTCTCTATGTTACACACACGGACACACACTACAAAGAAAGAAACGAAATATAGGCTAAAGCCAGATGTGGTGGCACCTGTCTGGATCTCCAGCTCTTAGAAGGCTGAAGCAGGAGGGTTGCATAAGTCCAAGAGTTTGGGGAAAACCTAGGAAACATGTACTGAGACTGTTGTAGCCCCTTTCTCCCAAATCATAACAAAATTTCAAGCTTTTTTTTTTTAAAAAAAAAGATTTATTTATTTATTTTTATGTATGTGAGTACACTGTAGGTATCTTCAGACACACCAGAAGAAGGCATCAGATCCCATTACAGATAGATGGTTGTGAACCACCATGTGGTTGCTGGGATTTGAACTCAGGATCTCTGGAAGAGCAGTCAGTGCTCTTAAATTCTGAGCCATCTCTTCCAGTTCCAATTTCAAGCTTCTTTAAAATGGGGGGTGGGGTGGGGTAGGGGTGAGGAAGGGAAAAGTAAAGAAATACAGGCGACATGGCTGAAATCTTAAAGGAATAAATGAACATACTTGTGAAAGGCTCAATAAACAACACACAAAGCAAGATCAAAGCCAAAAGGGACTGTGAGGGAAAGAAGCCCAAACTACTCATTTAGGATGCAAACGAACACACACTCCGACACAAAGACTCAGTTTTATCCCGTTTCATCCCTGGGTGATGAGAGAGGAAAGGTGACACAATGTGGACTTTACATTGGGTAAGAGGGTCCCCAACAGGTGACTGGGAAGCTGAGAGCGGAGCAGAATGTAGATGGCAGAGTGAGTGTAGAGAGGGGCTGGCTTGCTGGAAGGAAGATTACTTTAGTCATCCCATTCATCATCCTCTTCATCCTCACCGGTCTGATCCTCCCCTTCATCTGGTGGAAGAAAGATTCAGAGTATTTATTACTCAGGACAGGAAGGTAGGCTCAAAGGCCGTGAGAAAGTTCCTATGGCCTAGGAGGGACTTGGCCTGGGGTGTGTGCAGAGAGACTAAAGTTCTCTGCTGAAGGCACCCCTTGGGCAAAATAGGGATTACATTGCAGCAGTGGGTGTTAGAGCTAGAGTTCAAGTCCATGCAGTATTGAAAAGAAAAGGCCAGGCTGGGTTTGGTGGCACATGCCTTTAATCCCAGAATTCTGGAGGCAGAGACAAGTGGATCCAGCATGGTCTACTCAGAGAGTTCCAGAACAACCAGGGCTACATAATAGTGAGACCCTGTCTTAAAACAACAACGACAACAACATCAAGAGCAACAAATGTTAATGGAGTTGCACACACTGATGCATCTTATAATTTCAGAACTCAGAAGGTTGAGGCAAGAGGATCATGAATTTGAGACCAGGCTAGCTTATGCATAATGAGTTCTAGGCTAGTCTGGGCTGCATAGTCAGACCCTGTCTTTAAAAAAAAAAAAGAAAGAAAAAAGAAAAGGGGCTGGAGAGATGGCTCAGCAGTTTAGAGAACTGACTGCTCTACCAGAGGTCCTGAGTTCAATTCCCAACAACCACGTGGTGGCTCACAACCATCTGTAGTGGGATCTGATGCCCTCTTCTGGTGTGTCTGAAGACAGCTGCAGTGTACTCATATACATAAAATAAATAAATAAACCTTTAAAAATAAAAATAAAAGCACGCCTCTGAGCCTAACAACCTTATTTTAATCCTCAGGACTTGTAAGGTAGAAGGACAGACACAAAACCAACAAGCAAATAAATATGAAAGTACACATGGTTAGAGATGTTGCTCAGTGGTTAGACAGCTTGTCTAGTACTTAAGAAGCATTAGGCCAGGCGTGGTGGCACACGCCTTTAATCCCAGCACTTGGGAGGCAGAGACAGGTGGATTTCTGAGTTCGAGGCCAGCCTGGTCTACACAGTGAGTTCCAGGATAGCATTAGGTTCGATTCCCAGCACCACATAAACTTGGAGCAGTGGTGCACACCTGCCATCCCAGCCCCGGGGAGGTGGAATCGGGAAGCTCTGAAGCTCAAATATCACGTAGTTTGTGCTGCAGGAGACCTTGCCTTAACACAACAACCACATGTTCTTAGTCTGAACATTCATTCTAACTCCTTTGTTACTAAATATGGCAGGTTTAAACATCAGCAATAGTTGGGTAATTTATTACTATTTCTTGGTGCATTTATGCTAATACTGCTGGTTCAGAATGAAGCTAATGAGAATACTGTCAAATGACATTTGTTAGAATATCATCACACAATGAATTCACATTAGTCTTGCAGACAAACTTAGGTCAATATTAATATTATTGTGACGTTGGAGTTAATGACATTATTGGGAACCTGCTCTCAAATTGGAACTAGGCCGAGATTAGTATCACCCCCACATCCCAGGCTAATGACAATATAATTGGCATAGTCAGTTCTTAACATCGTAGAAAGGCTAGGCTAGTGTCTGACAGCACACACAGAGCATATGGAGTGATACAGAGAAGATTAGCATGGCCCCTGGACAATGATGATGTGGACATTCATGACGCATCATTCCATATCTTTGCCCCCAAATGGCTAGTTATATTAGCATACCATGAGTTGATGTGCTTCTGTAAATTATTGGATTTAATGGTAATGTGATTGCCAAAGATGGGGTTCCTCTTTTTAAAATTATGTCATTATTCATTTGTGTGTGGGCCCATGTGCGAGTGTGGAGGTCAGAGAATAACTTACAGGAACCAATTCTCTACTTCTACCGTATGAATGCTGGATGTCACTCAAACTCAGGTCATCCGGCTTGGCAGCAGGTCCCTTAAACACTTTGATTTTGTTTTGAGACAGGGTCTCTATATGTAGCCTTAGCTACCCTGGAACTCTCTATGTAGATGAAGCTGGCCTTGAACTCAGAGAGACTCACCTGTTTCTGTCTCCCAAGTGATGGGGCTAAAGACATGTACCACCATACCAGCTCAGCAAAGATGGAGTTCTTATTTTTTTCAAAGTTTATTATTTTATGCATCAGTGTTTGCTTGCATGTACATTTGTGCCTCGAGTATGTGCCTGGTGGCTGTGGAGGCCAGAAGACATTGCCAGATCCCTTGGAACAAGAGTTTAAAGATAGTTTTGAGCTACCCTCTGGGCTGTGGGAATTGAACCCATGTTCTCTGGAATTGCAGCTAGTGCTTTTAACCAAAGATGGAGTGCTTTATAACAGAATTTTCACATGATGAGCTAATGCTGTCTACCAGTTTCCTCTGAGATGAAGATTGAAGTATTCCATCTGCTTAAGCCCGAAGGTAAACAACTCAAAATAGCTTCAGTAAGTCCCTGGAACTGACCAGATTCACCAGGCCCCTTCCTCTCAGAATAAGCAATAAAGACTACCGTGAGTCACTCTCAAGACATGCCAACCACAAAGAAGACCAGACCAGCTGCCTGGAAGAGGTTTAGACCAGAGTCACTTGGGAAAGACACTTCCCAGCCTGTTATCAGCCTGCAGGCTCCAGGCTCCTAGCTTTTATGAGCTGTCACCCATGCTGTGTTGGGCTTTGGTGATACAGTTGTCTTGAATCATATCTGCTCCTGTAAATAACCCCTCACCCATATTCCTGTAAGTAACCCCAAGAGAACTCATTGATTCACCATGTTGGACTTTGCTCTGTCATGGGCTCCCTATTTAGAGTAAGAAAAGTCTTGTCACACAACTAATGTTACTATCACTGAACATAAGTGGTTAATGTTCATACTGTGGGAATACCCTGGCATATGTTAATATTACTGCCAAAGATCCACTTAATTATATTACTGCTGCCTGATGACTTGATATATATATATATATATATATATATATATATATATATATATATATATATATATATATCTCACCACATACATGGGCCTCCTAGTGTCACCAATAAGAGCAATACCTGGAGCTGTTTGCAAGCCAGTTCTAGCTATCCCTGGGAGTCAGGTCACAATTCTAGCATAGCGGGCTCACCTGAGGAATGGATGACTCTACTTCTCTTCTGCATGACATGCATCAGGGCACCCACTAGGCCTTCTGACTGCTGCGCAGGTGGTTGCTGTACTGAGTTCTCTAGGGCTCCAGGGGTCTGCAGCAAGAGATTGGTGCACAGAGGAGGGCTCAGGTCTGGGAGAAGAGCGTTTTTCCTGCCCTTTCTTCATTTCTTCTCTCACACACTCCAGTCTCTTTCAAGGGACCACACCAATCTCCAATTTATCACTGGATCCCCCAAGCCCGGAATCTCAACCATGGTCCACAATGTTCTGACTTACACAGATCCCCCATTATCTATCCTGCCCATCTTTACCTTGTTCAGCTGAATTCCCTGCCGGATTTGATCCAAAAGTGCACCCCGGCCCCCACCAGGTGCTGGGCTCCCCCCAGACACTGGAGTAGGAGGGAGCGGGGGAGGGGCAGGCCCACTCCCAGGGCAGGGTGGAGGTGGTGGTGGTGGTGGTGGTGGTGGAGGTGCTGGTGGTCCCCCAGCTCCAGGGAGTGGAGGAGGTGGTGGTCCAGATCTTCCAGTGGCTGGAGGTGGTGGTGGTGGAGGACCCCCTCGACCAGGTGGTGGTGGCCCTCGTGGTGTTGGTGGAGGTGGGGCACCCCCCATAGGTACAGGGGGCAGTGGACCACAGCGACCCTTATTACTCCCCACAACAGGAGGTCTCAGAAGCTGGCCTCCTCCTCCTCCTCCTCCTCCTCCTCCTCCTCCTCCTCCTCCTCCTCCTCCTCGGCATGGTGGTGGAGGTGGTGGGAGTGGCTCTGCAGAGGGGTAAAATGACATGTACGTGTGGTAAGTTTTGAACTTCATTTTTTTTTCTTATACATTTCTAGAATAACAACCTTCAGGACCAGAGAAGAAGGAACTTACCTTGGCGCCTCATCTCCTGCCGGACAGCCTCTAGACCACCCTGGTCCTCAATAAAATCGTAGATGAGCTTGGAGGTCTCTGCGTCAGTGAGCTGGGCCTCGCTGATTCCTGCCCTAGAGAACAAGCTCCGCAGATCCGGGTCTAGGTTGTTCACCTGCTCCAGCGGGAACCAAATGGCAGAGCAGAGTTAAAAGCAAAAAGTCAATTAGGAAGAGGCACAGATTATCACCATAGCCAGCACAGCCAAGATGTATCCAAGAGGGCTGTGGGAAGGGCTGGGTCTGGACATGGGCTCTGAGCCTTGGTCAATGGGAGAGTATGTGGAAGTTGGGTGGGGCTGGGGGGCGGGTCTTTGGAGCTACTCACATCAAATCCATTCTGGGGATCCCAGCCCACGTGGCTGACATGTCTAGGGAAGGGAAAGGGGTGGCAATCAAGCCCCAGGGTCTTCTTTACCCCTTGTCCTCTCCTTCCCAGAGGGCCTCCAAAAAGCCAGAGTAAGTAAGCCAATACTTTGGTTACCATTCATCCATCAGACCATGGCTTGGCCATGTCCCTGTCCCTCCACCCATCTGCTCAAATTTTACAAATTTGCCCACCAATCTCTCTTTTCATCTTTGTCTACCCATCTACTCCCATATTTACTTTTTTTTCCTTCCTCCCTGCTGCTCTTCCTTCCTCCTCCTTCCCCCTCTTCCTTCCCCCACTTTCTTCCTTGTCTGTGGGTTGTTGTTTCTTTTTTAAAAAAGACTTCTTTATTTTATGTATGTGAGTACATTGCAGCTGTCTTCAGACACCCCAGAAGAGGGCATCGGATCCCATTACAGATGGTTGTGAGCCACCATGAACCCTTGGCCTTAATGTTTCTATCTCAAAGGTGCTGGGATTACAGGAGTGCTCCACCACACTTGGCAATCCAAATGTGTGTTCACTCATCATACGCTATCCATTCATCCGCTTGACTGTCTAGTTTATCTATCCCCGTCCGCTTTGTCTGTGAACCAATCAACCTGCATCCTCATCCACTCACACATCCATCTACCTGCCCACTCCTACCACTCACCTGCTGGTTCATTCTTCGGCCCATTAATTAATTCTTCCCATTCACCTATCTGTCCTGCTTCCCTCTGCTCAGCTCAGATGCTTCCCCACCCACCAGGATCCTATGGGAAGAAGTTCTCACTTGAATCCACTTGGTGCTCCGATATCAGCTTTGCTGATCTTCTTTTTCCCTGAGCGTTTCTTATCAGTTGGGCCAGGGCCAGGTGCAGGGAGCCCGCGGTATCGTGAACTTGTGATGTCAGGGTTCTGAATGTCAACCGTCACAAGTCCTAGAGATAGTGGACCACCTGATGGGCCTGTGGAAAAATGGTGGAATGAACCACTGACCAACTCACCTACTAGCCGAAGCACAGGGGCAACAAATAGAAAGCTCATTGGAGAAGTTTGTGGATATGTTTGATGAACATGGAGGAAACAGATGAGAGAGGTCTAAGCAAGGCCTACAGAGCGGTGGACGGATCACAAAAAAATACTGAAAGAGTCACCAATTCATGTGTGTTTTTCATTCAAGTACTGACTCATTCATTCTCTGGCTGGTTGGCTAAAAGGCTTATTAAGTTATTCATTCATTCACACCTAATCATTTGATCTTCCTTGGGTAGAATATTCTCTCATCTCACTTTTGTGACTGAATTCTTTTAATGTATATTATGTATGTGTGCATGAAAGGCACATGTGTGGAGGTCAGAGGACAACTTTGTAGAATTGTTTCTCTCCTATCTTTATGTGGATTCTGGGGCTAGAACTATGGTGTCTAGGCTTGGTGGCCAGCACTGTGCCATCTCAGTGGCCCTCTTTGCCCACTGTTTATCTGTTTACATGCCCATTCATGAATTCTCCGAACCACTTATTCATTACTTAAATGCAAGTAAGTTTTCATCCATTTACCCAAATACTCACGTACCTATTTATCTATAAGCCATCATCAGTCCATCTCCCAATTTAGCCATGCCTGCCACCAATCTATCGCCGTGCTCATCTGTCCACCCACCATCCACCTCTTCACGAATTTACAGACACACTCAAGTACTCATTCATCTACTAACCCCTCCACCATCTCTCCAGTGATGTGAGAATTGCCACTTACCCCCATGATCTCCACCCGGGTGTTGGGGCACAGGTGGGAGCCCTCCTCTTCTCTCTGGGAAAATGGAATGAGTTCATATCTGTTCCAATCTTGTCCCCACGTGTCTGGGTTAGTTCTTCATGACCTCTATTTGAACTAGAGGACTCACCCTCATTGACTGGTGCTGGTGGCGGTGGTAGCTGGCGTCTTTCTGTGGTTAAATAGGGTGGACTGAGAGCCAAAACCATAAGAGGGGCTTTTCCAGCCTCACACGCCTGCACTCACCCCTGTCTAACTTACCTCCCCCCAATTCCCACCAAGGCCTCCTTACCTCCACTTTGCCTCTGATTCCTTTTTTGTATCTTCTCCTGCACCAAGGCCCGGAAGGCTTGGGCTTCACTCTCGTCCGCAAAGTTCAGTCCTACTTGACAGTCCTATACATGCCTTGGGGTCAGCAAACTTCTAGCACGCCCCCCACATCCCCGGGGCTTTCTCATCTCCTCCCCATGCCCCCCAACTGCAGCACAAGGATGCACAGGCTGCTCACTTACATCTCCAGCAAAAGTGTGGAAGAACGGGGTCGGAGTGAGGTAAACCAGCTGAGAGTACAGCTCCTGTTCCCAGAGTAGTCGACCAGCCTGGAAAGGGGCGGGGGGAGGTGCATGCATCCTGGGTGGCAGATCACTGGAACATGGTGTCCAGGTTTGGTGTCCCAGGGTCTTATTTAGAGCTCTTCAGCTCGCTATTAGAGTTTGGGTTCTAGGTGTCTGAGATGGAGGATTGGGGTACAGTCTGAGAATCAGACACCAATATGAGAGATTTAGTTTTGGGAGACAAAGCCTATATGTAGGAGTTGAAGGCTCCACGTTGTGACTTTAAGATTCCAGTTCTAGGCCGGGCGTGGTGGCGCACGCCTTTAATCCCAGCACTCGGGAGGCAGAGGCAGGCGGATTTCTGAGTTCGAGGCCAGCCTGGTCTACAAAGTGAGTTCCAGGACAGCCAGAGCTACACAGAGAAACCCTGTCTCGAAAAACCAAAAAAAAAAAAAAAAAAAGATTCCAGTTCTAAGAGTATTCAACATGATTTAGAACAGATTTGAGGCTGAAGCTCAGGTATTTATGGAGCAGATCAAAGTCTTGACATAAACCTGCTGAGGTCCGTCTTCTTAGACTCAGAATGAGTAAAACACAACTTGGGATCTGTATTGTTCTCTGGTTCTGGAGCTCAGGGGGTCACTGATATGAGTGAGGGCTTGGAGCTGTGGACAAAAACTGGTTTTGCAAGTTGGGAACTAGCTTTCCTGTCCAGTGGGGCATGGGGTCACCTGTAGGCCATAAAGGCGGATGAAGTAGGACTTCTGAGGGTTATCCTTCACGAAGCACACAGCCCCGCAGTGTTCCATGGTCCAGTGCTCAGCTCCAGGGGGCAGTGCCAGGTAGAGCTGAACAACTGTGGTAGCCAGTGTCTAGGAGGGGAGAGCAGGGGTCAGTGCAGTCTGCTCATGGGTCGCCAGGCCTGGTCCTTGCCTGCCTGTGGCTCTCATGAGCTTGGGGAAAGAGCTGTAGCCAGGAGGAAGGGGAGTAGACATCAAGATAATGGGGAGTGAGTGAATCTGGGGAGAGGAGATAGGGAGAAGGGGGAAACAGGGATGATGGGAACGAGGAGAAGGGAAATACAGGTAAGAGGAGGGGAAGAAGAACGGAGAAGAAGAGGAGGAGAGGGAGAGAGTAGAGAGGAAGAGGAGGAGAGGGAGGGAGACTGGGAGGACCAGGAGATCTCCCAACTCACCCAGCATTTTCGGCCAAGAAGCTCAAAGAGTCTCTGGTTCTCATGGTCCTGGAGGAGGTTGGAAGGAATGTTCTGCTGAACGGCTGGTCCCCCTCGGACCCCAGGCCTGCCTCCTACAGGGCCACTACTCATGGTGCCTTCTGCCTTAGTCTTCTCCAGCTAAGCTCTGGGTGCAGGGTAAGAAGAGGAACTTCCGCAGTGAGCAAGGGAACAGGAAGTACAATAAACCACAAGGGAAATAAGTCCTCCAGGGGCCCCCAGAGGGCCTGTCCTCCTCTCTAGGACTGGCTTGGGCCCTCCTCCATTTGCCTGGCTAGATCCAAGTTTGTAATAAGCTCAGGGCTTCTTCCTTTCTTCTTTCTTCCCAACCTCCTCTCCCTTTCTGTGTGGGGCCATTTTCTTCTGACAGGCTCAGATCAGCCTTGCTCTAGTCAGACACTAAGGGAGAGAGCTACACCATCTGTAGTGCTTCTCCTTCAGGGTAGCTCCGCAGAGAGTAGTCACAAGTCTGTGTAGCCTCCTTCCGTCTTACAGAAGCACCGATTTGGCCTGGGGTTGAATCTGAAGCTCCAGGTGCTAAAGGGCCATTGCATTACAGCTTTTCCTTTTAAAGGCATATTGAACCAATCTCTAGCTTTGGACGTTGACAACAATGATCTAGAAGGCCATGACTCACTTCCCCATCTTTTACTCCTGCCCCCTGTAGCTCCCTAATTACTTTCTTTTTCGTTTATTTATTTCATGTATGCGGGTACACTGTCGCTGTCTTCAGACACACCAGGAGAGGGCATTGGATCCCTATTACAGATGGTTGTGAGCCACCATGTGCCTGCTGGGAATTGAACTCAGGACCTCTGGAAGAACAGTCAGTGCTCTTAACCACTGAGCCATCTCTCTAGACCCCAATTACTTTCTTTTTTAAAATTTGTTTTTACTTTATGTGCCTTGGTGTTTTGCCTGCATGTGTGAGGGTGTCAGAGTTACAGACAGTCCTGAGCTGAGATTTGGGTGCTGAGATTTGAACCCGCATCCTCTGGAAGAGCAGTCAGTGCTCTTAACCACTCAAAA
>LR749516.1:180632-225299 GCA_902729485.2 Mus minutoides | reverse complement strand
TCAGTTGGGGAAATGCCTCCATGAGATCTAGCTGTGAGGCATTTTCTCAATTAGTGATCAAGGGCCCCTTGTGGGTGGGACCATCTCTGGGCTGGCAGTCTTGGGTTCTATAAGAGAGCAGGCTGAGCAAGCCAGGGGAAGCAAGCCAGTAAAGAACATCCCTCCATGGCCTCTGCATCAGCTCCTGCTTCCTGACCTGTTTGAGTTCCAGTCCTGACTTCCTTGGTATGGAAGTGTAAGTATAAGCATAAGAGTAAACCCTTTCCTCCCCAACTTGCTTCTTGGTCATGATGTTTGGGCAGGAATAGAAACACTGACTAAGACAACGAGCAACACTGATCCCTGGTCTCCAAACTCCTGCACATGTACATCACACACACAAATGCACACATATGAACACACATGCAAACAAGAGAATACTTATAAGACATTCATAAAACATTTTAGGGCTGGGGAGATGGCTCAGTGGAAAAGTGCTTGTCTAACATGTGCAAGGCTCTGGCTTCCACTCCCAGTACTGAAACAAATCTAGAAAATAACATTTTCATGAAAGGAAACACTAAAACTTTCATAACCTGAAGGTGGTGGTTTATGCCTGGAATCTTAGCACCTAGAAGGCCAAGGCAGCCTGAGCTACACACTTAGAGCCTGTTAGAAAACAAGGAAAGGAATTCACACAAGGCCCCACACAGTCAGTGAGATGGACCAACAGGCAGAGGCGCCTGTTACCAAGTCTAGTGACCTGGTTCAACCTGCAGAGCCCACACGGTGGAAGGACAGCATCTCACAAGTTGTCCTCTGTGTACCATGCATGCCATGGCATGCAGGTGCACGTTAGCCCACGTGTGGGAAGCCGCACGCTCAAGCCGCCCCGGCACTCCCCGGAACGGGTTACCTAGGAACCGGTCGCCTGAAAATGTAAACAAACTCAGTGCGCAGGCTTGACGCAATCACGTAAGTTACCGCCCACCGCGGGAGTCCGCGCGCCCGCGCCGGTTAGTACGCGTTCGTCTGTCACCGCCCAATCCCGGGGCATATCTTGAGGTAACGGGCAACAAGCCAATCCAAGCGACTTACGTCACACTGATGTGGGTGTGAACATAGGTATTTCTAGGAACGCTCTACCTTTCGCCTCCCTCTTTCTCCACGTGGATTCAATAAAGGAGTACTCGCAGAAGAACTCTGGAGACCCACTTATTCCTCTCCTGCGGGCAGGCGGGGGAAGTGGGGGATATGTTTTTTATTGTTTTTTACACCCACGCAGCACGGTGCAGTAGGTTGATGAGCCACGCTGCGCTGATGATTCTATCCCCGAGACTCCCAAGAGAGAAGGAAGAACTGACTTCTGAAAGTTGTCATCTGACCCCCACGTGCATTCTTTGGTATGTCTGTGGACACACACACACACACATACACACATATACAAAATAAGAATCATACAAATTTAAGGCAACTCAGTTTTGTGTCCTCCCATGGCTTCAGAGAGCTGTTTCTTTCTCCAGCAATTTTGCTTGCTAGTCCTTTTAAGGATGTTTGTAAATGAAGAGATCAGAATAAGAAAATAAAAAAATAAGAAAATAAAAAAATTCAGAAACAGACCACGCTTACCCTGGAACCTGGCAAGTAAGAGAACACTTTTGGAACTCGTGAGGGGAGAACTGATTCATCATGAACTGGAGAGTTAATTTTATGAGAGGTTTATCTGCACGCATGCTTGCAATGCTTGTTAAGGTCCTTGGGACACGAGGTACAGACTGGTTTGAATTGCCATGTGGATACTGAGAGCTGAAGCCAGGTTCTATAGAAGAGTAGCCAGTACTCCCAGCTGCTGAGCCATCTCTCTACCCTATGGGAAACCATCTTATAGGTAAATTTATGTTTATGAAGATATCTCAGTGGCTGCTGTATAAGCATGAGGGCCTGGGCATGGATCCCTAGTAAGTTCCAGAACTGACATCAAAAACGAGAGACACGGTAGTGTACACATATAATCCCAGCTCTTGGTAGGAAGCTAGGAGGATCCATGGGCTTGCTGACCAGCTAATCTAGCCAAATGGTGAGATCTGGGTTCAGTGAGAAACATCTCAAATAATAAAGTGGATACCAGGCATGGTGACACATGCCTTTAATCCCAGCACTTGGAAGGCAGAGGGCAGGCAGATTTCTGTGAGTTCCAAACCAGCCTGGTCTGCAGAGCAAGTTCCAGGACAGCCAGGGCTACACAGAGAAACCCTGCCTTGAAAGAACAAACCAACCAACCACAAACAAAAAATAAGGTGAAGGTTGATTGAGAATCTCAATGTTAACCTCTTGACTGCTCACAGGCACACCCATGCATCCACACATGGGCACCCATAAACATATAAACACGTAGAAAAGAACTTTTCAAATGTGTTTCTGTGAAAGAGACAGGTATCATTAACTCTATGCCCCACTGGCGTCCTCTCAACTCTTACACAGCTGGGTAGGCCTTGTGCTTATTCAGCCGGGAAGACTTTATGTGTTTAAATAACACTACTGTTTCCACTTTAAAGGTGAAGAAACCGAGGCTGGGAAATAAGTTATTGACACATTTTTCTGGGCCTACTATCTTTCTTTTCTCTCAACTCTTTCTTCCTGTTTCCCCCTGCATTCCTCTCTTTATCCTTCTCTTCCTCCCTCTTTTTCAAGGTTGCCCTGCAGTTCTGTTTTGTTATTTTTTTTTTCTTTTTGACAGGGTTTCTCTGTATAGCCCTGGCTGTCCTGGAACTCACTCTGTAGATCAGGCTGGCCTCAAACTCACAGAGATATACCTGCCTCTGCCTTCGAGTGCTGGGATTAAAGGCATGCACCACCCTAGCTCTGTAAGATTATGGGGGACAATTAACTTTATTCATTAAATGCTCAGGCATTCCATTTAGCTACACGATGTCAATAAAATGCCTCAGTCATCCCAAATAGGTACAAAAGTTCTCTAAGGGTATGAACTGTACGGCTCCAACATATGTTATTACAAAAATGAAACAAACTTGCTAAGTTGGCTAAGATGTTTCAGTGGTTCTGTAAGGCACTTACTGCCAAGCCTGAGGACCTGAGTGTGATCCCCAGGATTTACATGACAGGAGAAAGCTGACTCCCACAAGCTGTTCTCTGACCTCTACATAGGTGTCATGGCACACATGTGCACATGTGCTCATGCATGCATGCATACTCAAATACATACACACATACACACACACTAAATAAACAAAATTGATTTTAAAAACTTGCTGGGTGCTGGCGTGGGGCGTGGTGGTGTACACCTTTAATCCTAGCACTTGGGAGGCAGAGGCAGGCAGATTTCTGAGTTCGAGGCCAGCCTGGTCTACAAAGTGAGTTCCAGGACAGCCAGGGCTAAACAGAGAAACCCTGTCTTGAAAAACCAAAAACCAAACCAAACCAAAACAAAACAAAACTTGCTGGGTGTTGAGCAGTGCTGAGTGTCGTATTTCGTAAGGCTGAGGTGGAAGAACTGTTACGTTTTAGGTCAGCCCAGGAAATGTAGTAAGACCTATCTCAAAATAAAAAAAAAAAAAAAGAGGTATAGTTCAGTGGTATAACACTTGCCTAGCAAACATATGGCCTGTAGTCAATTCTTAGAACCAAAACAAAACCAACCAATAACACAGTCAAGCATGGTGGGCTATGTTATCCTAGCACTTGGGGGGCACGGAAGGTTTCATTGTAAGTTTGATGCCAGCAAGATTTACATGGCAAGTTCTCAGCTACCCAGGGTTATATACTACAACTATTTTTTTAAAAAGCCAAAAACAAAAACAAATTCAAACCCATAAAATGCTTTAAAAAAAGAATACAGTGTGTGGTGCTGGAAAGATGGCTCAAAGAAACTGGCTGCTCTTCAAGAAAGCCAGGGTTTAGGCCGGGCGTGGTGGCGCACGCCTTTAATCCCAGCACTCGGGAGGCAGAGGCAGGCGGATTTCTGAGTTCAAGGCCAGCCTGGTCTACAAAGTGAGTTCCAGGACAGCCAGGGCTACACAGAGAAACCCTGTCTCAAAAAAACAAAACAAAACAAAAAAAAAGGAAAGCCAGGGTTTGATTCCCAGAACCCAGAAGGTGGCTCACGGCCATCTGTAATTCCAGTTCAAGAGAGCCTATGTCCTCTTGTGGCCTCCTCGGGCATCAAGCATGCATGTAGCACACAGACATACAAGCAGGTGAAACACCCAGACAAAACCCCACCACAACTAACAGAAACCTACCAGAATGCACACTGGAGGTGGCTCTATAGCTCCGAGGTACAGTGATGGCCTGATGTGAGAGAGCAAGGCCTGGCACCCTGTGCCTATAGCCCTCACCAGAAGCCATCAGCTTCTCTACCACTTTTGCTTTATCTTACCCCTTCTCCATGGAAACACACTCTTGTAAAACTCCTTCAAGCACCTTGTACTATACCCCTCTACGTGTAAATGGGTTTTTCCCAAGAGCACAGATACTTTCCTCCAGTAACACTGAAACCATTACCATACTGCTCTGCTTTCAAATTAATTACCAATGCGATGATATAGGCTGAATATTCCTAACATGAAATTTAAAAACCCAAAACCTGAATTATTTTGTATTTTTGTTTGGAGACAGGGTTGCTTTATAGCTCAGGCTAGCTTTGAACTTGAGTTGAAAGTATACAAATGCCATTACTATAATAAAACTTTGGGGGCAGTACTGATGACTGAACCCAGGTCTTCTGACATAATTAAAAAAATTGTGTCCCTGTGGCCTACCAAGAGTGGAAGGTGAGGAATTGTCATCCTATGGGAAAAGCTGGATCTCAAAGCAGTTCCTTTAAGGCTCTGGGTACTCACTGTCCTCTGAGGGCCGAATGTCTACTCGCAACTGCAGATAAGGTTTGGAGGCAGTGGCGAAAGCTGTGGTGAGGTCCCAATCAGAAAGGAGGGAGAGGAAAGTTTCCTGTCCTAGGCGGTCTCGAGCCAGGTAGCTGATGCCAAAGTTCTTCTTCCTGGACAAAGGATATAAGGGAGCTCTTGGGATCCCCAGTTCCCCAGCAGCTTCAAGATCAGATTTACAAAACAAGGCAGGCAATGTGAAAGGTACTGAAAACTTCCTTCTATTTGCTGGGAACTCTGCTAAGGATTATGGGTATCCTGAGGTGAGGTCATTTATATCCACTTTGTTACACAAACACAGAAACAGATACACACCTGCTTATATCTGGAGGGCACACTGAAAACTGGTAGACTGTTGGTCCCCTCTGGGGATGGTAACAGTGTAGTTGAGGGATAGAAGTGGAAGAAAGCAGCCTTCTTACTACATAAAAAAAAAGCAGTCTGTATGGTTGTTACTTTTTTACAAGATGTAACCGCACAAATGTTCAACCGCAACTACAAATCGATTCAGATACACTTGTGCAACTATATACAGAGATATTTTGCTTGATGATCACTGTAAACCAAGGATCATCCTAAATATCGATCAATTCATACTATTTAAATTTATCACCACAGTCACATATTCCTCAAGAGCAGTCCCCCACAACAAGATAACCAACCCATCTGCCCCCAAGTGATATCAACTCTCAGCTATCAGACTGGCAAATTTTGCGGAACCATGGTCAGGGAGAACAGGAAGAAAGCAAGCGATTTTATTGTTTTCTTTTTTCCTTTTGAGACAGTTTCATTATGTTCCCTAGAGTGGCCTTGATCCTCTTGTCTCAGCCTCCAGAGTACTGATATCACCCTATCACCATGCTTGGTGAAACAAATGTTTTCTTTTATCTCGTTTTATTTGTGTGTGTGTGTGTGTGTGTGTGTGTGTGTGTGTGTGTGTGTGTGTGTGTTGTGTTTTTTTTTTTGAGAGGTCTTTCAGTGTCGCCCTGGCTGTCTTGGAACTCACTCTGTAGACCAGGCTGGCCTTGAACTGTCACAGATTTGTGTGCCTCCGCCTCCAGAGTCCCCGGGCAAAAGGTGTGGACCACCGTATCAGCAAAACCTTTTCTGTGCTGTGCAGGTAAGACCTGTCTGGAAAGCCATTTTGAAAACATTCCTTGAAGGGTTTTGTTTGTTTGTTTGTTTGTTTGTTTGTTTGTTTTTGCGACCGGGTATCTCTATGTAGCCTTGGCTGTCCTAAAACTTGCTCTGTAGACCAGGCTGGCCTCAAAATCACAGAGATCCACCTACTTCTGCCTCATGAGTGCTGGGATTAAAGGTGTGTACTACCATCACTCAGCTATTCCTTGAAAGTTTTTAAGTACACACCTTATAGCCCAGAAATGCTACTGCTACTTTTTTTCTTATGACTTTCCCCACAGATTCCAAGCAAGATACACATATTCACTGTGGGATTATTAAAAAAAAAAAAAAAAGCCAAACAACAAAACCAGACCCCAGAAGCCTGGCAGTGGCTTTAAAGATGAGCGCCCTGCTTCATCTTCCCACTCACCCATTTAAGTCAAAGGCTCGGATAAGGATGTGCTGCAATACGTCCAGCGAGGTGATCTGAGGATCCACCGCAAAAGAGCGGAACTCGGGGGACAAGAAGCTCTCACATTTCTGAGGAAAGAGGACGGGGGAGGCCGTGAGGGGGGCATGTCACCGTGTGGAAATGGTGGGTAAGGTAAAGAGCGGCAGAAGGCAGGAGTCGAAGACAGGGGAGGGACCAGGTTTTAGGTGAGATGGTCTTGGTTTTTGTTCTGAGTGAGGGGAAGTCACAGAAAGTTTCTGGGCAGAGAAAAGATGTTATGTCCTTTGAATTTACAGGGTCCATGTTTGCTCTGCAAAAGCAGACTGGCAGGAATGAAGGCTACTGCAGTAGTCCAGGTGTCCAATCCTTCCAGATTCCCTTGAATATGGTTGTCAGAATCCCCTTGTCCAGCCTGACCACAATCACATCAGCGCCCCCTCCCCCCATAGTGCAATCAGTCTAGCAAATCTCCTGTAACGCTGTTGCTCAGATCCTTCTTCAACAGCAAACCTAGGGTCTTGAGCTAGCCCTCCCTCCACTCCGAGCTGTATTTATTGCTCTACTGGTATCAAACTGTGGAGAGTTCCTTTGAGTACATCCTTTCCAGACTTCTGTGTGCTGACCTCTTTCGGTCTGAACATCCTTCCCACTTCATCTGGCTTACTAAACCTTTGCCTTAGAGCTCTAACACCCTAAAGTGATCTCTAGCACTCCAGTCTGAGCCACTGGTTACTGCTTGTGGGTATCACAACGGGTTCCTTCCTCTGAGTGTGTATGTATCACCAGCTGTCCTATGTGCCCCCAGGCTTCCTCTCCAACAATATGGGAACCTACAGGAACATACCACACTCATCTTGGTGTTCCCTCTACATAGAACTATTCTCCCATCCTAAATGCATATACTAACATTTTGTTATTATTATTATTCAGGTCTCTGTGACTTGAGTCCTCTTTGGGGGATTTTCCTATACAGCTTTGGGTAAAGTAACTCCCTAGAGAGCCTAACCTTTCCATATCACTTTCTCCTTATATTCACCAATGTTCAAAAATATCTCATTTAATTGTTTTTGTCCCCCTCCCAAGCACGTGGGCTCAGGGGTGGGACATGGACGAAAGTGAACTCTCAACAGCTATTTGTTGACTGACTTTAGGACTACCCTTTCTGACAGTTACAGCACCTCCTTCCTTCTGGACACCAGAGACCCCTCCTGTAACCCTACAACCCACCTCTCTACCCGTAGGCTCCACCCATCCACTCCATTGGTCCCTTCTCCTCTACAGTTCCACACCCAACGACAAGTCCCCAAGACCCACGCCTTCGTTCTATCAATTCCGCTCTCCAGCCTCGCCCCCAGTCTCCAAGTCACGCCCCAAATTTCAGGTCTG
Source organism: Mus minutoides (assembly GCA_902729485.2). Classification (NCBI taxonomy): domain Eukaryota; kingdom Metazoa; phylum Chordata; class Mammalia; order Rodentia; family Muridae; genus Mus; species Mus minutoides. The sequence goes on along the minus strand of LR749516.1, from coordinate 217,460 downwards.
ATGCTCTATCCTATGACAGTTACGGTCTTTTCGTCCACTGGGTGCCCAGGCAGGCTAGCCTCACCTTGACTCGGACCCGTACCACCTCACGCTCCTCTTCCTCAACCGCTGCGGCCGCCTGGGCACCTCCGACGGGCGGGGGCGCTGTCGAGCACGCCGAGTCCGAGGCTGCGGAGGTTGTTGCCATCCCGCCTCTGTCGTCTCGGTCCAGGTGACAACCGAATGTTGCCCCTACCCAAACGTACACACTACAGTGCGGGCGCCCGCGGCCCCACCTTGCACCAGAGCGCAGGCGCAGAGGTGCTGTACGACCCTGCCCCTCCCACCTGGCTTGGGCTGGAGGCCGCATCTGAGCATGCGCTTAGAGTGCTCGTGCCTGGAACTCCGCCTCCCAGAGTGGAGAATTTTACTTTTTACAGTCTGTGTGCAAGTGCCCGTCTAGGTCCTGCCTGGCCCGGTCCGTGGCGCGGTTGATTTGGCAGTCTACTTCCGGATTCATGAACCGCCACGTTAAATTGTCGAGCTGGAGAAAGACAAGAGGACCGCAAAGAGGCCACAGTGTGCTGACATCAACGTTCCAAAACCGGCTTTGAATTGCCACGTGCCTCTGGTGACAGATGATGTCATCGGTTTCAAATATTTCCCTTCGAATTAATACCCTGAAGGGGGAAAATAGTTCTCTAAATTTTTTTTAATTTAGTTCTTCCTTCCTTTCTCTTTAAACAGAATCTCACTAATTGCCCCGAGATATTTTGAACTTCAGTTTTTTTTTCCGCTTTTTTTTAAAACCTCAGACTTCCAAGAACTTACAGGTGTGTGCCACCTTCTCCATGCCCACCTCCCAGTCTCTTAATAAATAATTTACACTTATATTCAAGGAAGTGTACATACATAAAGTTTTACACAGTCCTCACTCTTGTTTATACTTCCTTAAGTAATTTACCAAAAAACAAACATTGTATGCTTTCTGAAGGTCCTACTTTTTTCCAAAACTTTTTTTTCTGTTTTTTTTTTGTTGTTGTTGTTATTTTTGTGACTGTTTCATATCGTTCAGGCTATCCTTCAGACTCTGTCTCAAAAGTGCTGGCCCTACGTTGTCTTTGTTTTATTTAATCCTTACAGTTTGTTGAGGTCAGCCCTGTTATATGCTCTGTCTGGTTTATCTCATTGATAGAGCATATGTCTAGTATACAGGAGGTCCACAGCAGTGCAGTCACAATAAAAATATCTTTGTTAACTATGAGTTAGATGGTTGAACACATCTTATGCTTTTTGTTTATTTATTTGCTTGTTGTTTTTTTTTCAAGATAGGGTTTCTCTATGTAGCACTGGCTGTTCTGGAACTCACTCTGAAGACCAAGTTGGCTTCAAACTCACAGACATCCTACTGTCTCTGTCTCCTGAGTGCTAGAATTAAAGGTGCCTGGCCACCCCAGCCCAGTGTCTTAGGCTCTTTGAGAAAAAAAAATTAGATAGGTTTTCACTATGAAGTCCTGGCTGACCTGAAACTCTCCATGTGGACTAAGCTGGCCTAGAACTCACAGAGATCAACCTGTCTTCCTCCAGAGTGTTAAGATTAAAGGTGGACATCACCACAGCCAGCAGGGGAGTTCAAATATTTTTATTTATTTATTTATTTATTTATTTATTTATTTATTTATTTAATGTATGTGAGTACACTGTAGCTGTCTTCAGACACACCAGAAGAGGGCATCAGATCCCATACAGATGGTTGTGAGCCACCATGTGGTTGCTGGAAATTAAACTCAGGACCTCTGGAAGAGCAGCTAGTGCTCTTAACCACTGAGCCATCTCTCTAGCCTTAAAATTTTTTATTACATTTTATTATAGCCGGGCGTGGTGGCGCACGCCTTTAATCCCAGCACTCGGGAGGCAGAGGCAGGTGGATTTCTGAGTTCGAGGCCAGCCTGGTCTACAAAGTGAGTTCCAGGACAGCCAGCGCTACACAGAGGAACCCTGTCTCGGAAAAACCAAAAAAAAAAAAAAAGAAAAGAAAGAAAGAAACAAACATTTTATTATATGTGTGTATTGCCACAGCATGCATGTGACAGACAGTCCAAGGACAACTTTCAGAAGTCAAGTGTCCCCTTCCTCCAGGTCAGAACTCGCATCCAACTCAGGTCACTAGGAAAGGCAGCAAAGACTTTATACCATGGAGCCGTCTCATAACCCCTGTCTGTCTATCTATCTGTCTGTCTATCTATCTATCTGTCTATCTATCTATTGGTCTTTCTTAGATGGTCTCAAGTAGCCCATACTAACCTTGAACTTGCTATATAGCTGGAGACAACCCTGAGCTTCTGCTCCTGAGTGGCAGGATTCCAGGTTGTGCCACCATGCCTGGTTTCATGGGTTGTTAGTGTGGAAGATCAGAGCCAGGGCTTTGGGCAGGCCAGCAATCACTCTATCAGTGACTCTGATTTATATCCCCAGTAGCTTTTCTTGATAAGTTTTTAATTTCAGTCTGACATATTTTTAAAAAAAAATTTTTTTGGCCTGGGCATTATACATTAAAAAAATATATCTCATTCTTTGGAAGCTATAAATAACAGGGATATTTCTTTGAAAGCCGGCTAGGGTTATTAGTATGTCTTTCCTGTTCTACAAGTACTACTTGATGTTTTCTGCTGGCAAAGAGTTGGACGATCTGCTTCTCATATTAGTTATATTGAGTGCAATAACCAACCCATTAGTGTTGATGGCATTTGTGCACCCTTTGGACAGAGTAAGATGTCTTCATCTTGTGCATAGATACAAAGATACTGGAAGCAAGGAAATAAAAAAGGAGAGCCTTGGGCTGGTGAGATGGCTCAGCGGGTAAGAGCACCCGACTGCTCTTCCGAAGGTGATGAGTTTCAAATCCTAGCATCCACATGGTGGCTCACAACCATCCGTAACGAGATCTGGCGCCCTCTTCTGGAGTGTCTGAAGACAGCTACAGTGTACTTACATATAATAAATAAAATAAATCTTAAGAAAAAAAAAGGAGAGCCTTGCTCTTATTCTGGGGAGAACATTCCCTTTCATTTGTCTATTTATTCTTCTATTTAACAAATACAAAGTATTCATGCTAGACAGACTTCATCTATCAACTCATTTTAATCTGCATTCAAAAGTCAATGAGGTAGACATTATTAATAGTACTATTGTACAGGTCACTCTCCATTGAGAAATATGTCAGTATTCAAGTCTGTGGAGAGAGAAGTTCAAGGTCAGAGGGTAAAGTATCACAGAGGTGGTAGAACAATGGACAGAGATCGAGGCTGTGCCTAGTGTGTGAGGCAATGCAAAATCAGCATGTCTTTAAATAGGACAAGGGATTGAGAGATAGCATGTAAAATGAATTAATCGAGGTGAGATGATGCTGCACTTTGGTCTTAACATTTGGCCAGACATTTCATGACTGCCAATGGTATTCCTGTTGCTGCCATCAGGCTGCCTTTTGGAATGTGTGGATTAAAACTGTTTCCTTGCTTTAAACACAAAAGACATTTCTCCAAACCTACACTGAAGGCTTGAATAAAGCCAGGATTTGAACTGGAGTCCAGCTTTACATGGACAGGGCATAAGGAAGCTCTGTGGGAGCAGTGGTGAGGCCTGTGTTAGATGTGATCGAGAGACTAGAAATGGGGACTAGGACTTGTGGCCTAGTGGTGGGTAAGTTGACTGGTGGAGAATCTTGGCAGTAAATGATGAACATTGAGAAGTAAGGGAAAGGGTTAATGATGAAGCCTATGGGACAAATAATGAGTCTGTAGGGGGGCTGTAGTTGATTTTTAGGGATCTGTAAGTGACTGATGAGATGCTGTTACTGGTAGAATGATAGGGGTCTGCAGACACTGGGGTACTGGCCTGTAAGGTTGATGCTGGAATATTGTGTTGTGTGAGATCAGGGAATCTGGTGCAGCTGAGTGAATTATGATGGAGTATTTGTGTGGTGAATGGCAAGGCCCATGGAGTGAGAGATTTGAGGGTTCATGATGGTGTGAGATTAGGAGCCAGGAAGCTAAGTGATGTGGGGAAGGCGCTATGAGGGGAATGGTGCGTGGTCTGTGTAACAATATGAATGGCATAGTTAGTAATGGGACCCATGCAGGAAGTGAAAAGGTCTATGAGGAAGTGCTGTCTGTAGGGCTAGAGACTGGGCATCTTTAGGCTCTGTGGTGGGGACTTGGACTGTGAATAGTGGGTGTTTCTTCGGCTCACTGTAGTAGTGCTGTGAGGTATATGGGATGAGTAATCAGGAGAATGCTGCTCTAAAAGAATTTCATGTGCAAGTTCTCATTCCCAGTAACTTCTTCGAGTGTGATTCTATTTGGAGGTAGGGCCTTTAAAGAGGTGATTAAGGTAAAATGAGGCAGGCAGGTTGAGCTCTGATGAAACTCTGCCCAGTGCCCTGAGAAGAAGCAATTAGGACATGGGCATGTACAAAGACGGGAGACACAGTGAGATACAGCCACCTGCAAGCGAAGGAGAGGTGACTCATGACAAAGCAAACCTGACCGTGAACTTTCAGCCTCTAAAGAAAACAAATGGCTGTTTGTTGTACTGTGAATTAAAGGAGGACCTTGCACAAGCTAGCCACGTACTCTACCATGAATCTGTGTCCTCAGTCCTACCCCCACCCACTTTTTTTTGCAATTGGTTTTGTGAGACAGGGTCCCTCCATGTAGCCCTAACTGTCCTGGAACTCACTCTGTAGGCCAGGCTGGCCTCAAAACTTACAGAGATCTGCCTGCCTCTGCCTCCTGAATGATAGGACATGCCTGGTCCTCTTTTCACTTTTTGAAACAGGGTTTTACCGCGTGGTGGTGCATGCCTTTAATCCCAGCACTTGGGAGGCAGAGGCAGGCGGATTTCTGAGTTCGAGGCCAGCCTGGTCTACAGAGTAAGTTCCAGGACAGCCAGGGCCATAAAGAGAAACCCTGTCTCGACAAACCAAAAAAAAAAAGAAAAAAAAAAAGAAAAGAAACAGGGTTTTACCAAGTTGCCAAGGCTGACCTGGGACTTGGATTCTCTTACCTTGGCCTTTCAAGTTGCTTTACCCCACCATACCCAGGAAATTTCTGTTATCTTAACTACTACTTGGCAGCCTGACACAACACCTCTAACCCAGTAGTTGAGATCTAGAGTTCAAGGTCAGCCTGTGATATATGAGCAACTGCCTATACCATTGTCCCACAGCCTCTTGATCTGTTGCACATTGTTAGTACAGACTTGCTATTGAGTAGGATGGATGCTACTAATAGAGACATCTAAATATGTGGAGGCGATTTAACAACTGAGTAGAGGAAGAGGTTGGGGTACGTGCTTTGTTTGTTTTGTTTTTTCAAGACAGGGTTTCTCTGTGTAGCCCTGTGCAGCCACTGCCTGGCTGAGACCAGAGTTCTAAACCTTCAACTATGTAAAGACACAGTGAAAAAGTAGCCCTCACTAGATGCCCAATCTGTTAGTACTAGCTTCTAGAATGGTGAAATAAGTTTCTGTTGTTAGCCGGGTGTGGTGGCGCACGCCTTAAATCCCAGCACTCCAGAGGCAGAGGCAGGCGGATTTCTGAGTTCGAGGCCAGCCTGGTCTACAGAGTTAGTTCCAGGACAGATAGGGCTATACAGAGAAACCCTGTCTAAACAAAACAAAACAAAAAAGACATCTATCTTACAGTATTTTGTTACAGGAACCTAAGAAGACTAAGACAACAGCTCTGTATGTTGGTATGGGGTGGAGAGGTGGCTCAGCCATCAAGAGCACTGGTTGCTCTTTCAAACCTAGTTTTGATTTCCAACCACCCATATGGCAGCACACAACTGTCTCTAACTCTAGTTCCAGGGGATCCAGTACCCTATTCTGACCTCAGTGGGCCAGCCCTGCGTGCATGTGGAAGACAAACATACATGCAAGCCAAATAACCACACATATAAAATAATAATAATTTAAGAAAAAAAAAGACTTAGTAAACCCATGGCCATTAGATGTGCTTCTGTTGAGATCTGACATGGATCTAAAGAACACACAGAAACTGGAAAGAATGCAAAGAACTTGATTGAATTTATTCCAATAAAAGTAGAAGTTGTGTGTGATAAACTTGGATTTTTTAGCCAAGATTCCTAAGAAATGCACTGAAGACTGTTGCTCATGCCTGCAATCCCACCACACAAGAGGCTGAGGCAAGAGGACGGCCATGAAGTTTAGGCAAGTGTGGCTACGTAACTCCTTCCAGACCAGCCTGGACCACAGCATGAGAGCCTATCTGGAAAACAAAGGGAAAGAAGCAAACAAAAAGAAAGAAAAAAAAGGAGAGGTGCTGAGACCTGCTTTCTCCTTGTTGCAATAGAAAAATATTAACGGGAACAGATCAATTGAAAAAGAAGTGTTTGGAGACTGGCCAGATGGCTCAGTGGTTAAGAGCACTGACTGCTCTTCCGGAGGTCCTGAGTTCAATTCCCAGCAACCACATGGTGGCTCACAACCATCCGTAATGTTCTGGTGTGCCTGAAGACAGCTACAGTGTACTCATATACATAACAATAAATAAATTTAAAAAACATATACATACAAATATATTTATAAGAAAAAGAAGTGCATGGAGCAGGGTGTGGTGGTGGTGCACACCTTCAATCCAAGCATTTGGTAAGTTTGAGGTCACCCTGATCTACAGAGTTCCAGGACAGCCAGGAATACAGAGTACACAGAGAAACCTTGCTTTGGAAAATCTTTTTTTTTAAAAGGGAGGGAGGGAGGGAGGGAAGGATTTAGAACATTCTTAGCCTAACCCACAATGCAAAAAACAAGATGGTGTTCCAGAGGAAAAACGGAGGGTGTGCTTAGATGGCTAGACAATCATAAAAGTCATTGCTGGGTATATTTCATGGATCTAAGCAGCTATCTTATCTGAATCCAGGAGCAGAGGTGGGATAACACCAGCACAGACTGCCAGCTGACACCGAGGGAGACAGGGATGGGCAAAATAAAAGAAGGGTCTCTCCCTTCTGCACTTCTATAGGATAGAACAGGAGGGGTTTCAGGCTGTGCCATGAGGATTCCAGTGGTAGAACTCTCTACTCCTTAGTCCTTTTTTTGTTTTGTTTTGTTTTTTGTTTTTTACAAGACAGGGTTTCTCTGTGAATCCCTGGCTGTCCTGGAACTCACTCTGTAGACCAGGCTGGCCTCGAACTCAGAAATCCACCCGCCTCTGCCTCTGCCTCCCAAGTGCTGGGATTAAAGGGGTGAGCCACCATGCCCGATTTACTCCTTAGTTCTGAAAGGCAGGCTGTTCCTTGGTTTTAGTGGGACAAGTTTCCACTCAGGGTTGAGAGTACACTTTGTTCCCAGTAGGTTCAAAGGCAGAAGAAGACCGAGCATCATGCCAAGATTTAACCAAGTAGACATTTAATTTACTTGGAACCTGTGACGATCCCTTTCTCCTTTCAAGTTCTTCACTGTGAAAAGGGATCTCCTACCTCCTCCACTGCTCTCCCCCCCCCCCCCAGACAAGGGCTCACTAGGGAGCCCATAATGGCCTGGAATTCACAAGAGATTTGCCCCCCTCTGACTCTTGAGCGCTGGGATTAAAGGTGTGCCCTACCGCTGGCTTTGCCTTTTGTAAACAGAACACTTATCTTGTTTCACAGGTTCACAGCAGTTAACTTTCAAACCAGGGACAAAAGCCTGAGGTGCCTACTTAACATATCAAAGGAGACCTAGCAGCCAGCTTTTCCCAGGATCCCTCAGTCCCTCCTGGCAGGCATACCCCACCCTCTCCAGCCGGTGGACTGGGCTGCCCTTCCCGATGCGATCCAGCCATTTTGGTTACCTGCTCCTTTTGTACCTTTGTCCTCCTGGCTGCTGCTGTACCTTCTCTCCCCTCCTATCCCTGTCACTCCTATGGCTCAGCTCATTCTGGTCTTGGCCACTCTGGAATCTCCCAGATGTCTCAGACTTTGCTCTCCCACATCACTACAAAAGACTTTCTCCTCCACCAAACCTAGGAACAAATTAAGTCCTTTCCTTTTTATTCCTCTTTCCCCATTCAACTGCAAAATAGGAGTTCTGGCCTCAGGGTGACTCACACCTCCTCTTAGGCCTATATTCAGGTGAGACTTAGGGTTAAAATCCATGTCAGAGATCTGGGGTTAGGAGCACTGGCTACTCTTCTAGCACTTCTATGGTGGCTCACACCCATTCAGTCCCAGGGGATCTGATATCTTCTTCTGGCTTCCATAGGTGTTACACACATGTGGTGCACAGAAAACATTAAAATAAAGGTATAGTTTTTTTAAAAATCCATTCAAGGAACTAGGCATGATAGCACAAGCATGATCTCTCTACTGGAGAAACTGAGTTAGAAGGCTCAGGAAGATCACCAGTTCAACTTCAGCCTGAGTTTCATGGAAAGATCAGCCTGGAATTCATAGCAAGACCTTTTCTACAAATGAGTGAATGAATCAACCAGTCAAAAGCTAAGCTTAGTGGCCCATTCCTCCAATCCTAGCATAGTGAGTTCCACGGTAGCTTTGGTTAGGTTATATGAGACCATGGCTCAAAAAACAAAACAACAACAAAAAAAAATGAAAAAGACCATTCATGTGTGACGGACATGGCCCAGGGGTAGAGACCATTGTTTCAGACTTTGGATTCTCTTTGATCTCTAGCACTCCAACCTCACCTCCGAAAAGGTGATTCTAGAATGAGTGAAGGATTTGAGGATGAGAGATGGGAAAAACAAAGTTTGCATGCAAGGAGGACATGAATTTAGGGAGTCCAGAGGGCAGGGATGTATGGACGGAACTGTGCCCTCTTCAAGTTCATATACTGGAGTCCTTACTTCCAGAACCTGAGAAGGTGGCCAGAGTCTTTTAAAAGATATGATTAAGTTAAAAATGAGGCTATCTTGGGCTGGCGAGATGGCTCAGTGGTTAAGAGCGCGGACTGCTCTTCCGAAGGTCCTGAGTTCAAATCCCAGCAACCACATGGTGGCTCACAACCATCTGTAACAAAATCTGATGCCCTCTTCTGGAGTGTCTGAAGACAGCTACAGTCTACTTACATATAATAAATAAATAAATCTTTAAAAAAAAGTGAGGGTATCCTGATAAGACCCTAATCCAATCTGAATGGTGTCCTAAGAGGAAAGTTGTTCAAATACAAACAGCAGAAGCAGGGGACACAGGGAGATGTGAGAACATCTGAGAACACAGAATGCAGTACTAAGGAGACCTCAGAAAAAAAAAAGCCAAACCTTCTGACACCTTGACTGACTGGCTCCAAACGCTCAATCCATATCATTTTGTTATGACAGCCAAGCTATATGAGGTTACTGGAAGGATTTATGGGGAATGATAGGATGACCTTGAAGGGAGGTCTGTAGAGTGAGTTCTAGGTTCTACAGGGTAAATTATGGCCTTGTGTGAAGTCAGTCAGTGTTAAGGGTTTGTAAGGGCAGACGTGGTATGAATATGTGATGATGGAGGTTTATGGATGATGAAGTAATGTGAGAGATCTGGGGGGCTAGTTATATGACATTTCTGGGATTAGTAATTAAATATCTCTCAGTGTTATAGTTAAAGACATTTTATTTCCTGGTTTTGGACAATGCCACCATCACGGACTTGCCGCCTTCTCTTCCATCTTTTCCCTCAGGTTCCTGGCAGTAGCTCAGCTTGTTCCCTATCTTTTCTGACTCTGGCCCTTTGTGTGCTCACTCATCAGGTCTGAGTGGGACAAGTCCGATAGTTCTGACCCTCCAACCTGTGCGAGGACGAAGAGGATTTGAGTCTTCAGGGAAGTGAGGAGAGCACCTCATCAGCCCACTCTCTGGCTCTTTAGTTATGCTTGCTCTTAATTTTCATGACTTTGCTGTCCAGCACGCTCTGGGCACTAGTGAGATGCTTTATGGCATCAAGCACAAGGATGCTTGGTACCACCACCCATATAGCATTCATGAAAACAAAATAGAACCAGAAATAAACGGGGTGGCCTAGCTCCCCATGCTGGAATCCATCGTGTAGCTCTGTCAGGAAGTACAGCACATCCCCGTATAGCTGGCCTGTGGGAGGCAAGAGAAGGAAAAGCCCTTGTGAGGACAAGGGGGACAAGCCAGGCTCCACTCCATGGCATCCCCCAAGGCAATTCTTCAAAGAACTCAACCCACATTCTGAAACCAAAGCTGGAAATCAGACATAACGAGGTACAAATTTCAGAAATCAAGAGTTTGGGGGATTTTTTTCCTTTTCCTGCCTTCTTCTCCCCAACCCTACCTCCCTCTACCCCCACTCCCCACCCCACCCCTTGTGTGTGTGTGTGTGTGTGTGTGTGTGTGTGTGTGTCAGAGAGAGAGTGAGAGAGAGTCTTGCTATGTAGTCTAGGTTGACCTCAACCTCACAATCATCCTTCCTTAGCCTTCTGAATGGTAGTATTATAAGCAAGTACCCATGCATCCCCACATCCAGCAAGAGCATGGAGACTTCAACTCAGGGCAGCTCATAATAGAACTGAAGACAAGCTTAAAATCCTAGAATGCATGACAACTCAGGATTTCAGAATGAAAGAGAGCTCAAGTAAGCAAACAAAAGAAAGCTAACACTCCGGGGCCTGCTTCTGGAGGACGCAGGAGTGTTGGGCAGCATCCAATACATCACATAACCTTTGTAGGAAGTTCTGATGGAGAAAGAAGAGGAATATACATTGCAGTTGAAAAGGCAAGCACAGAGAGGGATTTAGGTGTATCAAGACACCAAGGAGCCTATAATTTAGCATGTCTCATCCCTGAATGGACACTTAGAGCTCACCCACGGGGATGTGCCTGTGTCTATGGATTCCCCAGTAACCATTGAAGTGCCAGGTATAGGCTTTCTCACCCATAGACACCACAAGCTGTAGGACAAAGCGGAAGGGCTGTTGGCGGAGAAAGGCAATCACTACCCATAGGCTGAGTGGTCCCCAGAGATAAGCTGTGACAGTCTCCATACTGACAATGAAGGTGTCACTACTGCAAGAGAAAAGAGGACACTGGCATCATTGTGCTCTCATTAATGTCCCCAACTCACCATTGTCACAAACCAATGCAGGTTTCCACTAACAGAGGCAGAATACTTACATGATATATCGGCTGTCTCCCTTGGAATACTCTTTCCCTGAGGGAAACAGAGATACATGAAGAATTAAGTCAGGAAATAGAACTCGTATCTATGATAATCACTGTAAGATAGCAAACACTATAATACTGTGTACAATGGAGGTAGTACTTTTGCTTTTAAGGTGTATGTTCATATAGTCTGTGTAAAGACTGATATGGAACAATGCTGCTGAAGTTACATGGTATGCAGTATAAAAGGAGGTATAGGGCTGGTGAGATGCTCTTCCAAAGGTCCTGAGTTCAAATCCCAGCAACCACATGGTGGCTCACCGCCACCTGTAATGAGATCTGATGCCCTCTTCTGGAGTGTCTGAAGACAGCTACAGTGTACTTACATATAATAAATAAATAAATAAAATATTTTTTACAAAGGAGGTATAAACGATGGAGCGTGTGGCTCAGGCGTGACAGTGCATGCCTGTAATCTTAGCACTGGGGAGGTAGAGGCAGGAGGCTGAGAAGTTCAAGTTCATCCTTTAACTACATAGATACTTAGAAGCCAGCACAGACTGCATGAGAGTCCATCTGGAAAAAAATAGAAGATGGAGAGTGAGGTGGGGGTGGAAGGAGGACTGAGCAAGTGTATGCACACATACATATGAACACATACATATGAACACATACATATGATAGGTGCATGAAAGAGCGAGCAGTTAATTGGAAGATCCAAGAGCATAGCTCACTGATAGAGCATGTCTGAGGCTCTGGGTTGTATCCCCAACACCTCTCCCAAACCATAACCCCAGTACAGGCAAGGGGTTTAAATAGGTTCTTCCCAAAAAATTTCCAAATGGCCAATTAACACATGGAAGGTGCTCATTAGTCCTCAAGGAAAAGCACATTAAAACCATCATATCTACTACAGGGACTAATTTAGGAAACACATGATGGCACCAAGTAGGATGTGGAGGAACCAGAGCTCTGCTGTCATGATGGGACTGGAACTGTACAATCATTTCTGAAAACAGTTTGGTAGGGTGCTCTCACAACCGAAATGAAGGCCAGGACCTTGGATGTGCCAAGTAAGCACTAGAGTGCTGAGCTTCGCCCCTAAAACTGTAACCATAGCAACCATAAGAGCCAGTCATTCACCTGTCTAAAGTTATTTAAGGTAAATGAGAACAGTTGTATGTATGTATATGTATGGATGTGTGCACATATGTATGTGCATGTAAAATAGAATGCTCATAGTATTGTATTCCTGGGGCCAAAAAGACATTGTCAAGAATATAGAATTCTTGGGGGAAATACCCTTCAGTTCTGTACAAGCCGATTTATGCTTTATGAAAGATTTATGCTTTATGAAATGAGTGACACCCCCCCCCCCGTTTTTGAGACAGGGTGTCTCTGTGTAGCCCTGGCTGTCCTGGAACTCACTTTGTAGACCAGGCTGGCCTCGAACTCAGAAATCTGCCTGCCTCTGCCTCCCAAGTGCTGAGATTAAAGCCGTGCGCCACCACTGCCCAGCTGAGTGACCTCATTTTTAAAAGCAACATTTGGAATTGCACGCGATGACTCATCAAACAATTAACAGGCTGGGTGTGGTGGCAGAGACCTTTAATCTCAACATCTGGGAGGCAGAGAGGCAGGAGAATTTCTGAGTTCAAGACTAGCCTTGTCACAGGGCAGTGGTGGCACATGTATACACACACCCACACGGATAAGATCATTGACTGCTTTTCAGGAGGTCAGGGCACACACATTGTGACTCATAATCCTTTTTAGCTCCAGTCCTAGGAGTCCCAATTCCCTCTTTTGATCCGCAGGTATTGCATGCATGGATTATACAGACATTCATGTAGGCAAAACACTCATGTACATCAAATTAAAATAAAAAAATATTAATTAAAAAAAAAAGATTGGGGCTGGAGAGATGGCTCAGCCGTTAACAACATTCACTGACTGCTCTTCCAAAGGTTCTGAGTTCAATTCCCAGCAACCACATGGTGGCTCACAAACATCTGTAATGGGATCCGATGCCCTCTTCTGGAGTGTAACTGAAGACAGCTACAGTATTTTATACATAAAATAAATTAATTTTAAAAAATGAAAGATTAAGCTGGGTGGTGGTGGCACTAGCCTTTAATCCTAGCACATGGGAGGCAGAGGCAGGCAGATTTCTGAGTTTGAGGCCAGCCTGGTCTACAGAGTTGAGTTCCAGGACAGCCAGGGCTACATAGAGAAACCCTGTCTTGGGGGAAAAAAAAAAAAAAAAAGAAAGATTAAAAAGAAAAGCCCAGCCCTCCTTAATTTCAGTTTCAGGGGATTTGGTGCCTTCTTCCCGCCTCTGTGGGTATGTACAAGGCATAAACACTTAAGTGCAGGCAGAACATTAATAAACACAAAATAAAAATTAATAAATTTGGGTTGGAGAGATGGCTCAAGCGGTTAAGAGCACGACTGCTCTTCCAGAAGTCCTGAGTTCAATTCTCAGCAACCACATGGTGGCTCACAACCATTTGTAATGAGATCTGATGCCCTCTTCTGATATGTCTGAAGACAGCGACAGTGTACTCATATACATAAAATAAATCATTTTTGAAAATTAAAAAAATAAAAGAATAAAGAATAAAGAATCCCAGCACAGAAAACAATTGCTCAGGGTTAAAAAAAAAGTTAACAGAATTAGAAAAAAAAAAGAGAAATCATTGGTGAGTGGGTAACTATCAAAGTGAATCTTTACCCAGAAAATTCCCTCCCACAATACAAGAACTCAGGACTCACAGAGTTGGGATAAGAAGGCTTGGTCTTCTAGAAGGATGTCATAGTAGAGAGAGAACCAGCCCTCGATCACAAGGTGAATGAAGGTACACACAGCAAACCAACACAAGACCAGTCGCCGCCCAGCTCCCAGTGGGACGACGGAAGCTCGGCTAGACAGCAGCCACGTGATCCCAATTAGGCCCCCAGAGATGGAGAAGAGGCCAACCAGGATATGCAAAGTCGGGACGTCATTAGGCACGAAGTTGTCCAGCTTCAGGTGCCTGGGCCAGTACGGGTGCAAGGGAACCGTATTGGTGGTCATGTTTCTATGGGCTGCTGGCAGCTTCGTACATAAACAGGGGACAAAGGAACAGAAAAACCTGGGCAAATAGAAAGCATGTGGTGAGATAAACCAAATCCAAATACTTTTCAACAAGAAATGTAAGTGAACTGTATCTATTATTTGACAGAATGACTTGTAAGCCTGGATTTTAAAAAGACCAAATCTAGCTGAACCTGGTGTCCCACGCACTTAGGCAGTGAGGCCCAGACCTTGAAGGCAGGTGGATCTCTGTAAGTTGGAGACCAGCCTGGCCTACATAGTGAGTTCCAAGTTAGCCAGGGCTACAGAGTAATACCCTGTCTCAGAAGGAGAGGTGGGGAAAGGAGAGAGAGAGAGAGAGAGAGAGAGAGAGAGAGAGAGAGAGAGAGAGAGAGGAGAAAGGGATCTAATTTTGAGGCATTTCAAGAATATAACGGGGGGGGGGGGCTGAAAACATGGCTCAGAGGTTAAGAGCACTGACTGCTCTTCCAGAGGTCCTGAGTTCAAATCCCAGCAACCACATGGTGGCTCACAACCATCTGTAATGGGATCCAATGCCCTCTTCTGGTCTATCTGATGATAGCTATGGTGTACTCATATATATTAAATAAATACTATTTTTTTAAAAAAATAAAGAATATAAGTGGGGGTGTATCTGTGGTTTAAAGCACTTTCTCTTGCAAAGGACATGAATTCAATTCCCAGCACCCTCATGATAGTTCACAGCCATTTCTAACTCCAGTTCCAGGGGATCCAACACCTTCTTCTGGCTTCTGGGGGCACATACATACATGCAGTCATAATCCTCATACATATAAAATAAAACTCACTCTGTAGACCAGGCTGGCCTCAAACTCAGAAATCCGCCTGCCTCTGCCTCCCAAGTGCTGGGATTAAAGGCGTGCGCCACCACACCCGGCTATAAAATGAATCTTAAAAAGGGACCATAGCTCAGATTTGAAACCTTATAAAGAATAAAAGGCTTGTCTGAGGGGGCTGGTGAGATGGCTCAGCGGGTAAGAGCACCCGACTGCTCTTCCGAAGGTGATAAGTTCGAATCCCAGCAACCACATGATGGCTCACAACTATCCGTAACAAGATCTGGCTCCCTCTTCTGGAGTGTCTGAGGACAGCTACAGTGTACTTACATATAATAAAATAACAAAAAAATCTTAAAAAAAAAAAAAAGGCTTGTCTGAGGCCCCTGGCAAGTATAGCAACAAGAAGCGAGTTCCAGGGCAGCCAGGGCTACACAGAGAAACCCTGTCTCAGAAAAAAAAAAAAAAAAAAAAAAAGGAGGAGGAGGAGGAGAAGCAGCAGCAGCAGCAGCAGCAGCAGCAGCGGGCCTGACGTATGACTGGATAGGTAGTTAGAAAATCGAGTAGCTATGAGACGGAATAGGTCCTCTTCATGCTTTAGATAGCAATGGCAGAGATTTTTGAAGTATTTGACAAGGTCACCTGTAAAAGAACTATAAACCCTTCTGCGAAACAGCACAAACCTGTCAAAACTGTGTAATGGACTCAAATCCAATGTCCTTGCCAAACATGTATAAAGATTTCTTTGATCAACAAGTTTTCTCTACCGTCTTCACCGGCAAGTCTGTACTGAAATCTGGCCCTCAAGCACAGTGCATTTAAAAAACAAAGTCCCCAAGCACACATTTTCCTTCACATTTCCACTCACTACCATTAACACTGCATGGTAGCACATACCTGAAATCCCAACATTCTGGGAACCGAAGCTGAAGGACTGCCATAGCTAGCCTGGTCTACATAGAAAGTTCAGGGAAGCCGGGCGTGGTGGCTCACGCCTTTAATCCCAGCACTTGGGAGGCAGAAAGTTCAGGGTAGCCAGAACTAAATATCAAGATACTACATTCAAACAAACTTAAGTAGCTTCCAAGACGTCCAAGTCAGATAAAGAGCTTCTGCTGGGCGCCTGGATGCGTTCCTTTCCTTTGTCAAGTGCAGTTTGCCTTTCTGCTTTAAGAAACTCTCTAACTTTGCTTCATTGTGATACATCCTATCGTTTTCTTACACAGCGGGTTTTAAGGCCGCCGGTGCACCCAGGAAGAGGCTCCTGAGGCTCTAAAGTGGAATCATCCATCAGACTGCACTGCCAGTATCTTCGAGTTGTACTTCTTGTTACTAGTCACAGAGTATGATCACAGTCTGGTGGGCTAAGGAGTTACTGTCACCAAGCCAGGTCCTAGCACTTTGGGGCTCAGTTTGTTGGAAAGACACAGGAATGTAGCCTGAGTGCAGAGTCCAGTGGCTGGGATTTAACTGGACGCTACTCCCACCCGCAGGGGTTGCAGAGATGAATCAGAGCTGTGGCCCCAAGCACCACGTTTCAAAAGCAAGACTCCTGGCAATTAGTGTGCCAAGACTCCAGGCAATTAGTGTGCCACCCCGCAACAAGCCAGGATTAAGAAAGGCAGGCGTATCACGGGCGGCGCTAACCAAGAGAAAGGAAAACCAAGCCCAGAGACCACCAATCACAACCAGAACCCTCCACTGTAGCTGCCCAACGAGAGGGCGAGTCTTCCGTCGTCTGGACAACCGGTTTAGGGCCCGGGTCCCGCGCAAGCGCAGGGTAGGGCAGGGCTCGCAGGCAAACCGCTGTCGTGGAGGGTCTGGGCACGTGGAGGGACTTGGAAAAGCTGGCTGGCAGAGGGCACTCACCCCAGGCGGCGCGATCGTGGGCGACTTCCTAACACTGGCTTGCGACTTTCCAGGAAGACCTGCAGGCTCCCTAATAGCCCCAGTTCCGCTCAGCTCTCGCGCTTCCCCGCCCGAAGGAGCGGACCAATAGTGAAGTGGAGAAGGTGGTTTCTGCCAATAGGAGTCCTCCGAATGTCGCAGGCCCTGTCCTCGCCTATGGTGTCATCTTCCCTGTTGGCTGAGACCAAGTCAGGAGTGGGGTGGAGACCTCCAAGGTCGGTGGGCGCTTTCTGCCAATAGCAAATCTATGCTATTCTGAGCTTCAATTTCTCTGCCCTCATATCAATCGCACAAGATGAGGCTGAAATTTGAAACGCTCAACATTTGCTAGTGAACCGGAGTTGCGTGGTCTTCTAAGTTTTCTAGGCAACCAATCAGTTCCCGGACCCAGTCTTAGCCCAAATGCAAAGAGAGTACGACAGGTGTATTACATTCAGTACGAACAAACCTAGCGCCCATCAGAGCTCAGAACTCTCCAGTACTAACAGCATCGGTCACTTTCAAGCCCTCACTCCTGCTGAGCAGTTGGTGTAGAGGCTTTCAACCGTTCCAGTTCTTAAGAGCCAAACAGAAGGCGTGACGGTAAACAAGTTGGCAAACAGACCTCGTCATTATTCAGTCAGAAAATAGGTCATCTCAAACTGTCATTTTAATTATTACCTACGGACCAGTAGGCATCAATCCTTCATCTGTCTTGCCCTACCCCGCCCTGTCCAAATCTGACGAACCAATCAGAACAGGGATCCCTCAATTCTCCATGAAGTGTTACTAAGATTCCCCCACAAAATCTGTTCCTGCTCTACGCAAGCAGGACCAGGACCCCGCCATCATAGACTCATTAGCCAATCACAGACCATCTTGAATTCATCGCGAATAGATAACAACTTTCCCTCTCCACGATTCTCAGTTTCCAAACCTTTATCTGTGGTGGAATTTCTTTGATTTCTCCTTTTCTCCTCTGATCAGTGAAAAAAAACGAGCCTGTTGTGTAAGTTCTACTTTTATTTGACAATAACAAACTGCATATAAAAAAGGGAGACGGCAGGCGCGGAGGCCCTGGATCTGCTCCTCTCTGCTTTCCCATGTATCCACCGTTCCTTGGCCCCAATAAGGACCACCCCCTTCCTGCCTGGTGGCGGGGTGAGGATTGACAGGCATAGAAAGATTGTGTGTGTTCCTATGTTGTGTGGAGGGATGTTGGAGCTCAAGAATGGATAAGGGACAAGGAATAGAGAAAGGGTCTTTTCTCATCCCTCATCAGAGTTGGCACCCTAAGGAGGGGTATTGAAGGGGAATATGATAGTCATATGCCTCAGCCTATGAGACGGTAGAAGATCCAGCATCCAAAAGTGACCCAGTGACTGGCCCAGCTGAGCTCTGACCACTTGTGGACAGTGTATGCCATGCCGTAGCCCTGTGGGAGAGAAACAATTCACGATTTTGAAATTCAACAAGGACAGTGAGTCTCAGGAAAATCTTTTACCCAGGGATCTTTGGTATTTCATATTCCTGAGTAAAAGAAGGGTCTAGGTGCTTATCAAGGGTTACCAGATACAGTTTGGTTTCTTCTTCTTTAAAGATCATTTTAAGGGTCTGAGTATACAGCTTGATGGGAGGATCTACATAGGGAGGCCCCAGGTTTTTTTTCCAGCACACCAAAAAAGAGTTATTTTAAAAATGTGCTGGATGTGGTGGGTCATGCTGATCCCTGACGTCATTTGTATATGAAACCACTGGAAATCTGAGGGTCTACCAATAAGGGCCAAAGTAAACCCTGACAAATTCTTGCAATGAAGAAAAAAAAAAAAGAAAGACTGTGTACTTAAAAAATTGGGGGAAGCCAGATGTGGCGATGCACACCTTTAGTCCCAGCACTTAGCACTCAGGAGGCAGGCAGACTTCTGAGTTCGAGGCCAGCTTGGTCTACAGAGTGAGTTCCAGGACAGCCAGAACTACACAGAGAAACCCTGTCTCAAGGGGAAACAAACTAGGGGAAAGAAATTAAAATATAGAGTGTATATTTTTGATATGCTTTGAGGGAGCGGGTTAATAAAAGAATACAAATGAATGGGTGGACATTTTGCAGTGAGTCTCTACAATACTTACTTTTTGGTTTGTTTTAGGGTGCTAAAGATCAAATTCCAAGCATGGCAGGCACACAAGGGCTCTACCACTGAGCTATACTCTCAGCCCTAAAGTATTTTTTTTCAAGACAGGGTTGTTGTTGTTAGTGTGTGTGTGTGTGTGTGTGTGTGTGTGTGTGTGTGTGTGTAGCCCTGGCTGGCCCGAAGCTTACTATGTAGATCAGGCTGGCCTCAAACTCACAGAAATCCACCTGCCTCTGACTCCTGAGTGCTGGGACTAAAATCATGTACTACCACAGCCAGCACTAAAATGTTTTAAGAAGTGGTAAAGCCTGACATGGTGGTGTGTGCCTGTAATGTCAATTTGGGAGGCTGAAGCAAAGAGCAACGTTTTCTCTAAAGAGAAACCAAAGTGGGCTTGACGGCTGAAACATGTAATCTTTTTTTCTCAGGACAGCATTTCTCTGTGTGGCCTTGGCTGTCCAGTAACTTAATCTGTAGACCAGGCTGTCCTTGAATGCAGAGATCTGCCTGCCTCTGCCTCCTGTGTACTGGGATCAAAGGCGTGTGCCACCATGCCTAGAGACACAAGTAATCTTCACACTAAGGAGACTGAGATTTGACAAACAAGCTTCAAGCCAGCCTGGACTCAAATGATAATAACAACAAAACAGAAAAAAGAACCACCCAGAGTTTTACCTACTTACTTTTTTTTAGGAGACAGGGTTTATAATTAGGAAAGTAACATGAAATTTTATTTTCAATTAAGAATTTAAAAATTGAGCCGGGCGTGGTGGCACACGCCTTTAATCCCAGCACTCGGAAGGCAGAGGCAGGCGGATTTCTGAGTTCGAGGCCGGCCTGGTCTACAAAGTGAGTTCCAGGACAGCCAGGGCTATACAGAGAAACCCTGTCTCGAAAAAAAAAAAAAAAAAAAAGAATTTAAAAATTGGGGAGAGATGGCTCAGCAGTTAAGTACGTTGGCTGCTCTTCCAGAAGTCCAGTATAGTGGGAGATTTCAATTTCCAGCACCTACATGGTGGCTAGCAGCCATCTGTAACTGTAGTCCCATGTGATAATGATGTTTTCCTCTGGTGTACATACATACAGACAGAATACCCATATACATAAAATATATAAATAAATCTTTTTAAAAATTTTTAGGGGCTGGAGAAATGGCTCAGCAGTTAAGAGCACTGACTGTTCTTCCAAAGGTCCTAAGTTCAAATCCCAGCAACCACATGGTAGCTCACAATCATCCAATCATGAGATCTGACGCCCTCTTCTGGTGTGTCTGAAGATAGCTACAGCGTACTTAGATATAATAATAAATAAAAATAAATAAAAGTACTTTGAGGCTAGCCTGGTCTACATAGTGAGTTCCAGGATAGCCAGGGCTACACTGAGAAACCCTGTCTCAAAAAACAACAACAAAATTAAAAAACTGAACTACTGGAGAGGCTAAGACAGAAGATACAAAGTTTGAGACTCCTATAACATCCTATTTAAAAAAAAAAAAAACAAAAAAAGTAAGATAACCAAAAGAGAGAGAGAGAGAGAGAGAGAGAGAGAGAGAGAGAGGAAATTTTAGATTCTTCAAAAGGCATATGAACTAATTTTCAAATTGAGAATTTTTTTCAAAGTAGGGTCTCAGTTATGCTGCACAGGTGGCAACATTCCTGGATTCACAGGCCATCCCCTGCCTCAGCATCCCACATAGCTGGTACCTGGATGTGTGCACTATAACATTTTAAAGCAGAATCCAGGGCTATTGACATAGCTCAATTGGTACAGTGACTACTCTGTACACAGGAAGCCCTGGACTCTGCCCCCAGCACAGCATACTGGACCTAGGGGCACAGGTGTATAATGTACCTCAAGGGAGGTGGTGGCAGGATGATTAGAAATTCAAGGTCGTCTTTGGCTCCACAATAAACTTAAGACCAGTCTGGGCTACATGAGTCTCTCCTCTCCTCTCCTCTCCTCTCCTCTCCTCTCCTCTCCTCTCCTCTCCTTCCTTTCCCTCTCTCTCTTACACGTGCGGCACACACACACACACACACACACACACACACACACACACACACACGACGGCTGGGGTGTATAACACAGTAGAGAGCTTACTTGTCTTGCTTCTTTTGGTTTGGTCTCTAGCAGACCACAAAACTGGGTGTGGTGGTGCATGCCTGTAATCCCAACCCATTGGGAAGTGCAGGCTGGAGGATCACCTTGGGGAAATACTGAGTGTGAGGCCAGCCTAGAACACCTGAGACCCTGTCTCAAGCAAAGCTACAAACAAAAGTAAAACCTGGGCCTAGGAGGTATAGCAAGTGTATCTAACATGAGGGAGGGCCTGGGTTCAAAGTTCCTAGTAGTTAAAAAAAGAGAGAGAAAAGCCTGGATTTTGTATTCTGTTGCAGCAGAATGCATTTTAGAGGGTAAGTAAGTAAATATTGCAGTTTAGTCAAAGGAAAGAGCCAGCAGCATGACTGGGTTTGAGAGACAGTGCGAAGGTGAAGGGAGGCATTTGTACAAGCTAAGACACGTGGTCCTGGCCTGTTCTCACTGCCTTGGCCTCCAAGGTTCCCCCAAACAGTAACTGCCATCCCTGGGTTACCGCCCAGCCCAGGGCCCCACCTCACCTGCTCCTCTGTGGTGTCGTCCACATCGACATCAAACAGAGAGCCCAGGTAGGACAGGTGGAAGATAGCCAGGGCCCCAAAGAGCAAGTTTAAGGCTCGTACCCCCAGGCCCTGTGGGGGACAGATGGATATATTTGGCAGCTGGACTTGGTCACTGTCCCCCACCACCACCTGTGCAGGGAAGCCCAGGGGGAACACAAGGCACTGTGGGTCCCAGGATGCCCAGGGTACCCCAAGATAGGAAAGAGATGGTTCAAGGAGTCTCTTATGGGAGCTCAGAGGTATCCAAGGACGAGGGTGTTGGTAACCACGAGGGCGTCCAGGTTGGGGGAGATGCGAGCTTTCAGGCAGAGGAGCAAGAATGTGGGGTTATGGTGATGAAGCATCGTTGCCGGGTGGGAGACAAATGTGAGGCAAACAGAATGAAAACAACAACAAAACCAAAACAAATCCCGCCCTGACCTAGAGGGCCCGTCCTTCCCTTCCCCCTCACTCTCTGCTCAAGCCACACTGTTGCTCAGAGGCCCACGTTGGGGTGGGGCTTTTTACACTGGGTATCCCCTTTTCCTGAGATGCTTCCCTCCCTTCCCTTCTTTACTTAGAAGAACTTACAAGTTGCCTCACCCAGGGAGGCTTTCCTGACCTTCCAGTGAGAAGGGAAACCACCACCACCATACGTCCCATCCGCGTCCCCTTACGCTTAGTGCGTCTCGCAACCTCACAAGCTATTCTTAGCCTTGACTGACTTTCCTGTCTCCCCAATTAAAATCTTTGTCCCACAGGGCCAGGACTTTGGCCTGCTTTAGTTCACCACTTTGTCTCCAGCACCTAGAACCAGCAGGTGCTCAATAAATGTTCAGTGGGGGAAACGAATGCCAGGTGAGTATACAGCAGGTGCTCAATAAATGCCTGTTAGAGAAACAGATGCCAGTGAATAGAGGGGAGGTTTTAGGGATGGCTCAGGCACCAGAAGAGGAGGCTGGGTGCCCAGAGACAGATACAAGATGGAGACAGAAGTGACATTTTTGAAGGGTGGTGTTAGGTACAAGGTTACCCGTGATGAACCCTCACCAAGCGATGCCGATGTGAACAGTCTGGCAGACAACGCTTTGACAAGATGCAGGCACTGAGGAGCTGAGCCAGGCGCTTTCTGAGGACTGGACAGTATGGAAAGATTAGCCCCAGCCTCCCAGGAATCTTCCACCTGTACTGTGCCGGGCTCTGTGTGCACTTACCATGTTCCACATATGTGATAAATGCCAGAGACAGCAGCACAGCAGCCAGGTGGAAACTGAAGCCCTAGAGACCCGGACAAGGGGACAAGGAGAGTGAAGAGGATGCTCTGAATCCCGCCCACCCCCACTTCCCCTTGTTCCTGGTCTGTCTTGCTTACATGGAGGAGGGCACTGGCTGCATAGGTGACCAGCACAGCAGAGAAGGTCCCCAGGCGGAGGGCATTTTTGAAAACATCTGCAGGTGGGAGAGACACAGGTCAAGATTTCTGGAACTCCCACCAGCTTTTCCAGAGAGTCACAGGTAGGATGATAACCATAATCTGTAGGGACCCTCAGGATAATTAATGTCTTTTGGATGCCCTCAACTGTCACAAGCCTGAAAATGAACTCCCAGTCTTCTACTCTGCTTTAGTCAGACTTCCCAAGGTCAGTCAATGCCAACCCTGCAGGCTTCCAGGTCCTCAGGACATAGTCATACTCTTGGCAAATTGAATCAGCTCTCCCTTCAGAAGCCCACTTCTCCCCATGGGCTGTTGCCACCACTACTGCTAATCCTCAGTCAGCTACAGTGGGCGGGTCTCAAGGCTCTCACCCTCTCACCCCCCATCCATCTTTCCTCCACTTCCCTCCATTGAGCCAAAGGGATCCAAAAAAAAAAAAAAAAAAAAAAACCCAAAGGATTCAATTACAATCCAATATCCAAATGACTCCCCTCGGATACCAGCCTCACCCAGAGTGAGTGTCTCTCAAAGAAAAACCCAAAGGCTTCTCAGGTCCCAGAGTCTCTTGAGGATCTCTCTGAACTCACATCCTACTACTACCCCTCCCTGGGTCTGCCCAAAGACCTTAAGTCTTCCAGTTCTGGGGATGCAGCTCCGAGACTTGCAGTGGCCCACCATAGAGCCACACCCCCATTCCCCCAATGCCTGTCTGGCTGTCTCTCATATACACCAGGCGAACTCCCACCTCAGGACCTTTGCACCTGCTGTTCTCACCATCTGTTCCATTCCTTCCCCCACACTCCTTGCTCCTTCACTTTCCTCAGTGAAACATTCCCTGGATAAATTATTGATAATTCCCAGACCACTCCCTACTCCCTCTTTCTCATTTCAACATCATTATGATTTACTGTGGCATTGACCACTACCTGACTTACTGCATAATCTTTCTTATTTATTATCCACCCTCCAAATTGACAGTTCTACCAGGTTAGCAAATGCTGTGTGGTTTTGTTGTTGTCCCTAATATATCTTTTTTTTTTCTTTTGGTTTTTTGAGACAGGATTTCTCTGTATAGCCCTGGCTGTCCTGAAACTCACTTTGTAGACCAGAAATCCGCCTGCCTCTGCCTCCCGAGTGCTGGGATTAAAGGCGTGCACCACCATGCCCAGCTAATATATCTTATTTTTGAGATAGGATCTCACGTATCCAAGGGTGACTTAAAACAGCTCTATGAAGCTGAGGATGACCTTGGATTTCTTTTTTTTTTTTTTTTTTTTTTTTTTTTTTTTTTTTTTTTTTTTTTTTTTTTTGGTTTTATGAGACAGTGTTTCACTGTAGCCCTGGCTGTCCTGGAACTCACTTTGTAGACCAGGCTGGCCTCGAACTCAGAAATCCACCTGCCTCTGCCTCCCGAGTGCTGGGATTAAAGGCGTGCGCTACCACGCCCGGCCTTTTTTTTTTTTTAACACTTTTTTTTAGATTTATTTGTGTACACAGCTGCTGTCTTCAGACATACCAGAAGAGGGCACCAGATCCCATTACAGATGCTTGTGAACCACCATGTGGTTGCTGGGAATTGAACTCAGGACCTCTGGAAGAGCAGTCAGTGCTCTTAACCACTGAGCCATCTCTCCAGCCCGACCTTGGCCTTCTGACTGTCTAGCCTCCAGCTCTATAGAGCTGGGACTACAGGCAAGTTCACACCCAGTTTGTATGTGGTGCTGGGACCAAATCTTGGGCTTCATGAATGCTAGGTAAACACTCTACAAACTGAAATACACTAACAGCCCCTGGTGCAGCTTGAGTGCCCATCACACAGTAGTTGCTCAGTAAATGTTTGCTGTACAAATGTATGAAAGGCCCTAGGTCACCAACTATTCTGGAGTGGTGACTGGGTGACTCACAATTATTTAACCAATAAGACATGGGCAGGTTCCAGCTTGTGACAACTTCCACCATGGACCGGGGCAGCTCCACATTCAGTGGTTTAGAGACTGTCAGGTCCCTGTGGGCAAAAAACAGACATTCCATTACGGTTGGAATCTCAAGCTATCCGGCCGCCATGGTTTCTCTCTTTGACTTGACTGGTCCCTTCCCAGGAGCACCACCCACCGCCCTACAGTTCCTCCAGGCAGCACCCTGTGGGAGAAGGGGCCCCAAAGCCCTCCCCACCATTCCAGGTGGTCCTTCTCCTCCGTGAAGCCAGCCCCGGCCAATGTGGCTGTGGCCTCAGACAGAAAGCCCACAAAATAGTTGCTGAAGTGGAAGGAGACAGCACTCTCGTAGGCTCGTAGCCACCTGTGAAGGGCCAGGAAGAGAGGCATTACATTTGGGCCCCGACATGATACCCCCCATGTTTCATGGCACCCCGGCCTTACGGACTCACCTTACCATGGTGCCCCTAGGGCCCCAAGGGGTCAGGAATGCAGCAGAGAAGAGAGAAAAGAGAGTCAGAGAGGGCCTGGAAGTTGGCCTGAGTTCTTCATAGATAAGACAGAAACATGGTAGCAAAAGAGGCAGACTATGATGGTCACACACACACACATTGTCAGGTGATGGGTTTCATGTGGCTCAAATGAATGGGGGAGCTGGCACATGACATGGCCCTACACACTAAAATGGCCACACAGCCAGACAAAAGGTTCTCAGCCTCTCAGCTCTCTAACCAGATTTTGTCACCTTCTAAGACAATAAAATAAATTCGTCGTGAGATACAGAGACAGTTAAACATTCACTATGCGCGCACACACACTGTCAATTTCCCAGACAGTGTCAAAAGCAGAGAGCATCCTGCACATAGGATTAGGCCTGAGCTTTGTGCCCGGTTGTTTAACTCAGGGACACTGGTCAAGTGATTCTAATTTTTGGAGTCTGTCCCTCCCTTCCCACCCCTCTCTTGTTGTTGTTTTTGTTGGTTTTTTTTTCCTTTTTTCTTTTTTTCAGATAGGGTTTCTTTGTGTAACCCTAGCTGTCCCAGAACTCCCTTTATAGATCAAGCAGTCTGGCCTTGAACTCAGAGATCCGTCTGCTTTTGCCTCCCAAACACTGAGATTAAAGATGTGTGCCACCACCACCTGGCTACTTTTTGGAGTCTTGCTTAGTATCAGACAGAACCAGGAGCCAGTGAAGAAAGTCACACAATCAAACCACGAGCAAACAGCTAGATACAGTCCCGGGCAAACACAGACTCAGATTCACAGCTTGTCACAATCCTCTCCTCAGGTAGCAGCAAGCAGTCTGAGAAGGCAGACAAACTGGCAGAGTCAATCATAAGCGGGCACACTGCATGCTGTACAGGCAAACCAGAGCTACAGATAAGCCAGAATCACCGACCGAGGTTTTCCCTAGCCAGTGACAGCCACACAAGCCCACCACTGACGATGCACAGCCCAGCCAGTCAGGATTCTCAGTCCCACACTCAGGGGATTCAGTGGCCACAGGCAAACAAGTCAAATTATCCGGAGTCACAGACAGTTTAGAGTCACCAACTAATACACACTTGCCGCTTCCCACTCCAGTCACATAACTTGTTTCTAGTGGTACAACAAAAGGACATCCAGACACAATAGTGTTGGAGTGTCAATCACACATGGAGTCACAGAGCCAAATCTTGGTCAAACAGACATCCACAGACAGACACACTTGGTCTCTGTGAGGTAATGGGGTAGATGGTCAATCAGATTCAGATGTCTGGAAGCAATTAGCCCAAGGCTCTGGCCCAGCCCTGGTCAGCCCACTTGCCCTCAGCACCTGGCCTCATTTACCTGGCTTTGCGTTTCTTGCTGTAGTAACAGAAGACAGACAGAAGCATTAAGAGACAGGCTCAGAATTGGGAAGACCCAGCTTCTACCCAACCCCCTCACTGCTACACGGGGGCCTTGAAGGCTGTGCTCACTTGCGAAGGAGTCGGTCACCGTCGAGGGGGATGAAGTAGGGGAAGAGGTAGGGGCCCACACAAGTGGACAGTACAAGGCACAGCAGGGCCAGCGCCAGGCTCCAGGCCACCTTCTTCAGCCATCGGCGGCTCTGTGGGATCAAGGATCCATGAGCACTGCCCCATGGCGGCTCCCACAGTCCCTGCCCACCTGGCCACCCAGGAGCTCACCAGTGGGCGGCCTTGGACAGCCTGTAGGTAGCTGTGGAAGGATATCCAGGGCCCAAAGACGATGGTGCCCACAAAGTAGAGGTAGCCCATGAACTCCACAGGTGAGGGCACTGCACCCACCTCGCCCCGGTCCAGGTCGAAGCCCAGAGACACCGCCTTCATGGCCACGATCATCTGGGCCCCTATGTGTGGGGCCCATGGTCAAGTGTATGGATAAGAAATCATGACACCATGAAAGATAGGGTGCACCACGTGTGAGGTGAGAGGAGAAGGGAGACACAGTGATAGGTAGAAAGAGACAGAGATGAAGATGTCAGGGGAAAGGGAAGCCTGCGCTGTATGGTGGTTGGTTTATGAAGGGGAAGGTCCAGGAGGGCTCTCAGGAAGTGAGGAGGGCAGGTGGGAGGGCAGAGAGCTACCCACCTCGCATCTTGTGCCATGTCACGGTGTCCACCATGTGCATCTCACTGAGGAAAAAAGGTGACGGTCTTGGGCCTATGCCTCCTAGGGCTTTGGACACTACTGGGGGCACCGAGGTATTGAAGGGGTTCTGCCTTCCTAACCCATATAACACAATAAGAAAAAAAAATCCCCAGGACCCCCTCCTCCAGGGGAAGCCCATGTTCAGCCTATCCTGTACAGCCTCACGGAAGGACACATGTTTCAGGTCTCCTTCAGGAACACTCGTCACCCTCTCTGGTCACTGACTCCTTTACTTTCTTAGAATCTCATGCCATCCTATCTTGGACCACTTCATCAAGGCCTTGGGGACCCCCGCCTGCCTTCTGCCAACAAGGGGAGGGTGAGGATGCACACCCATACCCCATGAGCAGGTAGATGAGGATGGTGACGGAGAGGAAGACGCCTCGGTGGGAGGAGTGTCGGCAGAGGAACAGCACGAGGTAGCACAGGAGGCTCAGCAGCACGACCCAAACCATGTGCAGCTGGAAGAAGTGGTAGAGGCTGAAGAAGCCACCTGCCACGGTGCTTGCATGCTTCAGGTAAGACGGTAACCCTTAGGGGGAGAGGGAGAGGGAGAGACAGAGACAGGGTGGGAAAACAAGAAGCGGGAGGTTGGTAGGCTGGCAAGAGAAGGAGGACTTGGGCAAAAGCCTAGAACATGCTGGGGTCTAAGGGGACCCAAAGCTGATACTGGAGAGCTGGCACGTATGGCAAGGCCTGGGTTTAAAAAGCAACATCTACTAAGGACATTTCAGGGACCCCGAAAGGAAAATTTATCAATTGATGTTGGACAGGATTGCATCCATATTAAAATGTCACAGGGGTGGGGATGATGGGTGAGGCTAGGGCTCTGTATGGGGTGGGGTTGTTCTCAAGGACCACATACAGAAAGTCTTGGGGTGAGGGGTCATGATGCCATCAGGTTATTGAAATGATTCAGAAAGAGGAGGGCGGGATAGACAGGCAGGAAGACAGAGCAGTCTATTGTGGCTAACTGTGAAACCAGGGTGACTGACTTTTATATGTAAATGTATATTAATATTCTTTCAGCTTTTCAGTAGCTTTGATATGTACCAAAATAATAAAGCTGGGGGCGGGGGGGAGAAAGCACCCACTTAAGACGAAGAGAAAAGAGTTGATTAGAGAACCTTTGATTTTCACAAATGCCTGTATCCTAGAGGAATCCTGGGGATTTCAGAACTTTCTCACTTGGATATTGACTTTGCTATGACTGCAGGAACATTATAGAATCAAAGAATCCAGAAATTTCACAATGTCCTGATTATAGACATTCATAATGTCAAATTTTTGGAAGTCCAGCATGTGAAAATTTCAACTTGGCAGACTCTTCATACCTAGTAACTACGACGCTTTGGGATAGGATACTTATAACACCAGCATTCCAGATCTGATTGATAACCTTGGAACACAGACAGTTCCCGACCCCACCATCCCAGAGTGCAGGAATGAAGGTCATGTCTTGGTTTAACAGGATGTAGCTTGCCATAGTGTGGCTTGAGGTGGCTGTATGTAAAGGATGTGTTGTGGTGGAACTGGGGCTTAGCTTAATGGGATATGATGGGGCTGGACCTGTAGGGACCTGCTTTAGCATTGCAGGATGTTGCATGGTAAGATGTGGTGGGGTAAGGTATAGTTTGTTATCCATGAATGTCACAGATAAGATAAAAATCTGTTGTGGTGGAACACAGTTTTGTAGGCACTTACCCAGCCTCCAAAGGAGGCGGCAGGCGAAGCAGATGGTAAGAAGCAGCCAGATCTGGTCAAGGCCCTGCTGGACAGTAGGCAGGAGACAGCCCTGCAGTAGCTGCTGGAAAAATTCCTGGCGGCTGAAGGTGGCCATTGTGGACCCACACAGATGGATGGACAGATGGATCTGCCAAAGGGAGGACACAGAGGGAGTAAGATGTCCGTGGTGCTGTCCACAATCAAGGTTGGGATTTAAGCACTCAGGACTTCAGCTTGGGGCTGCAACCCCCCAGGGTGCTATTGGAAGGCTTCGGGGAGGATATGAATATCAGGTACATCGGCGAGCCGAGCCACCAACTGTGATATCAGTGGGTGTTCTGGATGCACTGTGACCCGCAGGGAATGAAGGTCCTTGTGTATCTTGAATGCTGTTAACAGTCCGGTTTAATGATGATAAAAATGATATGCATTCTAGATCTATATATCAAATGGGGCGGAAGAAGTGGGCTCCTTGGTTTCCAAGGTAGTCACTCAATGTGGAGTGCAGAAAGGGGGAGTCTGTGACACTTAGGGGCCGTGTGCATCTCTCCTTGTATGGATGTATCTTCCGCGAGCTTCATCTCACCCTGCTCAGCAAAAAGCCGGCAACAAAGCCTTGCCCTGGTCGAGGGACTGCATGCAGGAAAGTGGAAGTGCCGGCAGGGAACATAGCAGGGAGGGAGTCCTATAGGTGATGCGGACGAGGTCCCAGGACAAGGGGTATAGATCCGCGCCCCGCAGGCCAGCTTAAGAATGGGAACGTGGGAACCGCGCGCACACTACTGGAGACATACCTGGCAGAAAGGAAGCCGTAGTCCTGGGGGCCGGGGACGCGCACTGCTGCCACTGTCGCCACCTCCTCCGGGCAGCCTCCCCCGCAGGCCGCAAGGCCGGGACCAGCAGTGGCTCCCAGGGCGGCGCGGCCGAGCGGGCCCTTTAAATCCCGGGGCGGGCTGGCAGCTGAGTTCCTCCAATCCGAAAGCGGGAGCGGGGCGGGGACCAGGAGGAGTGAGCCCGAGCATCGCGAGGAGGAGGAGCAGGATTGAGGGGCGCGGGGCGCTGGAGCACGTCGGCGCACAGAAGGTTCACCGGTGCCTTTTTCAGGCCACTTGCCATTCCAGCTCAGGAACGTTCGGGGCGCAAGAATTTCCCAACTTCCAAGAAAACACTTGCTAATGATTATTTTATAAACCTTGAGAATCAAAATGGAAAAGATAGGGAGGAAGGGGGCTAGCCCCTTTTCTGCCAAATGCTCGCCCCAGTAGTACCTCTTGTATACATACTGGTGTGATCCTTGTCACAGCTGGAAAAATAAGCCGCTGTTCCTCCTTTTCTATCTCTTAAGGAATCTGAAGGAATTTCCAGTGTTCATTAGCCCCAGGGAACAGATCGAAGCTTTTGTCCGTAATGACTCTGTCACCTAAGAACACTCACTAAGTGCCTTATCGACCCCCTAAGGGTTAGTAGTCGGCATTGGGTTTATCATTAACTGAATTTGTTTGCTTAATTCCTCAATAGAATGGGCCCTGTAAAGAAACTAGAAGGAGGCTAAGAACACGCAGAAAAAAAGAAAAAAAACCCCAAAACCCAGGATCTGATAAAGATCTGTCTGTATTGGTTTCGGTGTATCAACAAAAGGGTTTGTATGGCACTATTCTCTACTGAACCTACGATACAGTCATGGGCATTCAATTCTATTCTTAGGCTGATGAAACCTTCAACTCCCAAGAAGAGCCCATTTCCCCTAAGGCGCACTTATAGGGCATTAAGGGGGCTTAGCTCCAAATGTGAATGTGAACGGAGAAACACACCCAGGTCAATCTTGACCTCATCCTGACCCCAGGAGCTAAGGAAAACAGGTTCTAATAAGATTAATGCAAGGCTGTATGGAGTTAAGGAAGTTGTGCCCATTCACTCTGGGCGGTGTCCCTTTCTGTTAAACAAAAGGGCAGGATTAGCAATTCTTGGTTTGGAGAAACTGCCCGTCTCTGTCCCTGCTGTCTGAGGATGCAACCCATGACCTCCTTGTGCTTTCTAGGTAAATGCTCAGCCGCTGAGGTTTTTAACATGTATTCAAATGGAGTAAATAGTCACGTTTACAAATGAAAAAAATATTTAACACCATAGGTATGTATATATGCATATATACATAAATATTTACATCAGCTAATATTTATGCACAAATACAAAGTCCTCTTTCCTCTAAAGTAATGCAGGGCTGGATGGCTCAGTGATTAAGAGTACTTGCTACACTTGCAGAGGACCGAGATTCCCAGAACTTACATGGTGGCTCACAACCATCTGGAACTCCTAAGTACTCTTGTGGTATGTATTCATACATAAAAGAAATCTAAATAACAGTAGAATACAGCGGGTATGGCTGCACCTGCCTCTAGTCTCATCACTAAGAAGGCAGAGGCAAACTCTGTGAGTTTGAGGCCAACCTGGTTCACAAATTAAGTTTCAGGCTTTTCAGAGCTACGTAGTGAGACCCTGTCTCAAAAAAGAAAGAACTCAAGAGAGAGAGAGAGGGAGAGAGAGAGAGAGAGAGAGAGAGAGAGAGAGAGAGAGAGAGAGAACAAACTAATATCTATATCTATATTTGGGGCCGTACAGAAAACATGTACAAATCAATACGAAGAGAAAAACTGATATGTACCAGACAATTGATAGCAGAAGCAAACAGGCAATTCAGAGCAGACAATATCTGAAATGGGGTGTGTGTGTGTGTAACCTGTACTTCAAAGTCTGTACTTCTTAACTAGATTTGCATGCCTTTGTGCGGAGATGGGTGCGGAGTCTCACTAGTCTTGACTGGTTTGAGTTCACAAGGATTCACTACTCCTGCCTCCTAGGCTCCATGCCTCCTGCCTTCTGGGGATAAAGGTGAGCACCCCCACATCTGGCCTCTTTTATTCAGTTATTTGTTTTGAGGCAGGGTATCACTATTTAACTCGGGCTATTCTACTTGTGTAGAACAGGGTGGCCCTGAACGTACAGAGCTCTGCCTGCCTCTGCCTAGGATTAAAGGTATGCCCCTCTGTGCCCAGCTCCATTTTATTAAATTTATTTATAGATAAATTTATGTATTACATTTTATGTGTACCGGTGTTAGCCTTCATATGCGTCTGGGTGTCACAGGTATGTCTAGTGCCCAAGCAAGTCAGGTCAGGAGAATGCTTTGGATACTCTGAGACTGGAGTTATAACTGTGAGCTGAGCTGCTATGTGGGTGCTTGGAATTGTACCCAGGTCTTCTGGAAGAGGAGCCAGTGCGCTTAACCACTGACTTATGTCTCCAACCTCCCTTAATTTAATTGATTAAAATTTTTATAGATGGGGAGGATGGATCCACATCTGCCATGACATATGTATGGAGGTCAGAAGCCAGTTTGGCAACCAGAGCCTTTATCATCTCAACAGCATCCCTGACACCCCCTCCCCTCCTTTTTTTTTTTTTTTTTTTGGTTTTTCGAGACAGGGTTTCTCTGTGTAGCCCTGGCTGTCCTGGAACTCACTTTGTAGACCAGGTTGGCCACGAACACAAAAATCCACCTGCCTCTGCCTCCCGAGTGCTGGGATTAAAGGCATGCGCCACCATGCCCGGCTCCTTTTTCTTAAAACAGGGTCTTATGTATCCCAGTCTGGACTCAATATATAGCTGAAGATAAACTTGAACTTATGATCCTCTTGCCTGTACCACTCAAGTGCTTGAACAAGAAAGAGAGAAGCCTAGGTCATGAGCTGTGTTATACTATTAGTTTTATTTTGGTTTCGGTCTCCAATTTATTTTATTTCATTTCATTTTTGAAATGAGGTTTCTCTGTGTAGGCTTGGCTGTCCTGAAAGATCCTCTCCTTGCCTCTGCCTTGCAAATGCTGGGATTAAGAGCATGTGCCACCACTGCCTGGCCAGCCTCAGGGTTTCCTTATCTTTTAGGATCTTGATGGGTTTTCCCATTTGTTTTTGTTTGTCTGGATGTTTATGCAGGTCAGTTCATGAAAGGAATGTTCTTCATTGTGGATTTACCTGATATGATTAGATTTACATTATGTATTTAGGACAAGAATTCCTCAGAGGTGACGCAGTGTGCTTAGCTATCAGGAGGCACAAGATAGTGATTTGTCTCAATACTGTTGGTATTTGCATTGGTCAGTTGATTAAGGCAGTATCGTACAGGTTTCTCCATGTCACATGTACTTTTCCTTGTATCTAGTATCTTCCTGGGAGCCTTTTTTTTTAAAGACAGGACTTCCTTATCTTGCCTAGGCTATCTCCAACTATTAGGAGATACTGGAGATTGTGCAATTTGTTTCTCAACTCCAGAGTAGACATTCAGATTTAGCATCCATTGGCGGTTCTTGCCGGAGGCACTGTCTAATCTGATGGTTGCCATAAGATAAAAGGGCTTTTATTTTTTTCCAAGACATGGTTTCTCTGTGTAGTCTTGGCTGTTCTGGAACTTGTTCTGTAGCCTCAAACTCAAGAGACCTGCTTGCCTCTGCCTGCCTAGTGCTAGGACTGAAGGTGTGTGCCACCACCACCCGGTTTATGATAGCTTTCTTTTACATGGAATAGCTGGGATCTTAAGGCTGTTCTGTATAACACTCATAAACTTATTTTAATTGACAGGTTAAAACTAGTATTTACTTGCTTTTTTTAGGGATAAGATCTTGCTAGGTTGGCCCCAAATTCCTAGGTTCAAGTATAGTGCCAGGGAAGGGTTAGTAATCCCCCCAAAGCAGACAGGAG
The DNA here is from genome assembly GCA_902729485.2 of Mus minutoides. NCBI lineage: Eukaryota > Metazoa > Chordata > Mammalia > Rodentia > Muridae > Mus > Mus minutoides. Next base: position 183,311 of record LR749516.1, on the reverse strand, counting down.
CCCATCTGATGCAAATCACAGCTGGATCTTTATTCTATTTGAGCTGGGGGGGGGGGGGGGCAGAGCACCACATCACGCAGGACAGTATTGGTGGTGGGGAGTCCTGAACATCTATCGGTGCAAGGCTTTACAGAAATCTATAAGCAGGGTGTGTGTGTGTGTGTGTGTGTGTGTGTGTGTGTGTGTGTGTTTAAGCATCTAATTGGAGAGCTACCATGGCCTTTAACATAATTGGCTGGTGCTGGGAGTCATATCATAAGCTTAATTTCTGGGGGATTTGTGGAGGGGTAACTGGGAAGTGGGATATCATTTGAGATATAGATGAATTTGATGGTTTAAAAACAAACCCTTAATTTCTATTTCCCTCTGCATTGGTGGTTGTTAGGCAGGGGATGGGTTTGTAACCTGGGGATGCAGATCTGTTAGGGGAATAACCTGGACATGCTGGTCTTGTTGGGGGTGAGCTTGGTTTGGGTTTTGTTGAGACAGCAGGGCGGCGGCGGTGTCTCGTGTGTGTGTGTGTGTGTGTGTGTGTGTGTGTGTGTGTGTGTGTGTAACTTGGAAACTATTGCTAGGTATGTGCCTATTAGTTTACCTGAGTTCAAACTTAGGTCGGGTTCTCTAAAATGAAGCTTGAACCTAAAGCATCCTGTCGTTTCCAAGCTCTCTTCCTGCCTTGGCTGCTTCCTGAGTTGCTGGGACCACAGAGATGTTCCACCATTGCCCTGCTCAGTTTTCCACATTAAAAGAGAAAAAATGCTTGGCAGTGGTAGCACACATCTTTGATTTCCAACACCTGGAAGGTAGAATCAGGTGGATTTCTGTGAGTTCAAGGTCAGCCCAGTCTACACAGCTAACTCCAGGATAGCCAGGGCTACACAGAGAAACCCTGTCTCAAAAAGCCAAAACATCATCATCAACAACAAAAACAAAGTTCAAATACATGTTTACTCATAAGTCAGCCAAATATGTATGACTCCCCTGGAGGGTGGGTGGGGGAAGGGAGGGTGTCAGATCCCCTGGCGCTGCAGTTACTAGAGGCTGTGAGCCTCCCTATAATGAGGTGGTGAAAACCATTAAATTCAGGTCCTTTGGAAGAGCAGTATTTTTCTCTTAATTCTCAGCAGTTAAGAGCTGCTCTTACTGAAGATTCAGATTCTAGCATCCACATGGCAGCTCACAGCTATCTGAAACTCCAGTTTCCCAGAATCCACTGCATGCATAAGGTGTATGTTGGGGTTCAGGAATTATCACACAAAACATACGAGCCCTGATCTCTGTTAAGCAAGAATAGCTTATTGAATGCACACTCTAATACTGGTCAAACCATGGATATAGCTCAGAATTATCTGAACTATGATAAAGGATATCTTTTTTTGTCAGCTTATAAAGGAAAAAAACCCATACAAATCATGAGTTCATACATTGGTGTAGGAAGTGCTGCCCTGCCGGGGGGTCAGCTCTGACTCAAGGTATTTCAGACATAACAGTTCAAAGTGACCTTGGATTTGATGGGTCCTACATAAAGCTTTGTGGAATTTCTTAAGATTAGCAAACTTCATACGGAACATTCAGAACATACAGGGTATGTGGACAGCATGTCCTTGCTCTGAGCTAAGTTACTTCACTGTGTCAATAACTAGCAGGCGCCGGGCGTGGTGGTGCACGCCTTTGATCCCAGCACTTGGGAGGCAGAGGCAGGTGGATTTCTGAGTTCGAGGCCAGCCTGGTCTAGAGTGAGTTCCAGGACAGCCAGGGCTACACAGAGAATCCCTGTCTCAAAAAACCAAAAAAAAAAAAAAAATAATAATAATAATAACTAGCAGGCATGTTACAGCAACAATATGAAATAGCTGACAGGGATGGAACCAAATGACCACAGCTATTCTGGGTCTGGGAGGGGTAGACCATAACAGGTTATGCAGGTAAAACACTCATACCCAGAAAATAAAAATAAATAACATTTAAGAGAGAGAGAGAGAGAGAGAGGGCTGGTGAGATGGCTCAGCGGGTTAGAGCACCCAACTGCTCTTCTGAAGGTGATGAGTTCAAATCCCAGCAACCACATGGTGGCTTACAACCACCCGTAACAAGATCTGACGCCCTCCTCTGGTGCGTCTGAAGTCAGCTACAGCGTACTTGTGAAGAATAATAAGAAAAATGAATCCTTGGACTGGAGAGACCAACCGGAGCGAGCGGAGCCAAACGGGGACGGCCCGAGCAAGCGGGGTTGACCGGAACAAGGGAAAAGAGAGAGAGAGAGAGAGAGAGAGAGAGAGAGAGAGAGAGAGAGAGAGAAGGCTAGACATGATGGCACATGCCTTTAATCCCAGGACTCAGGAGGCAGAGACAGGTGAATCTCTGAGTTTGAGGCCAGCCTGGTCTACAGAGTGAGTTCCAGGACAGCTGAAGCTACACAGAGAAAGCCAGTCTCAGAAAAACCAAACTAAAAGAAAATGGTTTTTAAAAGAGGCGAGGACAGCCGGGCGTGGTGGCGCACGCCTTTAATCCCAGCACTCGGGAGGCAGAGGCATGGCGGATTTCTGAGTTCGAGGCCAGCCTGGTCTACAAAGTGAGTTCCAGGACAGCCAGGGCTATACAGAGAAACCCTGTCTCGAAAAACCAAAAAAAAAAAAAAAAAAAAAAAAAAAAAAAAAAAAAAAAAAAAAAAAAAAAAAA
>LR749516.1:152204-172465 GCA_902729485.2 Mus minutoides | reverse complement strand
CCAAGTGCTGGGATTAAAGGTATGTGCCACCACGCCTGGCTCGTAGTCAGTATTTTTTTTCAAAGATTTATTTATTTATTGTATGTGAGTACACTGTAGCTATTTCCAGACACCTGAAAAGAGGGTTTCAAATCTCATTACAGGTGGTGTGAGCCACCATGTGGTTGCTGGGATTTGAACTCAGGACCTTCAGAAGAGCAGCCAGTGCCATCTCACCAGCTCCCATCGTCAGTATTATGGCTCTGTTGAAGGCTCTAGTTGCAAGCTGTTGTTGGGGTTGAGGTAGAGGCCCCGGGGTGGGGTGTCCTTAATACTGCACCTGGGGGCTTTTGGTAAGTGCAGGTGTGTGTGTGTGGGGGGGAGATGGGTAAGGATGAAATGTCAAGATTAGATGGGGAGACCCATCATTTCTTTCTCTGAACCAGATTGGGGACTTAGGGGCAGCCGTAACTCTTCCTAGCCAGGGGTAGGAGGAAGTCTCTGTTTCCCTACAGTGGCCAAGTGGGTCAGTGTGGTGTAGGACTAGCAATGAATGATTCTCTCTTAGCCCAGTCCCACCAGGCTTGGCTTCTCCCATAATGGGCTGGTGGGGAGCTATGATTACCCTACTCTATTTCCACGGCTTGTCTTCAGGGGGAGGTCACGATTTGGGGGGAGAGCAGGAGTGAGGCTGGGTTTGGGGAGCAGCCACTTTGTCTATGCACTGCCCCTGGGCTAGTCTTTCAGGCTAAATGTCTGCCTTGGCAGCAGGAATGATGGCCATTTGGCGATTTAGAATACTGAGGTCCAGGAAAGGCAGACAACACACAGTAGGTACCAGGGGCTTGTGGGATCCTGGGTCGTTCTTTAAGGTATGCTTGAGTAACAGATGGATTCCCCCTACCCATCCTCTCAAAGCCTCCCTGTCTCTGGGCCCCTCCGAGGCCTGGGCATTTGTTTTCCTACAAGTGATTAGTGAGCCGGGCACAGTTTCTTGGTCAAACTGCCCACTCCTAGGTCTCAGGTGTCTAGGTACCTACCCCCTACCTTGGTGTTGGTTCCCTGACTCTGGATTTGCATGCCCAGCTTCTCCCCAATGCTGTAGGCCATTTTCAGCATCTTTTCAGTCTAGTCTGTAGACATTCTCTCAAAAGCATCATGCATGACTCTCTTCTCTGTGCTCTGACAGGCTGGCTTCCTGGCACCTCTCCCTCATACATTAGTGGCTTATAAGCCATCTTACATTCTTACATACAACTCAGGGTTATCACAGAGATCTTAGAATGGCTCAATACAAGGCCCGGTGGGTGGGTGGGGGGAGTGGCTGAAGGAAGAAAGCAATGCTTTATCAAGATTGATCATTGTTCCAAAAGATAATGTTTGAGATGAACCAAATGCTGTCAAAGTTTACTCCTGTGGCTCTGCCAAAACCTGGATTCTTAGAGCAGGTGTATTCCTTAGTTCCCCTGACACCCCTCAGCTAAGTGTAAATCTCACAACCACCTTCCCATGAGGCCTTGGTCTTCAGGGGTACTTTTTCACAGACACCAAGACCCAAGGTCCTATAGGTATATCTGGACACAGGGGCACATTCATCCAGAGCCCTTAGGGAGTATGTGTACTTTCATGACCAGACCTACACCTAAGGCCTAGACATGAAATATATACTGTACTGGCTGGTTTTGAGTGTCAACTTGACACAGGCTGGATTTATTCCAAAGAAAGGAGCTTCAGTTGGGGAAGTGCCTCCATGAGATCTAGCTGTGGGGCATTTTCTTAAGTAGTGATCAAGGGGGAGGGCCCCTTGTGGGTGGGACCATCTCTGGGCTGGCAGTCTTGGATAAGAGAGCAGGCTGAGCAAGCCAGGGGAAGCAATCCAGTAAAGAACATCCCTCCATGGCCTCTGCATCAGCTCCTGCTTCCTGACCTGCTTGAGTTCCAGTCCTGACTTCCTTGGTGATGAACAGCTGTATGGAAGTGTAAGCTGAATAAACCCTTCCCTCCCCAACTTGCTTCTTGGTCATGATGTTTGTGCAGGAATAGAAACCCTGACTAAGACATATACAGATAAAAACATGGATCCTGGAATTTCACATGTAGATCTGCACAGGCTTAGGCTGTAGGCATACCTGTGTCATATGTATGGGTATCGAGAGATAAATATGCACAGGTACTAAGGTACACATGTGCATATTTGATCACTTCCATATATACATGCATTCACATGAAGTATATGTGTACAAACTCCTAATCATAGGCCTATGGACAAATGATTACTTGTGCATACATTTATATCTAGGGGGTACACATGCACTTGGTCCTAAGACAATGGAAATCCCTGTGGTGCAGACTTTCTCTCTCTCTGTATATCTGATGTGTTTCTCTGTCCCTCTGTCTATCTCTCTCACCCATGCCTTTACGCAAGTTCCCAGAAATGTACATGCACAGATATCCAGGTCCAATGTTGTATGTAACCTATTCACTCACAATTACACACACATAGGCACCTAAAGATATGTATGCACACACACTAGAAACACTAGTCTCAGTCAATGTGCTCCTCTGAATGCATACACAGCTATGTGTAAGCACTTTGGTAGGTCAGTATACACATACAGACAGGAACACTAGGCAGCACACATGACTAGTATGCATTTGCACATGGAAATGTATTTACACAACTACTTTTAATAAGGTCCCCATGTACCTGCTAGGCATATCTGCACACCCATAGTCCAGAAAATATATACTTATGCTTGTAGTACAAATGTGTGCATAACCACATCATCTCTATCCCAAATAGCAAAGCATGAACACTACACACCTTGATATAAAGGCACCAAAGTATTATAACTATGTGCACACATGTGTGGGAGTATTCTGTGGGATGCACAACTTTACACACTCTAGAAGGCACATGTACCTTCATGCACTCATGACCATCCAATTATCCTTGGATGTTCCTCTCTACCAACCCTGCCTGGATGGTTACAGCTCCCAGTTCCTACAGCTGGCAGACTTTTTTGGTGAGGCACAGCCTATGACTCATGCTTTTAGCTCAGCTTTCCCAGACACTTTGCTCCTTCCCTTGGGCTGTCACTAGGCCTAAGAAGACAACAGTGTGTCTACTTTTCTGAACTGAGGCATGAGTGCTGTCTTAGTTAGGGTTTCTGTTTTTTGTGAAGAGACACCATGACCATGGTGACATTTATAAAGGAAAACATTTCATTGAGGCTGGCTTACAGTTTCAGAGGTTTAATCCATTATCATCATGGCAGGAAGCATGGCAGCGTGCAGGCAGACATGGTGCTGGAGAAGGAGCCAAGAGTCCCATATCTTGATCCATAGGCAGCAGAAGGAGACTGTGTGCCACACTGGGCATAGCCTGAGCATAGGTGACCTTAAAGCCCACACCTACAGTGACACATTTTCTCCAATAAGGCTACACCTTCTCCAACAAGGCCACATCTCTTAATAGTGCCACTCCCTGGGCCAAGCATACATGCACGCACACACACAAACACACACACACACACACACACACACACACACACACACACACACACACACTTCTATGGGGGCCATTCCTATTCAAACCACAAGTGCCTATAACTATACAGACGTTCAGCCAGAGAATAACTTGGTATGGACCAAGTTTGGTGGAACACTAGAAGGGGATTTTGAGCAGTTGTAAAAACTCTCCAATCTATCCATTTTCATAACCAGCAGTGTGGCCAGGATGGCCCATGGGCACAGCTTCTAGAACCTCCTGGAATGCTGCAGATTTCATCCTCAAATTTTTCCTGAGCTGCTGCAGTTTCCTCTCAGCTCCGTACCTGGTTTCAACCTTTCCCGAGGATAAGTCAAATTCCCCTTCCTTCAAGTGATTGCTTTCTTCTCTCACACACAGTCAAAAACCAGTCTCCTGAAATTAGCCTGGAAAGTGGGAGGCAACGTATCAGTGGTTCCAGCCATTATAATAAAGTGCTATCGGCTATGAGGAGCAATACACATGGTGGTTTGAATAAGAATGACTCTGTAAACTCATATATTTGAGTGTTTAGTCACCAGGGAGTGGCACTATTGGGAAAAACTTGGAAGGATGTGATTTGAACTGTGGGGTTCTAGCTCAAGAAGCTTCAGAGGAGAATATTAATAAGGGACCTAGAGGCCATTCTTGTGACATTTTGGGGAAGAATGTGGCTGCTTTTGTCCAAATACAATCTGCCTAAGGGTAAACGGAAGAGTTTTGGACTAAGGAAAGCCTGATCCTAAATGGAGTAAAGGGAAGGGTAGCCTCAAGGCTAGACCCTGTCCAGCTCAGTCAACCTGTAAAAAGAAATTAAAGCAAAGCTTAAACAGCAAAGGAAAGCATCAGAAATGGAAAGCTGGTGAAAACTGATTCGAAGGAGGGAGCCAAGTTCCAGTCCCAGCAGGTGGTAGACCTTGGCAGCTTCAGCCAAGTGAGTCTGGCTGTGCTTGAGACGGTTTAGGAGGTGTGGCCTTGTTGGAGTGGGTGTGGCCTTGTTGGAGGAAGTGTGCCACTGGGGCTGGGCTTTGAAGTTTCAAAAACCTAAGCCAGGGCCAGCGTCTTTTTCTTGATGCTGCCTGTGGGTCCAGATCTAGAGTTCTCAGCTATTTCTCCAGCACCATATCTGCCTGTGTGCTATTATGCTCCTGTCATGCTTCCCGCCATGATGATAATGGATTCAACCTCGGAAATGGTAAGCCAGCCCCAATTTTCATTTTCTTCTTTAAGAGTTGTCACGGGGGGTGGGGTGTGGGGCTGGAGAGATGGCTCAGCGGTTAAGAGCACTGACTGCTCTTCCAGAGGTCCTGAGTTCAATTCCCAGCAACCACATGGTGGCTCACAACCATCTGTAATACCCTCTTCTGGTGTGTCTGAAGAGAGCAATAGTGTACTCATATACATTAAAAAATAAATAAATAAAATTTGAAAGAAAAGAGTGGTCACGGGCTCTTGCTGACTCGTCTTCTTGCTCCAGCTCTGTCCTCTCACCCCTGACCCCCTCCCTCCCCATTCCCTTCCCCCCTCTCTCTCCACGTGCTCATGGCCAGCCTCTCCTCTCCTCTCCTCTCCTCTCCTCTCCTCTCCTCTCCTCTCCTCTCCTCTTCTCTCCTCTCTCTACTACCCTCTTAACTCCCCTCCCCATGTCCTGAATCAACTCTATTCTATAAAAAAAAAAATGAGTTGCCATGGTCGGGCTGGAGAGATGGCTCAGTGCTTAAGAGCACTGACTGCTCTTCCAGAGGTTCTGAGTTCAAATCCCAGAAACGACATGATGGCTGGCTCACAACCATCTGTACTGGGATCTGATGCCTTCTTCTGGTGTGTCTGAAGACAGCAACTGTGTACTCATATACATAAAATACATAAATCTTAGAAAAAAAAAAGGAGTTGCCCCGGTCACGGTGTCTCTTCACAGCAACAAAACACTGACTCAGATGTCCCTGCTTTCTTCACAGCTCTGGAAGGCTAAAGTCAGACAAGAACAACAGCAGGGTTGCTTTCGGTAAGTGGTCTCTCCCTGAAGGTTGTATATAGCCATCTTCTTGCTCAGTTCTGACTTGGCTTTTGCTGTGGATGTACACAAAGGGTGTGGTCTGTGTTCTCTTATGAGGACACCTGTCCTAATAGATTAGTACCTTATATTTGTGACTTAATTTAGCCATCTCCTTAAAGGTCATCTTTCCAAACGCAATCAGTATTCTAATGGGTTCCACACATATGAAGTCAACCAATCTCAGACTAAAATACTCAGAATAACAATTGTGTCTATGCTGACTTTGGGCAGACCTTTCTTTATTGTCCTTTTCCTTATAGAATACAGTGTCACATCTACATGCACAGCATTAACACTGTACTAGAGTCTTGTGGGGAGCACTGTCATATATGCTGGGGAGCATATATCACGTGGCATAAGATACATATGTGCATGTGCATGCTTATATGTGCTGTGTATACTGTTTGGTAAATAAAACAATATGATTCCGTCATGCTTTTTCCAATAACCTTGGTGTCATTTGTCTCTGGTTCTTCCTCTTCTTGTATTTACCTCTTTTCCCATTTTTTTTTCTATTTCTCACTTTATATCAACTGTATTCTGCTATTTCCCTCTCAAGCTCCTACTACTTTCTGTCCCTCTATACTTTCATGGTTTCTGTGATTAAAGCCCCAGTACCAGGCATGAGAAACCACCTTTCATGTGGTTGGTGGGGGGTGGCCCAAGAACTCCCAAAACAATATAGACTTTTGCTCGTTGCCTCTCAGGGGTCGAAGGTAAAGCCCCATATCGGTGAAGACACCATACATTTAGAACATAAGCCTTGAATGATTTGGGCTGGATCTAACCTGAAAGCTTCCATGGTCCCTGAAAATACCACGTTTCCTAAGTGGTAGAATTATAGGTTCACGCCACATAGACCAGCCACCATATATTTTTTTTGATGTTTTTTGTTTTTGACAGTGTCTCTTTCTATGTAGTCCTGGCTGTTCTGGAACTTGCTATGTAGACCAGGCTGGCCTCACAGGGACCACCAACTCCCTCCTCCCACCTGACTGTGATGGCCAACAAGGCTTGCTCTGGAGTGTGGTTAATATATACAGTATCACTTCATTAAAGAAAACGGATTTTTCCTCTCCAGTCAGCTGTCATTTGTGGGCAGGACATTGTGCCCACGTCCCCTCCTCTCGGGTGGGGGTTTTGCCTAGCTTGAGGTTGTCCAGGTCGGTGCGTGCTGTCACAGCCTCTGAGTTTATATGTGCAACTGTCCTGTTCCTTCTGGAAAATGTGGTTTCCTTAACATTGTCTTCCACTTCTGACTCACAATATTTCATCTCCATCTGCATAGCTCCATCCCTGAGCTTTGAGGGTAGGGGTTTGATAACAAGACATCCCATTAAGGCTTAGGGCTTCAAAGTCTCTTACTCTCTGCACATTCTCCAGTTGTGGGTCTGTCATTACTATTTACTGCAAGAAACTTCTCTGAGGACTGAATGGATGGAACTAGAAGCTTGCTTCTTGAGTGAGGTAACCCAGACCCAGAAAAACAGACATTGCGTGTCTCTTCGATGTGGATATTAGTGCTTAGGCTTTACACATGTGTGTTTCACTTAGAATTCCCACAGACCTTAGGTAGCTGGCAATAGACCAGCTGGCAGGAGGGAATCTAATAAGGATATGGGATATAAAATAGAATCGTATAAAGAGATACAGGGGAAATTACAACAGAAGGATTAAGTAAGGACGGCAGGGTAGAGGAGGGACCATAGAAAGGAAGGGATAACTAACACTAAAGGTCTTTAGGCCGGGAAGTGGTGGCGCACGCCTTTAATCCCAGCACTCGGGAGGCAGAGGCAGGAGGATTTCTGAGTTCGAGGCCAGCTTGGTCTACAGAGTGAGTTCCAGGACAGCCAGGGCTATACAGAGAAACCCTGTCTCGAAAAACCAAAAACCAAACCAAACCAAAACAAAACAAGGACTTAGGCCTTCTGAAAAGCCATATGAAAACCTACTACTGTAGAAGCATCTCAAAATATATGCATTTACCAAAGGACTCTAAATATAGTCACCATATAATAGGAAGACAATATCACAACTAGACATCTTATACAACCAAGTAAAATCTCCAGGGCCGGGAATGGGTTACATCATATGTCACTGGCCAAAGAGGTCTCCCAGACCCGCCAAACACTGTAGGTTATTGTCAATGCTATTGGTTACCCTCCTAGTTGATAGTAAGGCTCTACTGCTGAAGGTGCCGCTGAAGGTGCCACGTACTTGGATAGAACATGGAGAAATGAAGTTGGTAGTCATCGCCCCTCCTGGCTAGAGCTCAGTGCTAGAAGGTGCTACAGGTGCTACTGGTGGGAAACTAATCAGTATCATCTGCTTCCAAAGCCTGAGCTAGGCTATATTTGCTCACTAAGATATGCTTGCTGGCAGGCCGGGCGTGGTGGCACACGCCTTTAATCCCAGCACTTGGGAGGCAGAGGCAGGCGGATTTCTGAGTTTGAGGCCAGCCTGGTCTACAGAGTGAGTTCCAGGATAGCAAGGGCTATACAGAGAAACCCTGTCTCGAAAAACCAAAAAAAAAAAAAAAAAAAAAAAAAAAAAGATATGCCTGCTGGCACAATGGTGAATTTAGGGGAGTAAGTGTGCTGAACTTAAGGCCTAGTCCATCCAGGAGATGGGACTCATGATTAGTAAAGTGATCAAGAGCCTATGACTAGATAGGTCATGGGTCCAAGGGAAAAACCTACTACTATTATTTTGTTAGATGAACAGGGCAATAAAATGACTCCTAATGACATACTGCTATATGCACAGATCAGCATAGCACTCAGAAAGTTTTTCTTTTTCTATTTTATTGTTTTATTTTTTGAGACAGGATCTCTCTGTGTAGCCTGGCTGTCCTACAACACACTCTGTAGACCAGGCTGGTTTCAAACTCACAGTGATCTGCCTGCCTCTGCCTCCCAAATGCTGGGATTAAAGGCACAAGCGACCACCACCACCACCACCAGGCAGGCATTTTTAAAAGATTTATTATATGCTGGGCAGCGGTGTCCCAAGCTTTTAATCCCAGCACTTGGGAGGTAGCAGCAGGTGAACTCCAGATAGGTCTGATCTACATACTAAGTTCCAGGATAACTAGGACTAAAGAGTGAAACCCTCTCTTGAAAAATCAATGGAGAGGAAAAAAATGCTTAGATATTATTATGTAGCCAGGTCTTGATAACCTTTATGCTACAGGGATCCACAAGTGCTGGGTTATGTTATCACACCCAGAAAGATTCATTTTCTTTTTATTTATGTGTGTGATTCTATGTCAGGTATGAGCAGTGTCCTTGGAAGCTGGATGGATGTGTGGTGGAGGTTAAGGCAGATGTGTCAGCAGTTACAAGTACTTACTGTTCTTGCAGAGGTCCTAGGTTTGGGTCTCAGTACCCCTATAAGGCAGCTCAAGACCACCTGTAACTCTAGTTCCAGGAGATCAGGTACCCTCTTCTTGCATTTATGTGACGTGTATACCCTCACGCACACAGGATCATAAAAACACATTTAAAAAAAAATTCTTTAAAAAGGTGGTGAGAGTTGGATCTCCAGGAGCTGGACTTCCAGAAAGTTCGAGAAGCACAGTGTAAGTGCTGGGAATTGAACTCAGGTTCTCTGGAGCAGCAGCAGCGTGTGCTTATAATTACTAAGCCACCTCTGCAGCATCCAAGACGTCTTTACTTTGTGTAAATAAAAAATATTGGGGCTGGTGAGATGGCTCAGCTGGTAAGAGCACCCGACTGCTCTTCCGAAGGTGATAAGTTCAAATCCCAGCAACCACATGGTGGCTCACAACCATCCTTAATGAGATCTGGTGCCCTCTTCTGGAGTGTCTGAAGACAGCTACAGTGTACTTACATATAATAAATAAAATAAATCTTAAAAAAAAATGTTGGAGCCGGGCGTGGTGGCGCACGCCTTTAATCCCAGCACTCGGGAGGCGGAGGCAGGTGGATTTCTGAGTTCGAGGCCAGCCTGGTCTACAGAGTGAGTTCCAGGACAGCCGGGGCTATACAGAGAAACCCTGTCTCGAAAAACCAAAAAAAAAAAATGTTGGGGCTGGTGAGATGGCTCAGTGGGTAAGAGCACCCGACTGCTCTTCCGAAGGTGATAAGTTCAAATCCCAGCAACCACATGGTGGCTCACAACCATCCGTAAGGAGATCTGGCGCCCTCTTCTGGAGTGTCTGAGGACAGCTACAGTGTACTTAACATATAATAAAATAAAATAAATCTTTAAAAAAAACATTATAGTTTCAAGAATCTCAAATGTTCTATATGTTAAAGACAGTATCGCATGTAGTCCAGGCTGGCCATAGACTTCTGATCTTGCATCCACCCCCAAGTGGTTACAGAGGTATATGCCACTGTACTAAGTTTATGCTAGAGACTGAATCTAAGCTTCGTGCATGTTAGACAACACCCTACGAACTGGGCAACATCCCCAGACCTCTTGGTGTTTGTTTTTGTGTTCATGTGTATGTTTTCTTCCTGATATATATTTTTTCCAGATGGGATCTCACTGTGTAACACATGCTAATGACATCTTTCTGTTTTTGCTTCTGGACTGGCTAGAACTACAGGTGTGTGCTACCACAACCAGACCAGTTCTGAGTTTTCACAATAAAAAACAAGTTGGGCCGGGCATGGTGGTGCACACCTTTAATCCCAGCACTCGGGAGGCAGAGGCAGGCGGATTTCTGAGTTCGAGGCCAGCCTGGTCTACAGAGTGAGTTCCAGGACAGCCAGGGCTATACAGAGAAACCCTGTCTCGAAAAACAAACAAACAAACAAACAAAAAAAACCCAAAAACCCAAAAAACCAAACCAAACCAAACCAAAACAACAACAACAAAGAACCAAGTTGGGTAATCAGCAGAGGAGACTGTTACAACCAAATGATTCATGCCTACCCTGTGTGCACAAAGTCCTGCCCCAGTGGCTATGTGTGAGTCCTTTCTGTGGCCTACAAGGGACTGCGGCTACCCCACCTCTTTCTAAATTGTCGTATTTTCAGTATTTTCATTCCTGTTTAGTTTTGCCTAATTTCCATCCCACCCCTCTGCATAGCTGCCCTGCCGCCTCACTGTGTCCTTTCACCCCAAGCACTCCCTGTCCTCTCTTCCCATCTCCTGTGTTACTTTCCCCACTCTCTGCCTTTCAAAGCTTTCTCCTTCTCACGAACACCTTTCCACTTCCACAGCCTTTGCCCACATTTCCTCTGGCTTTGATACACACACTTAATGCAAGATAGGATCCACACAGGAGAGCAAAGGAGGCATATTTGTCTGAGACTCACTTGCCTTAGTGTTTTTCAGTGCCACCATATTTCTTGCAAATTTCATCTCTGGGGGCTGGAGAGATGGCTCGGTGGTTAAGAGCAGTGACTGCTCTTCTGAAGGTCCTGAGTTCAAATCCTAGCAACCACATGCTGGCTCACAACCACTCATATTGAGACCTGACGCCCTCTTCTGGTGCATCTGAAGATAGCTGCACTGTGTTTACATATAATAAATAAAATCTTTGGGCTGGAGCAAGCAGAGGCCCTGAGTTCAATTCCCAGCAACCACATGATGGCTTACAACCATCTGTACAGCTACAGTGTACTCATATACATAAAATAAATAAATCTTTAAAAAATTCATCTCAAGCTGGGCAGTGGTGACACATGCCTTTAATCCCAGCACTCAGGAGGCAGAGGCAGGCGGATTTCTGAGTTCAAGCCTGGTCTACAGAGTGAGTTCCAGGACAGGCAGGGCTGTCAGGGCTGTACAAAGGAATCCTGTCTCAAAAAACAAAACAAAAAAACCCAAATTAACAAACAAACAAAAAACCCCACCACCACCACCAAAACAAAAACCAAAAACAAAACAAGGAACTGGAGAGATCTTCCAGAGACCCTGAGTTCAATTCCCAGCAACTATATGGTGGCTCACAACCATCTGTAATGGGATCTGATGCCCTCTTCTGGCCTGCAGGCATGCATGCTGGCAGAATTCTGTAGACAATAAATAAATCTTAAAAAAAAAAAAAAAAAAAAAGAAAGAAACAAGCAAAAATCAGCAATTGGCCGGGCGTGGTGGCGCACGCCTTTAATCCCAGCACTCGGGAGGCAGAGGCAGGAGGATTTCTGAGTTCGAGGCCAGCCTGGTCTACAAAGTGAGTTCCAGGACAGCCAGGGCTATACAGAAAAACCCTGTCTCGAAAAACCAAAAAAAAAAAAAAAAAAAAAATCAGCAATTGAATGCAATATGCTATTTTACAGAGGTATCTACAGAGAAACAAAAAGTCTGAATAAAGCCTGTAGCAATGTGCCCAACGGGGCTTTAAAAAAGGCTATGGGTATGTGAACTGGCTAGTTTTGTGTCAACTTGACACAAGCTGGGGTTATCACCGAGAAAGGAGCTTCAGTTAGGGAAATGCCTTCACAAGATCCAGCTGCAAGGCATTTTCTCAATTAGTGATCAAGGGGGGAAAGGCCCCTTGTGGGTGAGACCATCTCTGGGCTGGAAGTCTTGGGTTCTATAAGAGAACAGGCTGAGAGCAGGCTGAGCAAGCCAGGGGAAGCAATCCAGTAAAGAACATCCCTCCATGGCCTCTGCATCAGCTCCTGCTTCCTGACCTGCTTGAGTTCCAGTCCTGACTTCCTTGGTGATGAACAGCTCTATGGAAGTGTAAGCCGAATAAACCCTTTCCTCCCCAACTTGCTTCTTGGTCATGATGTTTGTGCAGGAATAGAAACCCTGACTAAAACAAATTGGTACCAGCATAGTGGGGTATTCCTGTGACAACCTGGCCATGTTTTGGGGAGGACTGTGGAAGGACTTTGGAACTTTGGGCCAGAAGATCCATTCGGTGTTAAGAGCTCTGTGGGATGTTGTGTAGGAGCTTGGAAGATAATGTTGAGAATAGTGCAGAAAATGGAGGCCTGGCATGTGAAATTTCAGAGGGAATATTAAAGACTCTTTTCAGGGCCATTGCAATTTTGGATTGTGAAGATTCTGTGGTTCTGGTTAGCTGGAGCTGAAGAATCAGCTGTGATTAACAAGATACCAGAACAACTAGCGAAAACTTTGCATTACTGGGACTATTGATGCTGGTTAGCTGGAGCTAAGAAATTAGCTGTGATTATGCATGCCTTTAATCCCAGCACTCGGGAGGCAGAGGCAGGCGGATTTCTGAAGTTCGAGGCCAGCCTGGTCTACAAAGTGAGTTCCAGGACAGCCAGCGCTATACAGAGAAACCCTGTCTGGAGCCCCCTCCCCCCCCCCAAAAAAAAGAAGAGACCAGCATCATTGAGGTGACATTTTCTGGGAAGTGTTTTCTGAAGGACAAAGAGGCTATGTTTCAGAGATAGCTAAAGTTGTACCTCGTGCTGCAGCAGGACTTGGTAATGTGTAAGAGTTACCCAGGAGGTACTGGTTTTGAAGGCATGAAGGGGTCATGCAGAGCAGCTGAGGCTTGGCACTATGAGAGGCCATGAAAGGCCATTGGTGAAGGTGCAGCCTCAGATGCAGTTGATGACATAGGACTGAAGGGGTCATGCAAGGAGTTGAGGCTTGGCACCATGAAGAGAGCCTATGAGAGGCTAGTGTTGAAGCCTAGTTATACTGGAATGCCAGTACCATGAGATTCCCACCAAGAACAGCAGCAGCAATGGAGTACAGGCATCTGAAGCCTAGAAGACAACATGTGTGCTACAAAGGGCATGGCTGGAGAAGTGACCTAAGCCCTTGGAGGAACGCAGAAGATCGTGAGTTGGATCCCAGACATTGGATGGTTGGAGATTGATTTTTGCTTTTGATTGTGACTGTGCCCTGATATTTTTCCCTTGTGAAGGAAGTTTTTTAGTGAAGCCCACAGTTAAGAGACTTTGAATTTTAAAGTACTTTGAATTTTAAAAGATACTGGATATTTTAAAAGGATTGAATTTTAATATGTAAAAACTGTAGGACTTTTAAAGTTGTTTAGATCTTGGGGATGAATAAGAACTAAGGGTTGAGGCTTACTAGTGATGTGTTTGTGTGTCAAGTTGACAAGGGGTCAATTGTACTGGCCAGTTTTGTGTCAACTTGACACAGGCTGGAGTTATCATGGAGAAAGGAGCTTCAGTTGGGGAAGTGCCTCCATGAGATCCAGCTGTAAGGCATTTTCTCAATTACTGATCAAGGGGGAAAGGCCCCTTGTGGGTGGGACCATCTCTGGGCTGGGAGTCTTGGTTCTATAAGAGAGCAGGCTAAGCAAGCCAGGGGAAGCAAGCCAGTAAAGAACATCCCTCCATGGCCTCTGCATCAGCTCCTGCTTCTTGACCTGCCTGAGTTCCAGTCCTGACTTCCTTGGTGATGAACAGCTGTATGGAAGTGTAAGCCGAATAAACCCTTTCCTCCCCAACTGCTTCTTGGTCATGATGTTTTGTCTTGGAATAGAAACCCTGACTAAGACAGTATGCAAGTACCTCTGTAGAAGGAAGTCCTGTGGTTATGCTCAGGAGTGTATAGCTAGATCATACAGTAGCTCAGTTCTTAGGTCCTTGAGAAGCCTCTATACCTATTCCCATAGCGGCTGTGCTAGTTGACACTCCTATCAAGAGTCCAGATTCTTATTTCTATAATCATTAGCATGATTTCATGATGGTGAGATTTTGGCTGGGCAGCAGATGGGATCTCTCTCTCTCTCTCTCTCTCTCTCTCTCTCTCTCTCTTTTTCTTTTCGAGACAGGGTTTCTCTGTATAGCCCTGGCTGTCCTGGAGTTCACTTTGTAGACCAGGCTGGCCTCAAACTCAGAAATCCACCTGCCTCTGCCTCCCGAGTGCTGGGATTAAAGGCGTGCGCCACCTTGTGGGTGGTGCCATCTCTGGGCTGGGAGTCTTGGGTTCTATAAGAGAGCAGGCTGAGCAAGCCAGGGGAAGCAAGCCAGTAAAGAACATCCCAGGCCGGGCGTGGTGGCGCACGCCTTTAATCCCAGCACTCGGGAGGCAGAGGCAGGCGGATTTCTGAGTTCGAGGCCAGCCTGGTCTACAGAGTGAGTTCCAGGACAGCCAGGGCTATACAGAGAAACCCTGTCTCAAAAAAAAAAAAAAAAAAAAAAGAACATCCCTCCATGGCCTCTGCATCAGCTCCTGCTTCCTGACCTGCTTGAGTTCCAGTCCTGACTTCCTTGGTGATGAACAGCAATGTGGAAGTGTAAGCTGAATAAACCTTTTCCTCCCCAACTGCTTCTTGGTCATGATGATGGGATCTCAAAGTAGTCTATTTTGAATTTTGATTTTTTTTGTAATGAGAGGTCCCATGTAGCCTGGGCTGGCCTCTAAGTCCTGCTGTAGCCAAAGATGACTGTGAACTTCTTGTCCTGCCTCTTGTCCTGCGTCTACCTTATGAGTGCTGGGATTATAGCCATGTGCTGCCATTCTGCAGAGCTGCAGCTGAACCCAGGGCTTTGTGCATGCTAGGGAAACCTACCCAAACGAGCTACATTTCTAGCTCTTCAAAGTTTACATTTCTTTTTCTTTTTCTTTTTTTTTGAGACAGGGTTTCTCTGTATAGCCCTGGCTGTCCTGGAACTCACTTTGTAGACCAGGCTGGCCTCGAACTCAGAAATCTGCCTGCCTCTGCCTCCCGAGTGCTGGGATTAAAGGCGTGCACCACCACGCCCGGCTAAAGTTTACATTTCTTTTTTTTTTAAAGATTTATTTTATTTTATTATATGTAAGTACACTGTAGCTGTCCTCAGACACTCCAGAAGAGGGAGCCAGATCTTGTTACGGATGGTTGTGAGCCACCATGTGGTTGCTGGGATTTGAACTTATCACCTTCGGAAGAGCAGTCGGGTGCTCTTACCCGCTGAGCCATCTCACCAGCCCCAAGTTTACATTTCTTAAGTTTTGTATGTGTGTGTGTTTATGCCACAGCACATAAGTGTAGGTCAGAAGACAGCTTGCAGGAGCTGGATTTCTGCTATGGGCCCTGGGCACTCCATTTAGGTTGTTAATTATTGGCAGCCAGAGCTTTTACTTAACAAGCCATCTGTCATCCTTCAAAGGTGTTTCTCTGATGACTAAGGATGTTGAATACTTTAAAAGCATTCACTGGCAGCTGGGTGTGGTGGCACATGCTTATTAATCCCAGCACTGAGGAGGTAGAGACAGGCAGTTGTGAGTTCAAGGCCAGCCTGGTCTACAGGACAGCTAGGTCTGTATAGAGACTCTGTCTCAAGAAACCAAAAAAAAGGGAAATACAAATAGCCAATAATCCTTTAGTTTGTTTGGTTTTATTTTATTTTATTGAGACAGGATTTCTCTGTGTAGCCTTGGCTGTCCTGAAACTTGCTCTGTAGACCAGGCTGGTGTCCAAATCACAGAGATCTGCAGGCTCCCAAGAGCTAGGCTTAATGGTGATTCCTGCCATCACCCAGATATTAACTCTATCTGAAGTATATAGCTGGCAAAAATTGTCTCCCACTCTATACAGAATGTCTGTTCACTCTGCGGAGTACAGAAGCCCTTTAATTCTAAGTAATTCAATCTACCCAGTCTTTAAAGATTTATTTCATTCATATGTGTGCGTTTTCTGTCTGTTTTATTTTTTTATTTTTTTGGTTTTTCGAGACAGGGTTTCTCTGTGTAGCCCTGGCTGTCCTGGAACTCACTCTGTAGACCAGGCTGGCCTCGAACTCAGAAATCTGCCTGCCTCTGCCTCCCAAGTGCTGGGATTAAAGGCGTGCGCCACCACGCCTCGCTCTGTCTGTTTTATATACTACATGTAGTATCTGGTGCCTAGAAGGTCAGAAGAAAGCATCAGACCTGGAGCTGGGGTTATGGGTGGTTTTCAGATACCTTGAGAGTGTTGGAAATTGAACCAGGTCTTCTGCAAGAACAACGGATGCTCTTAAAGTGGAGTCATCTCTCTAGACTCTCAATTCTTGAGCTATTTTTTGTCCTATTGGGTTCCATTCAGGCATTTCTTGCTCCTATAGGCCCTCTCTGATCTCATGTCCCACCACTGGTCCTCAGGTTGACTGTTCCAGCTCCATCCCTCATCTCTGCTTGCTGCTCATGGAATAGGGCAAGCATAGGTTTCCCCGTAGCCTGGATCACTTGCCCCACCCATACACCTCCTAAGAGTCAAAGCCCAGAACAGGGAAACTTGTAGAGTTCTTTTCTGGGCACTTTGGAAGTTGCTGTGGCAATGGGTGTGGGCGTAGAAGCATCTGTGATCGGATGCCCTTCCTGTGGGCCCTCCAGACATGCATTCCTGAGGTCAGATAGCCTGGGCTGTGGACATTCCTGTGGTCACATTGATTTGAATGAAAATCATCATCTCAGATTAAACAGTTGTAGTGTGAACACCTCTAGACAGAGTGGGGTGCAGACATTCCTGGAATGGCAGAGAGAGGAGTGGTCAGAGACCAAAGTGCAGGTGCACAGGAATACGAGGGTTTGTAAAGACATTGGATTAGGCCACAGAAGATGGTACCCTGTAGTTTAGGGAGTGCATGTCAGCTCCTGCCTGTTGGGCTCTAGAAACTCAGAATTGCAGTCAAAGAAGACTTGGATACTTCTTTAGAAAACGAGTCTCCCTCCCATACCCGCTTATATTGGTAGTGCTGGGCATAGAATTCAAGGACTTTGTACATGTTAGCTAAGCATGAAGAAAAGACCTGTCAACCTAAAAAAAAGTTTGGTCTGGCCGGGCTACACAGAGAAAACCTGTCTCGAAAAACCAAAAAAAAAAAAAAAAAAGGTTTGGTCTGGTAAAATTAGGCTAGGACTGAAACATGCCTTTAATGTCAGTACTTGGGGGGTAGGGATGGGAGGGAGGATCTGTATTTCAATGTCATTCTTGGGTATACAGTGAGTTTGAGGCCAGCCTCAGCTACATGAGACCCTTGCTCAACAAAATAAAGCAAAACAACTACAACAAAAATTGTTCTGGCCTTGAGGGTTTTCATTTTAGGCACCCAAGTAGCTAGGACTATAGGTGGTGGTAGTACTACATCCAACTAACACACTTTGTTTGTGTGTGTTAGTGAAAATGGAACCCAGGGCCTTATGCATACTAGGCAAAGACCTACCACATCCTCAGCCCATCACAGGATATTTTTGAAGGCACACCTGCATATGCACACAAATATGTCTGAATAATGATGAAAGCAGATTATGCTGAAATACACTTATCACCTTACATTTGAATAAAACTGGAATATAGTAGCTAGGTTTGGTGGCACAGGCCTGTAATCTCAGCTCTCAGGGAGCTGACACAGGAGGATTTTGAGTTTTAAGGGCCTATATGGGAAGATGTCTTACAAATACCTGCCCAGCCAATCACCCAATTGGGACGCAGTAATAGATGAGATGTCTAATTATAGGATTAATTTATAAAATCAACTATTATTCAAAGTGGTGAGAAATATGAGCAGTATTTCAGATGTTTGTAAACTGTCATATAAAAAAGTAAGAGACGTGTATACGTAGAGTTTTTCCTGTTTTGATTTATTGCCAATATTTGTTAACTGGGACTAAAGCTGAGCTTCAGGTATAGTGGCAATATTCACGCTTTCCTCCATCATGTTTGGTGGAGGTTCCTGATGTTTGACCACAGTAAGAACTACTGCGTTGGGGATAATCCTGGGCCTTCTAGGACACTCCAGGAGAGATTTAAAGAAGAGGAATATGCTCAGAGTCTCCACAAATCCTTCCTGCAGTTCTGAGGACTTCATTTCTTTGTCGTGATGGAGTTGTTATAGATTCTCACTCTAGGTTGGTCTGTTCAGTCCCCATAGATGACACCTGCAAACAAACACATCAAGCCAGCTTCTAGTTGTCTTGGCAGGCAGCAGCTTTTGGGCTGTATTAGTTTGATTTTTTCTGCAAACCCTAACATAAAGGGAAATGTATATATATTAAAAAAAAAAAACCCACATGTGTCAAAGGTTAACTACAAGTACTCCTTCATTTTCATTGCTGTGTAGCCCTCACTGTGAATAGGCTAGGACTGAACAGGAGGGCCACAGGCATTCAAGAACTAATTTGTTGGGCTGGAGATGTGGCTCAGCAGTTAAGAGCACTGACTGCTCTTCCAGAGGTACTGAGTTCAATTCCCAGCAATGACATGGTGGCTCACAACCACCTGTAATGGGATCCAATGCCCTCTTCTGGAGTGTCTGAAGAGAGCAGAGGTGGACTCATATACATTAAGCAAATAAATAATATAAAAAAGGAAAACAACAACTCAATTTTAAAAGAACTAATTTGTCTAAAATTATTTCTTTTTTTTTTACATTTATTAATTTTGTGTATGTGTGCAAGTGGCAGTGACAACTTTGGGGAGTCAGTTCTCTTTCTACTGTATAGGTTACAAGGGTTACACTGGCTGGAGTCTTTTCCTCCTAAGGCATCTCTCCAGCCCCAGAACTAATTTCTTACAAGTATAATTGGGGCCAGGTATGGTAGTGTACATCTTTACTCCTACCCGGGCAAGCCCCATTACTGACCTACCCCTGTTTCAGAGTTTTGTTTGTTTTTGTTTTGCTTAAGACAGGGTCTTACCATGTAGCCTAGGCTGGACTGTCACTTACTTACTATGATCAAAGGCCTGTGTCACCACACCTGGCCTGTTCCAATTAAAGAGAAAAGATTTTATTTATGTTCATTTTATGTGTATGACTGTCTTGCCTGCATACATGTATGTAAATTCATTGCATTTGTGCTTGGTAAATATGGAGGGCAGAAACATCTGATCCCCTGGAACTGGAGTTATAGACAGTTGTGAGCTGCCATGTGAGTGCTGGCAACTGCACCCTGGTTGTCTGAATGGGCAGTAAGTGATCTTAACCATTGAGGTGTCTTTTTTTTTTGTTTTTTGTTTTTTTCGAGATAGGGTCTCTCTGTATAGCCCTGGCTGTCCTGGAATGCACTCTGTAGACCAGGCTGTCCTCGAACTCAGAAATCCACCTGTCTCTGCCTCCCGAGTGCTGGGATTAAAGGTGTGTGCCACCACGCCTGGCCTGCGCTTTCTTTTCTTTTCTTTTTTCTTTTCTTTTCTTTCTTTCTTTTGTTTTTCAAGACAGGGTTTCTCTGTATAGCCCTGGCTGTCCTGGAATTCACTTTGTAGACCAGGCTGGCCTCGAACTCAGAAATCCGCCTGCCTCTGCCTCCCAAGTGCTGGGATTAAAGGCATGCGCCACCACGCCCGGCCTGAGCTATCTTTCTAATTAAGTTTTTTTTATATTACTTGTTTAATTATTTTATGTGCATGGGTGTTTTGCCTTGCAAAACTGTGTACCATGTTGTGCCTGGAGCATTAGCCCTGGATTTCATTCTGTAGCCCTGGTTGTCCTGGAATTCACTATATAGGGCAGGCTGGCCTTGAACTCAGAGATCCACCTGCCTCTGCCACCTGGGTGCTGGGATTAAATGTGTGTACCACCATTCCTGGTCTGTGTATCAATTATTTGTTGATTTTTATTTTTTTATAGATTTATGTATTCTTATATGAGTACACTCTAGCCATCCACAGACATACCAGAAGAAGGAATTGGATTCCATTACGGATGGCTGTGAGTCACCATGTGGTTGCTGGGAATTGGACTCAGGACCTCTGGAAGAGCAGTCAGTGCTCTCAACTGCTGAGCCATCTCTCCAACTCATGTTTCTTTTTTTTTTTTTTTTTTTTTTTTTTTTTTTTTTTTTTTTTTTTTTTTTTTTTTT
>LR749516.1:0-152104 GCA_902729485.2 Mus minutoides | reverse complement strand
TTCTCTGTGTAGCCCTGGCTGTCCTGGAACTCACTCTGTAGACCAGGCTGGCCTCGAACTCAGAAATCCGCCTGCCTCTCCCTCCCGAGTGCTGGGATTAAAGGTGTGCGCCACCATGCCCGGCTTTTCAGGTCGTTTTAACCTTGAATTCTGCTGTGCCCTTTTCCCTGGGATGTTTTTCCCCTAGATAAACCTACAAGTTCCCACAACTCAGTGCCTCCGTGGTTTCTTTACCTCAGAAAGGTCTTTTAGAAAACATGCTTTCTTTTTTATTTCCGTTTCTCACAGGGTCTCTACATAGCCCTGGCTGTCAACTCGCATGTAGACTAGGCTGGCCTTGAAATTGCAATCCTGGTGCCTCTGCCTCCTACGTGCCTGGCTAGAAAAAGACTTTCAAAACTCTAAACTCACGTCTGCATTGTCTGACTTTCTCCATTTTTTTCTACTTTTTCCTGCCTTCCATAGCCAGTGTTCCTTTTACATGTGCAGCCATGCATCTCATTTACAGGGTGCCTCTGTGGGAAATACACCTTGGGTGCTTTTGTTATTGTATAAAAATAAGGTGGTATCCTAGGAGACCATTGTTTCTGTAGCACACTGTACATACAGTCAAATACAAGTTACAATGTATAAATCCCAACTCGTTGTTTCCTGCTGGTTCTCTAAACCTAGAATGCCTGCAAATATTCATTTGGTAAGTATTTATCAACCCCTCAGCAGGTAGCAAAATGCTTCAAGTTCTTCAGACGCTCCCTGCACATCCATTTACTGAGGAAAAAAAAAAACCCCAAAACAAAAAAACAGACCTTAGCCGTGGGGGCCATGGGGTGGAGAGATGGCTCAGTGGTTAAGAGCACTGCCTATTCCTGAGGTCTTGGGTTTGCTTCTCAGAACCTACATGGTGGCTCACAACCACCTGTAACTCAAGTTCCAGGGGACCTGATACCATCTTTTGACTACTTCCACAGCTCCAACTTTGTTTTTATTGAAGATGGGGTCTTACGGAGCCCAGGCTGTCCTTTTGGACATACAGCTTGGTATAGAGTTGTGGACGACCTTGTATTTCTGAATGTCTGTGGTGGTTTAAATGAGAATGGTCCCCAGAGACTCCTATATTTCAATGCTTGGTGCCCAGTTGGTGGAAGTGTTTTGGGAGAGATTAAGATGTATAGTCTTGTTGGAAGAGGGGTTGTCACTGGGGGCAAACTTTGAGGACTCAAAGGCCAGGTTATTCCCAGTAATCTTGCCCCTGCTCCCGTGTGTGTGTGTGTGTGTGTGTGTGTGTGTGTGTGTGTGTGTGTGTGTGTGTGTCTGTCTGCACCGTGGTTTATATCTCACAATTACTAATTACAATTGCTCCAGAGCCATGCCTGCCTGCTGCCTGCTCCCTGTTCCAGTGATCATGGGCTCAGCCTCTGAAACTGGAAACCCCCAATGAAGGCTCTCCTCTATAAATTACCTTGGTCATGGTGTCTTATCACAGCAATTAAAACCTAACTAAGACAACACAGGATTACTGGTATGGGCTCCTACATGGTCCTAGGGCTCAGAGCTCTGTCCATTCCAGACAAGCATTTTACCAGCTAAGCTACATCCCCAGTTCGTAATATATCTTTGTTTTATTTCCTTGGCAGCATTGAAGATTGAACCTTTTAACCCTTTAAAGATTTTTAAAAAAATTGTATGTGTATGAGTGTATACCTAATAAATAAGCTTTATTTTTTCAGGTCCCTGGGTGGTGGCAGCGTTTGCCTTTCATTCCAGAGACAGGTGGATCTCTGTTAAGTTTGAGGCCAGCCTGCTCTACAGAGCTAAGGTTATAGAAACCCTGTTTAAAAAATTTTTTTTAAATTAAAGAAGTAAAAATTTCCTGAGGTTTTTCATCTTTTGAGACAGGTTTTCATGTAGCTCATGCTGGCTTCAAAGCTGCTAAGGATCTGAGGTGCTCAGGAAACCCTGCCGCTTCTAGTGTATCTTCTGGGTGCCAAGACCACGATGCCTGGATTTTTTATGTGGTAGCTAGAGATTGAACCTAGGGTTTTGTACGTTTTAGGTAAGCACTCTACAAACTGAGTTATATTTTTAACACACTGAGGGATTTCTTTCTTTCTTTTTTCTCTTTTAACAGACAGGGTCTCATTATGTATCATTGGCTGGCCTGGAACTATTCAGACCAGGCTAACCTCAAACTTGTAGAGACTTGCTTGCACCTGACCCCTCCAAGTGCAGGGATTAAAAGTGAGTGCCACCATAACCAAACGATTTTTATTATTTTTAATTGTGTGTGTGTGTGTGTGTGTGTGTGTCCTAGGTATGTGCTTGTGAATGTAGGTGTCCTGGGAGGCCAGAGATGTCTGCTCCTGTGGAAGTCATAGGCAGTTGTGAGCTCCCACACGTGGTAGCTGGAAACCAAACTCAGATCTTCAGCAAGGGCAATACTTGCTCTTAACCAGAGAGCCAGCCTGCAGTCCCTATTCAGATTGTTCTTTTTTTAAAAACTTACTTATTTTATGCATATGAATGTTTGAGCATGTCTATATATCTACCACATGTGTGCCTGGTGCCTGGTGGACAGCCAAAGAGAACGTCAGATCTTCTGGAAGTGGAGTCACACACCACACACACACACACACACACACACACACCACATACAGACACACACCACCTCACAGAGGCATACACCACACCATACACAGAGGTCAGAGGTCAGCTAGTACCACTCAGGTCTCTATTTCCACCACGTGGGTCCTGGGGATCTAATCAGACCACCAGGCTTGGCCACAGATGCCTTTTCCCATTGAATCCTCTTACAGGCCCTATTTATGCAGACTCTGCCTTCACCACCTCCCTCTTCCAGATTGTTCTTAAAGGCGCCCTTTACTTGAACTTTAGATTGGGAAAAAAGCAAATTTACCTCAATTTCATTGTCTTCCACCTGCCAAAGAAAAAGAAAAGGAACTCAGCTATTTGGCTACATTTTTCCATTTGTCAGTGGGCTGAGCTACTGAGTCTTACAGAGTTTGCAAGGCAGGAAAGGACCAGGTGAGTGAGTGAGTCAGGCCAGAAACAGGCACACTGGGGAGATGTCATGGCGGGCTCAGAGGTGCATATTCATACCTTGGGGGCTAGCAGGGTATGGATAACCAGAGGCTGGGGCAACTTGTCTACACTACTGATGGAGCATTCTTGGGGGAGGAGTTCCTTGGCCAGCTGTCCATTCTTCTTCAACCTGCAGGCCTCTTGGTATGGGGGTGCGATGGGGGGCTGGGTGGGTGGAGTATATTTGTACTCAGAGCCACCATCTAGCTGTAGGACACAAGAGATGATGAGGATCTGCCAATCCAAGACAATTTCCTGACCCCTGCCCTGCTGGCTGTACACTCACATCCAGAGAGTAAGTGCGGTCCGAATCGTAGGCGCTGAGGTCCCCACAGGCCACAAAGGGCACAATAACACGGGTGGGACCATCCAACTGGTTGAAATCTGTATCTTGGAAAGAGGCAGAGTGAAGATACAGGGTACACCAGCACTTAAGTCCCCCTCCCCACCATCATGGTCCTTTTTCAACTAGCCCTCTGGTATAGATTCCCTTCTGATCACTGATCTGATCACTGATGCTAAAATGTCAGCCCGTGGCCTGGCTTTTCACTGTACCATGCCCACTCAGCATTTTACCAGCACATTCTACCTTGTCTCATTCAAATGGGATCTACAGAGACAGGTTCCGCCTTTGCCTATCAGGTTCGAGGCTACAGACTTACACAGGGGACATGTTTAACACAGGTGATCTTTCTACCTGAGGGGCTCCCTAGGATAGACAGGTAGAATCTTCCGTGAGTGAATGCTTGGTTTGCTACACCAGGATTTCCACCGGGACCAAGAGCTACCATTGGAAGACTATCTGAAATATCCCTAAGGGGGTACACCTGCCATCAGGGTGTGAGGCAGAGGGCTCTCAAGAGACACGAGGCACGTGGAGCTGGTGACATTTCCCCAGGCATGGGTCACCACCAGCTCTGGCTCTTACCATATGAGTGGTTCAGCAGGGGTCTGGTCAGGTCTGGAATGAAGCCCTCAGGAGGGTCATAACCCTGACACACAGCAAAGGCCTCTGTGGGAGAAACCTTGGAGTGAGGGGTGACTGTCACCTCAACCTTGTACAGACACGTGGCCAATCACCCCCTTGCCAATCAGGCCTCCATGCCATCCACCCACTGACCAATGCTTGAGTTCCGACTACTCTTGGGCTTAGCGCAGAGCACATTGGAGAAGAAGATACGTAGTTGGCTGTAGAGCAGGGTCACATCCCGGCCTCGGAAAATCTGTAGGGTGTGGAAGGCAAGATAGAGAAGGGGGCCCTTTCCCAGCAGGGATCTTTCTCACCACTCCCGCAGGATGCCCAAGGCTCACCTTGGCCACGAAGCAGCCCCCTAGCTTCAAGACATGAGTAGCGATGTTGAGAGCCTGCAGAAAGGACAGGCGGGTAAGGTGGAGGCAGAAGCAGGCAAGAAGGGGCCAAAGGAGGGCAGAGGCAGCCACCAGCGTTACTCACCGCTAGCAGAAGCTGGGCCTGCATGTACTCATCCACATCATGGAGGCCAGTAACTGTAGCAAAAGGAATAGCATTAGGGGACATTCTGACTTGACATGTCTTCTTATACCAGAGATTAGAAAAACCAAGGACATTTTTTCCGGCCTTCTCACTGTGAAGGTTCTGGAAAGAGTATTGTCTTCCAACTGGATTTGAGCCCTGAGCCCTTAGCAACCTGGGAAGTCATTTTAATCCTGGGAAACTACTTGTCCTACAAGCAGCACTAGTATGTCTACCTCTACTCAGATGGGTTCTTGGGGCTGTATTGATAGACCAACCCCATAGGTGCAACCAGTTCAAAGGCAGATTTCTACTTTCTTCTCTATTACCAGTTTCTTGATGTTTCTCAGCTCATCCAATCCTTCTAGTTACTCATGTCAAAAACCTTAGTCCCTGTGACCAACTTTGGCCTGCGTCATACTCACATTCCAGACTTTAGCAGATCCAGCCCATTCGATTTTCAAAGTGGGACCATTCTCTCCTTGCCTGTGACTGGAGCCCGTACTCTTATAAGTTACTCTGTTACACTACTGCAGTGGCCATCTCTTCTTGGGGGGTGTGTGTGTGTGCCTGCTTCCACCTCTGCCCCTCATACTGCTCCAGAAGCCTAGGGGATACTTCCTTGGTCCACAACCCTCAGGCTTTCTCCAAGATTGCATTATCAAGGGCAGTGCTGTAACTGACAGCCCTGTCAGCCCCTTCGCTATCAATTCCTTCTGCTGATAAGTCAATAAAGCCTTTTCTATTTTATTTCAAATCTCAGAAGATAGTTTTTACTTCCTTAGCCTGTCTTAGTGACTTCCCTACATGATCTATTACCTGTTTTATTTTTTTAAAAGTTTATCTTTTATTAAAAATTATTTATTTAAGGGCTGGAGAGATGGCTTAGCGGTTAAGAGCACTGACTGCTCTTCCAGAGGTCCTGAGTTCAAATCCCAGCAACCACATGGTGGCTCACAACCATCTGTAATGGGATCTGATGTCCTCTTCTGATGTGTCTGAAGGCAGCTACAATGTACTCATATAAACAGAAATAAATTTTAAAAATTGTGAATTGCTATTCATTTTGCATATTTTTTTTAAAACACTATATGTATGTGTGTCTGCATTTTGTATGTCACATGCGTGTGCCCATGGGGGCCAAAAGAGAGTGTCAGATCCTCTGGAGTTTAAGCTACAGACAGTTGTGAGTCACCAGGCATGAATGGCTCTCAAATGAACTCAGTTCCCTCCTCCCTATTTTTATTTTTTGAGACGGGGCCTTTCTAATCCAGGCTGACCTTGAGCTGTAGTGATCTTTCTGCCTCAGTCTCCCAAGATTTGGAATTACAGGCATTGAGCCAGCAGATCAACTGTCTCTCTTTTTAAAGATTTATTTATTATATGTAAGTACACTGTAGCTGCCTTCAGACACATCAGAAGAGGGCATCAGATCCTATTACAGATGGTTGTGAGCCACCATGTGGGTGCTGGGAATTGAACTCAGAACCTCTGGAAGAGCAGTCAGTGCTCTTAACCGCTGAGCCACCTCTCCAGCCTTCAACTGTGTCTTTTCTATGCAGTCCCACTGAAACAGTGACTTCACAAGGCCAGAGACCAGTGGAATTTATTTATGCACACTTTCCCAACACAACGTGTGGTCAGAAAATGTTTTGAATAGATGGCTGGCAAAAAAACCAAAACAACAACAGCAACAGCAACAACAACAACAACAACAAAACCCCACAAATCAAAAACCGAGCACAGGATTGGCCAGGCTCTCAGGGGAGAAGGCAGGAGGCTCAACACACAGCCCAGCATGAAGCTGCCAGACAGGGGCACAAGACTTGCCTCGCATACATGAGGGTTCATCTATTTTCAGCACCACGAAACAGTCCAAAAAAACCCAAACAGACTTGAAAGGCAAGGGAGGAGGAGGATGGGCAATGCGAGAGGAGGTAGGGAGAAACTTCCAGAAAAGGGGGAAATGGAAAGAAGAGAGGGAAAGAGGGAGAAAAAAAACTGAGCTAAGAGACAGGTCACCTCCACACCCCATTTACCATCAGGAGCCCCGTCACACACTACTAGGTCAGCAGGGCAGCCCTCAAAGTGCTGGATGATCTCCTTGGCAGTGGAAAGCTATGGAGAAAGGGGGGTGAATAGCCTTAGTACCCCTCTGCTGCCCTCACCCTCAAATTCCACCTGCCCATAGCTCTAGCCTCAAAGCCTCGGGGACAGCCATGTTCTGGGGGCTTTGTCTGTCTAAGACCAAGTTGGGGAATCATCCTTTTCATCTTTTGGTGTCTCTGCAATACAGTCTATGTACAGGTGGTCAATCTCCATCTTTCTCAGGTTCTGTCTTTTGGTGCTGGGACAGAACCCAGTATGCTCTGCTTATACTACATGAGGGTTCTAGCGCTAAGCTACATCTCCAGTCCCTTCTCTTTCTTATTTATTCTTTTAGAAAACATTTTTAAGGGGCTGGTGACCTGGCTTGGTAGGTAAACACACTTGCTGCCAGGCCTTGTGACCCAGAGTTCCACCCCTAGAACTCAAAGAATGGAAAGAGAAAACTGACTCCTCCAAGGGATCTCTGACCTCCATACGCACACTATGACATACAACACCCCCCCCCCCAACACACACACATACAACAACTAACAACAACATTAATCAACCAATTAGGTTTTCCTCTCTTCCTTTGCTTTTTTTAAGGTATATAGGTGTTTTGTCTTTATTCATGTTCGTGCCTCACATGTGTGCCTGGTGCTGGGGGGGGGGGGTGGCCAGAAGAGGGCATTTGATTCCCTGGGACTGAAGTTGCAGACAGTTGCGCGCCACTGTGTGGGTGTTCCGAATTGAACCCAGATCATCTGGAAGAGCAACCAGTGTTCTTAACTGCTGAACCCCCTCTCCAGCCCCTCAGATATTTTAAAACTAAATTTACTTATTAATTGTGTGCGTGTCTCGGTACACACGCATGTGGAGCTCAGAGGACACCATTTGGGATTGAACTCAGTCATCTGGTTTGCTGGCAAGCTCCTTCACCTGCTTAAGTCATCTCGAAGTCCTTTGATAACTCAGGCTAGCTGTGGACTTATTACCCTTCACCCTCAGCCTTTTAAATCCAGGGATTACATAGCCTTTCTTTCTCTCTCTCTCTCTCTCTTTTTTTTTATTGTCTTGTTTCTCTTCTCCTTTCTACTGTCCCCCAAATGTAGGAAGTCACTCAGGATAACCCCAATATTCGCAGGCATGCTCTCACCTGAGTGATGTCGCCCTGTATCTGTATCACACCTGGCAGTGGAGCCATAGCCTGCAAGTCCACGGCCACCACCTGACCAGAACCCTGGCCCCTGTGGATAGCACATGTCAGCATGGGATTGACACCCCACGCCTTCCCCCAACCCAGGTTACCCTCTAGCCCCTCCACTCACCCAACCTTCTGGCTCAGCACCTGGCTCCAGCTGCCTGGGGCCGCACACAAGTCAACCGCTCGCTTCACACCTGTGCACACACAGTGAAGACATACTGCTTGGCTGCATGACCAGAAGATGCTGCAAGAGTCACCTCTGTCCTGTGGAGAACCTACGTCTACCCACTGCCCCCGTGCCCTCCTCCCTTTTTGTGGTCCATCTCCTTCCCCGTCTCCCCGTGCTCCAAGTTAGCCCACCCACTACAGTGAATTCTGCAGAAGCAGCCTGCTTTTCCACTCCCAGGTCACTTAGCCACCATATTGGGCACCTTTGAAGAGTTGGAATTCCTCATCAAGTTGCAGGAGCTTGAAAGCACTTCGGGCCCGCCAGCCGTTCTCTTTGGCCAGGCGGTAGTAGATGTCCCGTTTATCCTTAGATGTCCGTCCCATTTCAGTCTGCTGGTAGCTAGTGTGCGCTGATGCTGTCCTGCGCAGGTCAAAGAAAACCAAGTACAGCTAACTGAGTTCATGGGCCCCACACGGCAGACAGCTCATTCAACACATGGAGACAGAAGCCCAGACAGGGAGGGCCCTAAGTACCTTATCACGAACTCTCAGGCCCTTTTTCTCATCACATAGGTCCCCATCGCTGCGGGACATCAGACTCCACAGTTAACTTTCAGAGGACCCACTACTGACTCTGCTCACTTGCAACTACTGTCACGGACACACTACACAAGTAATCTCTCTCTCTCAACCATTTTCTCTGCCTGTTTCATCTCTAGTTATTTCCATTGTCTCTAGAGTCACAGAACCCTACTACTTCCTCCATTAAGCCCCTGCTTTTCATACCTATTACCCCGACACAACCTCATTCCATCTCCCATAGCCTAATCTCTCTCTCTCTCTCTCTCTCTCTCTCTCTCTCTCTCTCTCTCTCTCTCTCTCTCTCTCTCTCCACTCTGCAGTCCGCCAATCCCATCACAGATTAGGCTTCCAGTCATTAGTTACTACCACCTTAACCCCCACTAATCCTTGAGGATCATGACCTCTTAGGGCTCCATTACACCAATTTACCAGCTCCATTAACTCAGCCCTCCGACCAACCTCTCAAAGATGACACGAGTGGCCTTCGGGATCCTTTGCATCAACACATACATGACCTCTGTCGCTCATATTGTTTCTATTTCGTCTTTCGTCACTGACCCCATTAGTTTAGCACTCTGTCTACGCATCTGTTATTCTCTCCAGAACCTCACCAATACGATTACTATGTAAACTGTGGAATAGCCACCACTTTCATTATTAGTCTTCATTAATTTCCCGGCAGACACAAAACCACGCGTGTAATACCTTCAAGACCCATCTTTTATTAACAGCCCTAAGACCATCTGCAGAGCCTCAAAGACCATCAGCCCATCAGAACCACCAAATACCCTCCAAGGTGGCCCAGCAGATAGCAGAGCAGTTGTGTAGCTCCATGTTGCACCCCGTTCGAGTTCACCCAGCAATCTAGTTCCCTGCTCTAGGCAAGCTTCGGGGGGCTTGACTGAACTATGCAGCTGCAGCACCGAGAGTGAATCCCCTCATCCCGAGTTGGGGACAGGGCCTCCAGTCTCGGTCCCAGTTCAAGTCGTCAGTGCCCCAGGACCTACCTCAGCTCTTGGGTACAGAGGGTAGCAGATCACCAACCTCGAGAAGGGTGTGCAAACTGGTGAGAAAAGCTAGGGCTCCAGTTGGTGTTCGGAGTGGACCCGAGGGCCTGTCGCACACGCCTAGAGGTTATCGCAACGTGGTAAAGTTTGCTTTGTAAAACAGTTCAGTTCCACGGAGGTCCAAACCAGTCCACAACGTAAGACGTTAGTCTCGTCATCTTGCGTCGACATATCCGGGTCACAGGAACTTCAGTTCCCAGAATCCAACTGACATCGTTTGGCCAATAGTGTTGCAAGGCATGTGAACTGGCTCTTCTTTGTTTCAAAGCCAAGGTCCTATAGCTGCGATCCGGAGCAAGATCCGGAGTTCTCCGCTAGTTTGGCTACACAGAGAGACCTTGACGTGGGACACCCCCCTCCTGCCGCCTGCTCACTCAGACAAGATAACTTACTTGGCCGCCTTTTCCCTTTTACATCCGGGCGGTTATTAAACCTATGTACTACATTTCCCAAAATTCAGCGGGCATGACCACACCTATTTTTCTTTACGCCTGGAGGGTAAAGAAGTTACGCAAGGGGGTGGGGCGTGACCATGCGAGGTGGAAAGCCGGTTGCAAAAGCAAGCTAACCAGGAAGCTAAGGCGAGCAATTTTGAATTCTACTACCGGGAATGCGATTTGCAATTTTGAATCCTACTTCTACTGGTTGATTGAAGTGCTTTCAATTTTGTCACCTTAGAACTTTAGTTTTCTCATCTGAAAAAGTAGAGATAATCGCCTATCCAGAATTCACGGTGTTAATCGGATGTACATTCTTTCCTAACTGTATATTTTCCAAATACTTTTTCTTGATATATTTTAACCACCACCACTGCCCTCACCGCCTCCACCCGCATCACTGAAAAGCATGTCTACGGATTTGCGAGACACACTGAGTAGAGGCTCTTGTCGCCAAATCTGACCACCCCGAGTTCGATTCCCCGGACACAAGGTGGATGGAAGCAGAAGACTGATTCCTGCAAGTTGTCCTTTGATCCCCAACATGCGCACCTGTCACGCGCCCCCTCCCACAAATAAATAAATAAATAAATAA
The DNA here is from genome assembly GCA_902729485.2 of Mus minutoides. Taxonomy (NCBI): domain Eukaryota; kingdom Metazoa; phylum Chordata; class Mammalia; order Rodentia; family Muridae; genus Mus; species Mus minutoides. The sequence goes on along the minus strand of LR749516.1, from coordinate 141,372 downwards.
ATAAAAGTTTTGTATTTTTCTTCTTCTCTCTCTCTCTCTCTCTTTTTTTTTTGTTTAAAGATTTATTTATTATATGTAAGTACACTGTAGCTGTCTTCAGACACTCCAGAAGAGAGCGCCAGATCTCGTTACGGATGGTTGTGAGCCACCATGTGGATGCTGGGATTTGAACTTATCACCTTCAGAAGAGCAGTCGGGTGCTCTTACCCACTGAGCCATCTCACCAGCCCCTTTTTTTAGTTTTTTGAGACAGGGTTTCTCTGTATAGCCCCCGCTGTCCTGGAACTCACTCTGTAGACCAGGCTGGCCTCGAACTCAGAAATCCACCTGCCTCTGCCTCCCGAGTGCTGGGATTAAAGGCGTGCGCCACCACGCCCGGCTCTCTTTTCTTTTCTTTTCTTTTCTTTTCTTTTCTTTTCTTTTCTTTTCTTTTCTTTTCTTTTCTTTTCTTTTCTTTCTTTCTTTCTTTCTTTCTTTCTTTCTTTCTTTCTTTCTTCTTTCTCTTTCTTTCTTTCTTTTTTTTTTTTGGTTTTTTCGAGACAGGGTTTCTCTTTAGCCTTGGCTGTCCTGGAACTCACTTTGTAGACCAGGCTGGCCTCGAACTCAGAGATCTGCCTGTCTTTGCCTCCCAAGTGCTGGGATTAAAGGCGTGCACCACCACTGCCCGGTGAATAAAAGTTTAAAGCATATATGAATATATCCTTTTTTAAAAATTCATTTTATTTTATATGAGTACACTGTAGCTGTCTTCAGGCACACACCAGAAGTGTGCATAAGACCCCATTACAGCCACCATGTGGTTGTTGGGATTTGGAAGAAGTCAGTGTTCTTAACCACTGAGCCATCTCTCCAGCCCCTATGTATATGTTCTTGTGTGTGTATGTGTGTGTGCTCATGTCGTGACCTAGTGCATGAAACACAAACATGGAAAATATTTACTGTGTATTAGGCACTATTCTAGGACTCTCAGCAATGCGCTGGTGAATGGTTAACTGGCTTTTGGCAGGGTAGGGATTGGGTCTGTTTGTAGCATTTGTTAGCTTCCATGGTTTACATATTATCTATCATCTGGTCAGAGTTTAAGTCACCCATGTGTAGTCTAAATACAGGTGCAGCAGGACACCATTAGGTATTAATTCGACTGTACAAAAAGAGAAATGGCTTCAAGAACATAGGAAATGAATGCAATACAGTCAGATAACTGGAAAGTGATACATTTTGAGTATCTATTACACTTAAAAATCCTATCCATGGGGCTGGAGAGATGGTTCAGCGGTTAAGAGCACTGATTGTTCTCTGAAAGGTCCTGAGTTCAAATCCCAGAAACCACATGGTAGCTTACAACCATCTGCAATGAGATCTGACGCCCTCTACTGGTGTGTCTGAAGACAGTTACAGTGTACTTACATATAAATAATAAATAAATCTTAAAAAAAATCCTATCCACTTAATCGTTAAGTGCACAGTATTATTTTTCTTTCTCTTCTTCTCTTCCTTTCCCGATGGTTTCAACATAGGTCAAGCTGATCTCCCACCCACAAACCACTCCCCACCTGCCTCGTGCTGACGTTTCAGCATTTCCCACCCTAGTGTTCTGAATTTCTTCTTCTTCTTCTTCTTTTTTTTTTTTTTTTTTTTTTTGGTTTTTCGAGACACGGTTTCTCTGTGTAGCCTTGGCTGTCCTGGAACTCACTTTGTAGACCAGACTGGCCTCGAACTCAGAAATTTGCCTGCCTCTGCCTCCCATGCACTGGGATTAAAGGTGTGTGCCACCATGCCCGGCTAGCATTTCATTTTTAAGATCAATTTAATTTTTATATGTATGGGTGCTCTTTTTCTACATGTATATGCAGAAAACATGCACGTCTGCAGCTGAAGGAATTCAGGAGGTGTCAGAGCCTGGAATTGGAGTTAGGATGATGGTAAGCTATCATGTCAGCGCTGGGAACTGAAACTGGGTTTTCTGCAAGGGCAACAAGGGCTTTTGACCACAGAGCCAACTCTCCAGCCCCAGGCTTTCAATTTTAACAATAGTTATTTAACAATCAGTTTACAAAATTCTCAAAATTGAACAAGCTTACTTGTGAAAACCTGTATATGTTGTTTCCAGTGTACTGCTGAATTCTTAAAATGTTATTTTTAGGGGCTGGAGAGATGACTCAGCAGTTAAGATGCTCTTAATTCCCAGCAACCACATGGTGGATCACAACCATCTGTAAAGGGATCTGATGCTCTCTTCTGGTGTGTCTGAAGATAGAAACAGTGTACTCACTCACATACATAAAATAAATAAGTAATTCTTTTTTTTTCTTTGAGACAGGGTTTCTCTGTGTAGCCCTGGCTGTCCTGGAACTCACTTTGTAGACCAGGCTGGCCTTGAACTCAGAAATCTGCCTGCCTCTGCCTCCCGAGTGCTGGGATTAAAGGCGTGCGGCCTTCTGAGGCCAGAAGAGGGCATTGGATCTCCTGGGACTGAAGAAAAATAGTAAATATTTTATATATTGTGTATCATGTATAAAACCTAGGCATCACCCTATACATATAACATACAGTGAATATGGTAATATGTCTCTATACATTTAGTAAGATAACTGTATTAAATACAGATATACTAGTAAATAGATAAGAGAGGTAGGTTCTTCCTATATAGCCCACGCTGTCCTTGAGGCTTGGTCCTCCTGCCTTAGTCTCCATAGCATTGGGATTACAAGTGTGACATACCATGGCCAGCAAATAGATGATGTTTTGTTGGGTGGTGAGGAAGTAAGATGAAAAGAACAGACAACGAAGAGAGGATTGCCCTTTCATCCTTTTCTAGATGAGATCTTGAGAGTTTGCCGAGGCTAGCCTCTACCTTGTGGGCTCAGTCCATTTTTTCCGCCTCAGTCTTCAGAGCAGAAGCGCACACTGTGGGGATATTTGGAGGAAATGCATTGCAAGAAAATGGGGCAGAAAATGCAAAAGGCTGAATGGGAAGAACTTCGGCGAGCATTCAGAAAACTAAAAGACTCCCCATGCCTTTGAATCAGTTTCAGCAAGTGTGTTTGTGTTTGGGGGGGGTTGGGGGGTTGGGGGGCTAGGGGCCTGGGGAGGGCAATTGTGATGCTCTCTGCTGCCCCCTTACTGCCTAGAACAGGGTCTGTTCTCAGTTCATTGCAACTAGCCTTTTGTGGCTGTTCCTTCTCAGTACATTCTGTATTTTCTTTTATTGCCCAAGCCCCCAGGGGCCTATGTAAACAAGGTGAACAGTTTTGAACTGCATCCTCAGCCTCACTTTATGCATTATTTTTTTAAAGCAGAGTCAGGTGGTGCATACCTGGAAGGCAGAGGCAATAGGATCTCTGTGAGTTTGAGGCCAGCCTGGTCTACAGAATGCAGTCAGGCCAGGCAAGGCTACAGAGAAAGATCCTGTCTCAGAAGAAATTGTGTGTGTATGAGAGTGCTTGTCTGGAGGTCAGAGGATGACTTTAGAAAATTGGTTCCTGCCTTTCCCTTTGTTGAGGTAGATTCTCTTCCCTCACTGTTTTTGCTGCTGTTTTATGTAGCCCAGGAATCTATCCTGGTCAAAGTGTGATTCAGCCCATTGGACCTGTTAGCTGTCTGTGCCAGTCTCTCCAGCAAGATAGTCTGACAACTTCTGGGCTATTCTCCTGTCTCTGCCTCCCATTGCACTACATGAGTGCCTGGATTGCAGATGTGTGCCACTTCATTTGATTTTTACTTGGGTTTTGGAGATCCATCTTGGGTCATCTCTCTTGTGTGGCTAGTGCATATATTCACTAGGAGTGTTGCAGACGCTATGCTGCTACTCTGTTTTCTAGAGAGGTCCTAGGAAGAGACAGAAATATCCCTGAAGGACAGGGGTTTTGTTTGTTTGTTTTTGTTTTTTAATCTCTGGATAGGGGGATGGAGAGATGGCTCAGCGGTGAAGAGCACCAGAGGTCCTGAGTTCAATTGCCAGCAACCACATGGTGGCTCACAACCATCTGTAATGGGATCTGATGCCCTCTTCTGGTGTGTCTGAAGACAGCAATGGTGTACTCATATACATAAAATAAATAAGTAAATCTTTTAAAAAAAGAAATCTTTTTAAAAATTTATTATTTATTTATTTATTTTTTATCTCTGGATAGGGATGTGATGCTGCTCTGTTATGTGGCAACAACCACTTATGGGACCTGAAAGCCAAGGAAGGAGGGACAGCTTAGGATGAAGCTCATTATAGAGGAGCACATGCCTGGGGGTGGTGGTGCGCGCAGTCCAAGGATGGAGGCTCTAAGTTGATACCCCATCACTAAAGAAGTAAAATGTTACATTAACTAAGAAAGGTGAAACAACATTTTGGGCAGTGGAGCTCAAGAGAGTCTTGTGGGGTGAGGGGAGCTTGGCTCCTCCCGCTGCAGTAAACAAGTGTGAGAAAGGAAGGGTTCAAACAGGCCACTGCTCCACAAGAGGGGAGGGAGTGGGGGGCACGGGGGCCCGTGCTCATCCTGCTGAATGCTTCCTATGTCCTGTTTTCTTGTGGGTCACAAAGAGGATGTTTAATTTTTAGCAAAGAAACTTGCTTCCTCCAGCAGGGCTCAAGGTTTGGGAGCCAGGAGCCAGGCTCTGCGTTCCCCATGCCACTGGAGGTATCAGTGTCACCATAACAAGACAGACTCGGCCACCCGTCCTCCAGAAGCCAGTAGACGAGACACATCAATAGTGAAAAGCAGGAAAAGGAAATGTAATCTTTGTGGGCACACTGAGAAGAGGGGCAAAGAGATTCAGAGACAACCTTTTACCAAGTGGCTCTTAGGTGAGCTAACATGAGGTCCAGGTTTAAGTAGGGGGTCAGAGTTATGCATAGCTGAGCTATCCTGGTCAAAGTGTGATTCGGCCCATTGGACCTGTTAGCTGTCTGTGCCAGTCTCTCCAGCAAGATAGTCTGACAACTTCTAATATCTCTTTCCTAGAGACAAGGTTTCCCCCTGGCTGGCCCCAGATTTCAGCCTTTTTTTTTTCCTTAGCCCAGCATGAGATTCCTGGGGAAATTCCAATTTCTTGGGGTGCATTGTTTCAATAGTCTAATAGCCAAGGGAAGGGACATAAGTGTCTCTTAAGAATATCCTCATTCCTGCCAGGCAAGCCAGTTACACCCAGGCTCTTCCCGGAGCCAGAGGCTCCCACCCAACACCCCACTGAGTGTAAAGGTGTCCTCCGGTCAGCCAGACCAACTCTTTCCGGGAGGGCATTTTAAGAGTTTGAGGGGAAGAGGAAGCCTGGGCCCAGAAGGGCTTCAATCACTGTGCGGAGGGCAGGGGTGGGGTGAGGGGCCAGGGGTTGCATGGACACAACTTTGAAAGGATTGAAAAGAGTTCCCCAGTGGGGAGCCTGCATGAAAGGACAGATTAAATTCGAAATGCAGAAGAGTTTGGCCTTACAGACCATCTATTGGGTTCACAAACTTATACTGGGCAGTTAAGACGGGCTAAGCGTGGATGTAATTCATCCTCACTATAATTTCCTAAGTTAGGCTTTGTCTTGCTCCCAAGGCACAGCAAAATTTAGGAATTTCTCAGGACCGCAGAGCTAAGGAGGAGTGGCTGAGCAGAGAAAGCTTTTGCCAAAGACTTGCTTGGCTGTGTTTTTCTGCTCCTGTAAAGCAGGAGTTCTGCTCCTGGGTTCTGAAAATGAAAATCAGGGGTCTTCCTGAAGGACCAGATTCTCTCTTTCTCTCTCTGTCTCTGTCTCTGTCTCTGTCTCTGTCTCTCTCTCTGAGATGGTCTCACTACGTAGCTCAAGATGTCTGTAACTGAAGATCTCAGAGCCTCTCAGCCTGCACCAGGACCAGACAGGGGTCTCCATACCCTGCTTTCCAAAACGACTTGTGTCTAAATAGGAATGCCATGTCACGCAAAGCCCTGCTTTACCGAAGCAGTAAATCCTTAAGTGACCTTGAGTAGGAGTCATACCCTGATCAACTAACAAAGTGTTCTTATCCCTGGCAGGACCTCAAGGCTGCAGACATACTTACGAATGAACATCTGTTCCTTCCATAACAGGTTGTTCTCCACAGTCAGATCCTACTCTCGGTTCGCATTTCTTTGTGCCTGATATTCGTAGTGCTTTCAAACTTCCAGGAGCCAACAAAGGAACTGGCAGGCTAGCTGACAGCTCATTGCTCCACCTCAGCTCCTTTGGAAGGAATAATAATAATAATAATGACAATAATAATAACAACAGGAACAACAACAACAGTGACAAATATAATAATAATAATAATAGTAATAATAATGACACAGCACTTGATGTTTGGATTTATTGACCACTTACTTGCTGTGTGTGTGCCTGGTAGCTCTGTTCTGGGTAGTGAAGACCTAAGGAAGGCCCTGGCAAGGGAGATGGGTGCGTCCGTGGGTGAGGGTATTTTTTTTTTGTCCAAGGTATATTAGTTCTTTAGACAGGAGATTTCAGATTTTTTTTTCTTGAAGTGCAAATACTTGCCTAGCCCCTCTCCCATTTAGTCCCACGGGCCACGGTTTCTGCTGACAGGTGTCTTTTTCCCTGGCCAGCCTGAAGTACAGATGTACTCTAGGTGGGGGGAGGTTGACAGAGGAGGGAGAAATCTGCGTAGGCCTGAAGAGAAGCGAAGGGGACATCTGCCGCGGTGCCCCTTGCCCTGACCCTGTGTGGTGTAAGGTGTGTGTGTGTTAATAATGTGGGTATAGTTTCCGAGGCTGGTCACGTTTTCAGCAGTCAGCACACAGATAGGCAGGGCGTTTGTGTCTTCCCACTTATTTACCCAGCTGTGTTTTCTTTCTACACCACCTCCCCAATTTAACGTATTTCCTTTCTGGCAACTGAGGCGTGTGGTACTGTCTACTTGTGCAGTTCAGCTGAATGGAGGGAGGTGTATGTTGCTTACGTGTTTACGTGTGTTCTTTGCAAGGCTTACGGGTGCATTTCTCATGCGTGTTTTCTCTGTGTGTCTGCTGTGGCTGTGGTTATGCCTTTCTCTGGTGAGTGGCAACAGATCTGTGCAGAATGGGTGTCTTCTTCCAGAGCCTCGGGATTATGCTAGCTGGCTCTTGTTTCTTCTTGCACATTTAGGCACATTTTCTGGAGTTCTACTTTGGAACATTAGAAGTGGACTTTTGGCATCCTTGCATCTCTTACTTATGTGCCTTTGTATGGTGTCCCCGGACGTTTCATTTCTGAATCCTAGTGTTTGTGTGTGGGCTGTGTGTGTGGCCATGTGCTTCATTGCAGATGGGTGTGCAATCACTGTCCACATGCACGAGGTATCCTTTGGAGGCTGGGATGAGGGGCCCCGCTGGCACCCTCTGAATCCAAGTGTAGGAAAGATAAAGGGATGTGCTGTACCCTGTGCACTCATCCGTGCATCCATCTTTGTACCCCGAGCAACTGTGTGACTGTGTGGGATCAGTTGGCTGTCTGTCTTTGGTGTGTCTGCAAGTCCGTGGGGGCAACTTTGTTTCTAAGTCAGTATCCTTCTGCCAGTTTATGTGTTCTGTGAGGCTTTGATTCAGTGGGTGACACTTGTAAGTCCACAGCTGTGAGTTTCTGACTGTCCCATAAACCCAGGTACTCCACGTGCAGTTGAGCATGAGCCCCATAGCATGCTCTTGCCTCTTAGCCTGATTCTTTGTGGGTGATTGTGAGTCTTTGTGTGCCCTTTGCTAGACGTCTGCATCTTGAGTCGCTGGATGGAGCTGGGAAGGAGCCCGTTGTGTAGCTGTGGTTCCTGAGTCTTTCCTATTGTGGGGAAGTAGGTGGGGTGGGGGGCATATAGACTACCTTTGAAGGCCCAGCCAGCTTCTGGCCTTTCCGGGAATTCTATGCTCCCTGTAGGGGGTAGGCAGGCAGACCAGATTCCACATAGACACGATTCTTGTCCTTGTCCACCTGGGCTTCAAGCAGCCCAGTCTAGTTAAGCTACGATTTCAGGAACTCATGCCTTGTGCGGGACAGACATGCTTGTCACATCCTTGGATGGAAGTGAATAGACAGATTACATGGAACTTTTAATTAGGGCCTGGACAGGCCCCATTCAATGCCAGGGCTGGGCACCAAGACTCTGAGACACACTCAGTTTGCAGACACTGTTCATACTCCTTACTCAACGACAAATGTTCTCCCTACCTCCATCTGGGGGACCAAGCATCTAGAGTGTTGTTTTAGACTGGTATCAACCTCTGATGACCCGGCTTACCCATCCACTATTACTGCTGTCCCTTTGACTCTTTGGGCTGGTGTCTGATGCAAACCTGTTTGGGATGCATTTAGCTGTATATACCTGTCTAGTAGACTATTTCCTGTTATTGGCTTTGATTGTCTTTGGCATTCCTCCTGGTTACTGTATGAGCCCATTTCCAACCTACCTGTCTGAGTTTGCCTTGTTTGGTATTTTTTCCCAGTAACCACCCGTCCAAATTTTTGCCATTTCCTCTTTCCCCATGTCTACCCTGTTTGTCTTTTTAATCCATGACCTTTCTGTCCTTATGTTGTGTCTCCTGTCTACCTATTTGTCTGAGACTGTTTTTCTTTTTGTGTCCTCCTCTGTCCTCTTCTACTGTCTGATTCTGTTCTTCCCTTTTGCTCGTCCCTGTCTCTGGATGTGGTTGTATTCCTTCAATCATTCCATCTATCCATTCGGAGCACCCCAACACACACACACCCACAACCCCCCCACAGACACGCGCGCGCGCGCGCACACACACACACACACACACACACACACACACACACACACAATTTTCTTTTCCTCTACATGGGTTCAAATGGGAAACCCTCCCTTCTTGTCTCCATGTAGGGTGCAAAGAAATGAAACTCAATTAAAACTAGCAGTTCTTCCATCACCCCCAAACAAAACAACACAAACACCAAACCAACCAGCTGATCAAAAAACAAACAAACAAACAAAAACCCCAAACCTCACTATTTGGCATGGTGACAAAGCTCACTGTGGGACAGGCACTTGGGAAGCAGCTTGGTATGGGATAAGGCAGAGGCAGAGTCATGCCAGTGGGAGCTAAGCTAGCAATGGGGTCCCCAAGGCCAAGCCTGAGTTGTTTCAGCTTTAGGAGATAGAGAAGTATGGAAGAGAGGGAGGAGAGCAAGCCATGGAGATGGTGGTCCTAGAGACCGAGGGGATGGATGGACACTTCAGGGGCTCCCTAAGGACATCTTAGTGAAGTGAGGATGGCTTTTAGGTGCCTTAGTCATAGAAACTGCATTTAGAAGTGATGAGAGCCCCCAGAGGATACTCGTGGTTTGGGACTCCTCCTCATCCCAGGAGACAGATTCAGGATGTTTGCCAGGGCCACAACATTTTGAAAAGCTCCACTTTGATTGAGCTGTGAGTAATGACAATAATTTGGTTTCAAGAAGTAAATTAACTTGTTTCTCTAGATTTTCCACCGCCTGGCCCCAGGGATCCCTAGTAACGGGCAGCCAAGGCAGGTGTTGCGGATCACCTAACATCCTTTAACTGACCACTCATCGGTTGTCCCTAGCAATGCTCAACTGCAGGCCCCAAATGCAAACCTTTTAACCTTTCTCTCCACCCGCTTCTCCCCTATTACTAACCCAGCTGATAAGGGAATCGTGGGCTCTGATTCTAACAGAGACCCATCTGTTCAACCCATCTGAAGCTTTCCCCCTCCAGATAAAAATTTGCATAGTTCTAAAGCGTTTGTTCCGTTGTCTGTTTTTCTTCTCGCTGACCTTTCATTTGGTGGCCCATCTGGAGAGTCAGTGTGTGTGAGGTCCCTCTCCAGCCCCTCCTCCCTCCTCCTTTCTCCATTTTGACCAACTGACTGGACTCTGCATGAGTTTGGAGGTTCCCTTCTCTGCAAAGCTTCCTCTCTGCCAGGCAGACTTGTCAGAAACCCTCAAGCCTCGTGGAGAGTTTTCCCTAGACTGAACTCTTGGTCTCCTTCGGGGAGTTCACTAGAGGTGCTTCTGGCCTCTAGACTGGTTCTGAACAGAGTCATTGGTTGAGGGATACATCTTCCTTTCCACTAGGTTTCTCTCAGGAAAGATCCCCTTTTTTTCACCCTTCCTTGCGGCCTTGAGCCAGCAATCCTCTAACTGTCCAGACTTCTTTGAGCACATCTTAATATTTTCTTCTGTAACCCAGCTTGCCTACCATACCCCTCCAAAAATGGCTACCATTGCCCAGAGAGTAACAAGCTTTTTACGTCCAAATTCAAGGACCAATGCAATGGAACACTGTCTGAAGTCTGCAGTCAAGCCTTTATCTCCCTCAGCTTCTGCCCTCCTCTCTGCTCCCGCCTCCCCCTATGGCCTTTCAGGTTCTACACTCTCCTAGGTCTGACCCCACTCCTTCTTTGTGATGCCTATGTTTTCTCTTGCCACAAAATGACCTTTTCTATTAGCTGGATGATGCTTTCCAAAACCTGTTATAAAAAGTTCTGCTTCTCTGGAAAACCCTCCTTTGTCCTGACTAAGAGGCAACTGTCTAGCAAAACCTTCTTTCGAACCAAACTCCTGCTCTAATCAGATAACAAGACTCAGGCAGGCTCTCTTTCTCCTCTTTCTGCACGCCCCCGCCCCCAGCAGTTTGATATGCATGGTGGTTTATGGCCACTAGCCACCCCTCCCCTGAGACTTTCTCTGCCAAATCTCCCCATTTCTGTCTGCTTCCCACTTTAAAAAAATTATTATTATTATTTTATTTTTTCCCTGTCTGGCCTAAAACTGGAACAGGCCATTCATCTCCCTGTGGGCATCTTGCCCATACCTGCCTGCAGGGATCGATCAGAGACAAACTCCCCATGCCTACACCTGCACTTTCTCCAGCTAGACTTCTAGATCAAAGCAAGTACCAAATTCTCGGCTTGTCTGAAATGGCCAATCTGTCTTCACCCACCTGGATGCCATGGGGAACATGCCGGAGGCGCTCTTTGTCTTAGTTATATTTTAAGTTACATTTCAGACATTTTATTACATTTTAATTTATTTATCTAGTGTTGTGGCGGCGGCGGGGATGGGGGTGGTGGTGCACACCAGACCATATAGGTGGAAGGTCAGAAGACAACTTGACCCAGTTCTTCTATCACGTGGATCCCGGGGATTGAACTCAGGTCATCTGGTGGGGCAACAAGTGTTCTTACCTGCTGAGCCATTGATGGGTCCCTGCATTATTTGTTTCGAAAAAACAAACAAACAAACAAACAAACAACCCCAAACTAGTTCAATCTACAGACTTGCATACAGCTTCTCTAGCCTGCAGGGATGCGTTGTTCAGTTGCATGGCTTTTGCTGACTGTCCCCTAGCTTCCTGCCCCACCCCAGTCTTTGAAACATCTCTCAGCCAAGCTGCAAGAGATAAGATGCTCTAACAGGGAGAGGGGGTTAAACTGCCCAAATGAACTCCCAGCTGTGTTCCCATTTCCCAGAGGTCCACAGTCTGCCCAGATAGAAAAGTTTTACACAAGTCCTGCCCTTTGGTGATTACATGTGATCATGTAATTTTGTATGTGTTTGTCATCTATGTTCATAAAAGTTGTGTTACATGGATGTAAATTGTCTTTATACGTCATAACACAAGTGGCCACTGTTAAGATGATAGAGTTCTATATATCAGATTTTAAGATGTGTTTATATGGGGAGTGGGCTGGGGAGGAAGTTTGGTGATCAAGAGCACCCACTGCTCTTCCAGATGACCTTAGTTAGGCTCTCAGCAACTATAGTAGGTGGCTCACAGCCCTCTGTAACTATGAACTGCAGCTTCAGGGGATTTGACATCTCCAGCCCCCATAGTCACCTGCACTCATGTGTGTGTGTGTGTGTGTGTGTGTGTGTGTGTGTACATGTGTGTATACACACACACACAATTAAAAACAATAAAAATAAATCTTAAAAAAGAGTTGTACAAAAGGGCTGGAAATATGGATGTCTCAGTGGTTAAATGACTGTTTCTCTTGCAGAGGACCAGGGCTCAGTTTCTAGCTCCCACATGGTGGCTCACAACAGCCTATAACTCTGATTCTAAGAGATCTGATGACCCTTTAGGCCCTTCCACAAGCGCCAAGCATGCACATGGTGAACATATATACATGCCAGCTAACAGACACATAAGATGAATAAACCTTTAAAAAAAAAAGAAGTGTGGATGTGTATGGCTATGTATGAGTGGATATACATGTATACATGTAAACATACTAAGGTTACTTAATTTTTTTTTTTTTGGTTTTTCGAGACAGGGTTTCTCTGTGTAGCCCTGGCTGTCCTGGAACTCACTTTGTAGACCAGGCTGGCCTCGAACTCAGAAATCCACCTGCCTCTGCCTCCCGAGTGCTGGGATTAAAGGCGTGCGCCACCACGCCCAGCTGGTTACTTAATTTTTTTTTTTTTTTTTTTTTTTAAAGTTTTATTTTATTTATTATATGTGTAAGTACACCGTAGCTGTCTTCAGGCGTTCCAGAAGAGGGCGCCAGATCTCATTAAGGATGGCTGTGAGCCACCATGTGGTTGCTGGGATTTGAACTCATCACCTTTGGAAGAGCAGTCGGGTGCTCTTACCTGCTGAGCCATCTCACCAGCCCCCTGGTTACTTAATTTTTAAAGTGGCATAAACAGTTTTCCTATTCAGTTTATTTTAAAATGGTCACTATATCTTCTTTGTGATACAGTGTGCACATTTTCTGTGTCTCAAATAAAAGTTATTTTTTGTGTATTGGTGCTTTGCATGCATGCATGTCTGCACACTAGTGACATATGCACATTACCCATGGAGCTGAGAAGAGAGCAGCGGACCCTTTGGAACCAGAATTACAGAACGTTTTCAGCTCTAAGTGGGTGGGGGGAATTGAACTAGGGTTTTCTTCAAATATAAATATGAAATATAACTGGTTTAAAAAGCCATTACATTTAATGAGCTACAAAATATAAAGTATACAGTTGATAAAAACACTAAAGACAAATGTTTTTACATAAAAAGATTTTAAAAGATTTATTTATTTATGTATATATGTGTTCTGTCTTCATGCACACCAGAAGAGGGAATTATATATACCGTTACTGAAGGTTGTGAGCCACCAGGTAGGTACTGGGAACTGATCTCAGGTCCTCTGGAAGAGTAGTTGGTACTCCTAACCACTGAGCCATCTCTCTAGTTCCCATAAAAAGATTTTAAATTCATTTAAATATCCATGTACTTTTATGGATCTGAGTGCTCTGTCTTTATGCACACCAGAAGAAATCCCATTACAGATGGTTGTGAGCCACCATGTGGTTGCTGGGTATTGAACTCAGGACCTCTGGAAAGGCAGCCAAGTGCTTTTAACTGCTTGGCCCTCTCTTAGGCCCCATAAAATATTTTTATATAAAATTTATAAAGGACAGGTGTAATATAGTTCTAACTTAATTTTAACTCTTAAAGTCTGAACTCAAGCATATCCAGATAAAAGCTAAGCCCGCTTCTCTGTTTTCAACAAGGTCCTCTGAAGTATTGATCTGCTCTTACTAATGCTTATCAAATCTTGGAAGTGTTTACAAAAACTGTCTTGCAAAAACATAGACTTTTAGACCCGAAGATTAGGCTCCGTGGTAGGGATCATGTTACTCCTGCAGAGGACCCGGGTTCAATGCTCAGCACCCACACAGTGATTCGCAAGCATCTGTAACTCCAGTTCCAGCGGGATCCCATGCCCTCTTCTGACCTCTGTGTGCACCAAACACACATGTGGTACATATTACACACACATAAGCAAATAACTCACACATAAAATAAAATGACTAAATGTACATTTAAAAAACAAGGAAAAAAAAAAGGAAAGAAAAGCTGGGCGTGGTGGCGCATGCTTTTAATCGCAGCACTCGGGAGGCAGAGACAGGCGGATTTCTGAGTTCGAGGCCAGCCTGGTCTACAAAGTGAGTTCCAGGACAACCAGGGCTATACAGAGAAACCCTGTCTCGAAAAAAACAAAACAAAACAAAACAAAAAACAAAAAACAAACAAACAAGTGGTGGTGTACTTTAATCCCAGCACTTGGGAAGCACAGGCAGGCAGATTTCTGAGTTTGAGGCCAGCCTGGTCTACAGAGTGAGTTCCAGGACAGCCAGGGCTACAGGGTTTTTTCGAAACCCTGTCTCGAAAAAACCAAAACAAAAAACAAAAGAACACCCCCCCCACCCCACCCCCCCACAAAAACAAGGATTGTGTTTTATCCTTTTACTAAATGAGATTTTAAAAACCTGTGACTGGATTTCTTAAAAAAGCTGTTTAAATGTTTTTTCATTGACCAAATTTCATAGCTTACTTCATGGGACAAAAACTTAAATCCATATAAATTTTGTTCATAATACAAACTTTTTGCTGTGTCTATGATCTTCAGTTCTGTAGATTTAGCTATGGGAAAGAACTATACTTTTATATTTCTCTAATCCTAGATATTTAAATTTTTACTTCAGTGATAGAAATGACTAACTTCAAGTCTGCTAAATTTACATGGAAAGACAGTTTTAGTTCCTTCTACTGTAACTTTGTTTACCAAGAGTCCCTATCTTATTTTGGGGCACCTACACTTCAACTCTCCTAAACTAGAATATCAGTCTCCTTCATCTGCTTTCTTTGCAATTTAAAATATATTATATTTTATTATTTTCACATTAAATATAGCACCTCTGTGCTATATTTATGTTAACATGTCAACATCAATGACCAGTTATCTTTGCTTAAAAATTTCAACAGTAAGTATAAAGATGTTAAAAACAATTACAAAGCTAAAATTATATTATCTTAGCCTTTTTTCGTTTTTTGAGTCAGAGTTTCTCTGTGTATCACTGGCTGTCCTGGAACTTACTCTGTAGACCAGGGATCAAAGGTATGCGCCACCATTGTCTAGCATCTTAGATGTTTCAGTAGTCAATCTAGTACCTTCCTGTGTGTGTTCAATAAATGAACCTAAGCCAATAAATGAAATAACCATATAAATGGACTTAAGGACAAAGAAAAATCCATGATAATTTCAACAGATGCAGGAAAAAGAAAACCTTTGGTGAAATCCATTGTGCCTTTATGATAAAAGTCCTAGAGAGAGGGCTGGAGGGAATGTGCTTCAATAAAGGCTATGTATGACAAACCCATGGCCAACACCATCCTAAATTGGGAAAAACTCTAAGCCATTCCATTAAAATCAGAAAGGAGACAGAGCTGTTTACTATGCTCACTCCTTTCCAATAGAATTCTTGAAGTTCTAGCTGTAGAAAGAAGGCAAGAGAAGAGAATTAAAGGATGCAAATAGGAAAAGAAGTCAAATTATCCTTATTTGCAGATAATATGATATCATGCATAAAAGATCCTAAAAATCCTACCAGAAAATTTCAGAAATTTTTAACAGTTTCAGCAAGGTGGCAGAATACAAAGTCAACTTTAAAAATTAGCAGCCTTTATAGCTATCAGCCACAAGCATGAAGTGAGATAAGATCATGGACCCAGTCCCATTCACAACAGCCTAAAAATATCTAAGAATAAGCACAACCAAGGAGGTGAAAGACCTCTATCATGAAAACTTTGAATGTCTCAAGAAAGAAATTGAAGAAGGCATTTGAAAAAGGAAAGATCTCCCATACTCTTACACTGGCTGAATTATCATTATGAAAATGACCATTCTACCAAAAGCAACCTGCAGATTCGATGCGATACCAATAAAAATCCCCCACAGCATTTGTCATAGAAACAGAGCAAGAAGAACAAGGCTGGAGGGATTACCATTCCAGATCTCAAACTGTGTCATGGAGCTATAGTGTGTTGGTATTTTTGTCAGCTTGACACAAGCTAGAGTCAGTTAGAAAGAGAAGCCCTCATCTGAAAAAAATGCTCATAAGATTAACTTATGGAGCAAGACTATGTAGGCATTTTCTTTTCTTTTCTTTTCTTTTCTTTTCTTTTCTTTTCTTTTCTTTTCTTTTTTTCTTTTCTTTTCCTTTCTTTCTTTTCATATTTAATGTATGTGAGTACACTGTCGTTCTCTTCAGACACATCAGAAGAGGGCATCTGATTACATCCCATTACAGATGGTTGTGAACCACCATGTGCTCGCTGGGAATTGAACTCAGGACCTTTGGAAGAGCAGTCAGTGCTCTTAACCACTGAGACATCTCCCTAGCTTCTATGTGGGCATTTTCTCCACTAATGGTTGATGTGGGAGACCACATCTCACTGTGGATGGTATCGCCACAGAACAGGTCGTTTGGGATTGGATAAAAAGACAAGCTGAGCAAGCCACAAGGAGCAAATCAGTAAGCAGCATTTCTCTTTGGCCACTACTTCAGTTCCTACCTCCAGGATCCTGTCCTGAGTTCCTGCCCTGACTTCTCTTCATTATAGACAGTGACCTAAGCGTTCTCATTAATATCAAACAAAGCGTTTCATTCCCCAATTCATTGCTTTTGGTCATGGTATTTGTCACAGCAGTAGAAAGCAAATGAAAACATATAGTAGTAAAACCGTGTGGTATTGGCATAAAAGCAGAAACACGAGCCAATGAAACAAAACAGAAACCCCAACACGAGTGCACATTAACCTCAGACATCTGATGCTTGACAAAGGTGCCAAGACATCATGTTGGAGAAAAGACAATATCTTCAAACAAGTGGTACTGGGAAAACTGGATGCCCACATGTAGAAAAATGAAATTAGGTCCATAGCTATCATAAGCCAATCTATAGAAAAGGTAGCTCCAAATGGAGCAAAGACCTAAATGTCCAACCCCAAACACTGAAACTGCTAGAAGAAAACGTAGAAGATTGCTGCAAGATAGCTACAAGAAAGGGTTTTCTGAATAGGACTCCATTTGCCTAGGAATTAATGCCAACAGTTGACAAGTGGGAACTCATAAAACTAAAAAGCTTCTACAACATCAAAGGAAACAATCAAGGAAAGAGAGAAGCCACAGGATGGGAAAGGATCTCTGTCAGCTACACATCTGAAAGAGAAATAGTATTCAGAATATATAAAGAACAACAACAACAAAAAACCCCCAGATAGTCAATGGTCTAATAAGAAAGGGTGACTATGAAGCTAGTCATGGTGGCACAAGCTTTTAATCCCAGCACCTGAGAGGCAGAGACAGACAGATCGCTGTGAGTTTGAGGCCAGCCTAGACTACATAGCAAGTTCTCATTAGCCAGAACTTTGTTTCGAACCTAAAAAGGAAGGGGGTATGGATCAGAGAATTCTCAAAAAGAAAAAAAAATGGCTAAGAAATATCTCAGAAAATGTTTAACATCCTTAGCAACGAGGATAATGGAAATTAAGAATATTGTGAGATTTCATTTACTCCAGTCAGAATGGCTATCAAGAAAATAGATGCTGCAGGGGATGTGGGATAAAAGATTGGCCTTTCTTATTCACGGATTCAGTATCTCACTCCTCTCCAGTTTCCTTGAGGATCCACCTACACTTGTATAGCTGGCAATGACCCTCATCCGTTCTATGGACTTTCCCACTCCACTTATTGTCCACTGTAATTCTCTTCACTGCAATTCATTGCAATTCTGTTTCTAGCTAGGAGTAGAAACAACATAAATATCCTTCAGCTGATGAACGGAGTAATGAAAATATGGTGTGTATACATTGTGGAACACTATTGAACTGCAAAGAAAAGTGGAATCATGAAATTCTCAGGGAAATGGATGGGCACCGAGTGATGTAACCCAGACACACATGCTCTCTTTCATTTGTGATTCCTAGTTCTGAGGCTTTGGATATGAGTGTACAACATACTGTAGCCAAAGAAACTAAGAAGAAGGAGGAGGAGGAAGAGGAGGAGAAGGAGGAAGAGGAGGAAGAGGAGGAGGAAGAGGAAGAGGAGGAAGAGGAGGAAGAGGAGGAGGAGGAAGAGGAGGAAGAGAAGGAAGAAGAGAAGGAGGAGGAAAAAGAGGAGGAGGAGGAGGAGGAGGAGGAGGAGGAGGAGAAAAGGACCAGAAGGGGGCAATGAGGGGTGTGAGAAAGAGCCCTTAGAGAGACATAGCAGTTGATAGGTGCTATGAGGTGGGAAATGGGAAAAGGGGGTGTGTCTCTAACTGTGCAGGAGGGCAATACAGATGGAGAAGGATGGAGGATAAATCACACTGAATATGTTTGCAAGAGCCATGGGGAATTATTATCTTATGTTTATGTAAAATTACATGTTATATATATATACACATGTTGTTTGCATACACACATATACATATACATGTATACATACACACATATGTGCATAAATACACACATATTTAAATGAAGTTACACCATTAGGGTGATGATGCTTTTTTTTTTTTTTTTTTTTTTTGGTTTTTCGAGACAGGGTTTGTCTGTGTAGTCCTGGCTGTCCTGGAACTCACTCTGTAGACCAGGCTGGCCTCAAACTCAGAAATCTGCCTGCCTCTGCCTCCCAAATGCTGGGATTAAAGGTGTGCACCACCACTGCTCGGCTGTGATGATACTTCTTACAAGGGCCATAGTCTAGCTAACAAAAACTTCAGTTCCAAACACAAGAAGCCTCCTTACTAGTCACTGGTCAGAGGAGTTCAAGAGATTTCTCAAACAATATAAGTATAGGCTTTATCGCCATTGTCCTTACTTGTCTTCCCAGAATTTCAAGGTAAATTCCTTCTGCTGAAGATACCACACACTATGGACACAGGACTTGGAGGAACAGAGCCAGAACTGTCCTGAAAGCCTTGTCCCTGAGCATGGGAAGTACTCTTCAGAGTTCTGGAAGGTACTGTGTAAGCACCCAGGGGCTGCAGGGACAATCAGTAGTCCTATCCATCTGTTATGACTGACTGTGAAGTACAATGACCAGCATAGTAAGATATCCCCAAAGGTGCAATAGTGGCACTTCTATTTTGGGGTGACTAACAACTCTCTAATTGGGCTTACAGCCTGATCAACAGGAGAAAACTCATACTTGGCACTGTGAACCTAGCTGACTTAGCCATGGCTAAGGTCATAGAACCTAGCGGGGAATTTATTACTGCCCGTTTCTGAAACAAGTATGATTTCCATTTGCATTTTAAGAAGCTACCCTTAAACCCACAGGTAAGAGCTCTCACCCATCCTCAAAGAAGTTTTATTTTTCTTTTTTTTCAGCAGATAGAGACTGTTAATGCAGATACCAACTAACTGGCTGTGGTGTGCCCAGTCCCAATTGATAATACATACACAATGCAACTTCTACATCTAACGCTTGGAGGGCTTTATAAAGAGAGGTTTAAAAAGGTTATCAGAAGAGGATCAGGGCATCAGCTGAGTGACTGTATATGACAAGGTAGCGACACCCATACAGTCTCAACAGTGTATGTAGTTGCCTATGCAAGACCATTAACAATTGTGTGTATTTCAAAAGGCTTCACTTGTAAATAAAGTCATAATGTCTATAGACAGTTCATGTCTGCTCAGAGGGAGAATCAGTCGTACCCAGGGACAAGGTTTCCCAATCAGTTATCTAGTACCAGGGGTCAGCCCTAAAAACATAGACATTCAAGCAACACTGAATAGATCCAGCAGGGTGTATTTATGTATGTATGTAGATGTGTAACAATAACAATTAAAATGAAAAAGGGAAACAGTGGAGATAATACATGAAAGCAGGAGGGACCTTGGAGGCAGAGGAAAGAGAACAGTTGAAAGCAGGCAGAGCAGGGTATGGTAATAGGGGGAATGAAGACCATCAAAGCACATGTCATACATATATGAAATGTCACAGTGAAACCCATTGTTTTGTACAATTTGCTAATTAAAAAAGACAGGCTTTCTAGGTTTGGGTGAGGATTGCAAAGACAATCTTACTCTGAGAAACACACGAGGATCTGGGAGGGGGCCTTTGGTATTGTTGGCAGGCTCATTATCAGGCGGGGAAATGCTTAAACTTCTGCGGGCTTGTGAGGCACCCCAAGCTCAGAAAGCGGCTCAAGTCTGGAAGTGTCTCCTAAACTTTTCCTCTCAGGAGAGGAGAGTTTAAGGCTTGATAGGGGTCCGAGAAAACTCCTTTAGAACGTAGAAGGTAAGTTTAATGAGAGTCCCCGGGTCAGGCTCCCCCACCCCTTTTCTTTTTAGTGCTGAGGATTGAAAGCGCTCCTCCAACTAGTTACACTCGCATACCGGTCAGTTCTTTCCCAGCAAGAGGGGCATTTCAATTTGCTTCAGTCTCTGGTGAAGATATTCAGAACGGTACTAAAAGCAGTTTGCAGAACTAGGGCTGGGGTCTCTAAGCTGGGAGCGGGGGAAGAGGGGGAAGGGCGGTGCTAGGAGGGGTGGGGCAGACAGGTGACACGTGTCCCTGCTAAGAGCCAGCCGGAGAGAGGTGGGGGCGGGAGATAGGGACTGAAAGAGACAGAAAAGGGCAGACAGCGCGGGAGACAGAGTCTGCCCTGTGGGAGGAAAGGTCTACTTCCCACTTCAAATGGCCATTTCATGCGCTGTGGGGTGGGTCATTCTCTATCTCTCTGTGTGTCTCCCTTCTTCTATTTATCTCTTCTTGCCTTCTTTGCCCCGGGTCTGTCTAAGAAGCTGTTTTTGGTTCTCCTTCCCTGATCTTCCTCTCTCTCTCTCTCTCTCTCTCTCTCTCTCTCTCTCTCTCTCTCTCTCTCTCTCTCTCTCTCCCTCTCTCTCTCTCTGATTTGTCAACTCTCCACTTTCTCCTTTGGCGCTCTTTCCTCTCTTTTCCTGCTTGTCTCTCTGGCCAGTTGCTTTAACTTACATCTGTCGGTCTCTGCTGGGCTCCTCTGCCCTTCTTCTAACTCTCCTCACTTTCTAGTTCCTTTGCTCCACTCCTGACCCTCCTACCGCATCTCTTTGCCAACAGGATGGAACTGCAGGAACCAAAGTTGAATGGAACCCTCTCTGCGGGGGGTGCTGCTGAGGGGTAAGTTGGGGATTCAAGGAGCCAGAGTTGTTGGGGAGAGATGGGGTTACCTCTTCATCAGCCTCGATTTTTCTGCCCTATCCAGCTACAGGCAGGAACGCGAAGGCTTCCTGCCCACCACCCGTAACCCTGCTACTGGGAGGAAACCTGTCCAGTTCTTGGATGTAAGTGAGCCCACAGGACCCGTGCAAGCCTCACCTCCCCTATCTAATCCCAACTCCTTCTCCTCCCCAGCTGCTCTCCAGCTAGCTATCTCCCCGGCCCAGCTATTGGCCCCTCAGTTGCTGCCATCTCCAGATACCCCATTTCCTCAAATGCTCCCGCTCTAGCTCTCTCTGTTGCCTAATTTCTCCCTTCCCACCGACTGCCCCCTGCCTTAGTGACTGTTCTCTCTAACTCTTCTCCTCTTCTGCTTTGGGCTGCTTCCCCTCTGTAGTTTCTTATCTCCAGTTACTCCTCTGCAGCCCCCCCCCCTTGCACTTCCAGCTGCGCCCTCCAGACTTGTCTCCTACTTTTTCCCTTTTAAGCGCTCCCTTTCTCCATTTCTTTCCATCAACTCTCTCTTTCAGCTTCCTCTTGCTTCCCATCGCTCCTCGTGGATGTCTCCCCTCCGCAGTTGCCTTCACCCTCCTGTCCTTTCCTGGCTCCACTCTAGCCTCTTGTCCTGTTCTCCTCCTCCCCGTCTGTGTTTGCTGGATCTTGCCCCTTGTCAACAGTTCGAGGGGAAGACATCATTCGGAATGTCAGTGTTCAACCTCAGCAACGCTATCATGGGGAGTGGCATCCTGGGACTGGCTTATGCCATGGCACATACTGGAGTCATCTTCTTTTTGTGAGTCCATGTGAGGCTTTTTCGGGGGTGGGGGTGGGGTTGTTGGTCTGTGGTGCGGAGGGCTGAGTGGGAGACCTGGGCCAAGTCCCACTGTGCTGTGTGTCGCAGGGCCCTGCTGCTGTGCATTGCCCTCCTGTCTTCTTACTCCATCCACCTTCTGCTGACCTGCGCCAGTGTTGTAGGTGAGATGCCCAGCCTCTGTCCCCATCTTCTGTGGACCTCAAACTCTAGATTCCAATCCAGAGCTCAACTCAGACCTTGAGCCCCAATCCCAGCCCTACTTTCTTGATGTCTGATTGCAACTCAAATCTGACTCTGGACATAACCACTCTAACCTCAGACCCCAAACTCAGCACCCCAGTTTCCACACTCAACTCCCTGCATGACAGATTCCTCATTCAACCCCAGCCCAGACCCCAGACTAGATTACCATTTCCCAGTTCCCAATACCCACTCTCTTGGCCATCAGACCTTCTCCAGCCCCAGACTACTACATTCTATCTCTTAGGAATCTTCAGGTCTTCCTAACCTGGAAACCAGTTCTGAAATCCTTTGACCTCTGCTTCCCAGCAATCATGGTCCTAGGACTCTCTCTCCATGGTCTCAGTCCACAGTCTGTCTCCCAAACCCCAGCTCTTTGCCTTCAGCCTTTAACTTCTCCCTGGCCTCAGATACCACTTGCCAGACCCACAAATTCCACCTTAAACTGCATAGCCCTCCATGCCAGCCTCTATCAGTCACAGCTGAATTACAGCTCTCCCTTCTAGCCTGGCTTTCCCAAACTCACAGGCTATTCCTTCCTGCCTCCCTGTTCACAGGCATCCGTGCCTATGAGCAGCTGGGACAGAGGGCATTCGGACCTGCCGGGAAAGTAGTGGTGGCCATCATCATCTGTCTGCACAACGTTGGGGGTGAGGTCTTGGGGAAGGTCAACTTGGGGGAAGAGGGTAGACCGAGTGAGGTAGGCTTTCCCAAGGGTGGGCTGGGGGAGAGGGAACCCTAATTTAATATCTACCACTTCTGCACCAGCTATGTCCAGTTACCTGTTCATCATCAAATCTGAACTCCCCCTGGTTATTGGCACCTTCCTGCACATGGACCCTGAGGGGTATGTATATAGTACCTCCCAGGGACCCCAACCCTACTTGTGAGTTCTAGCCATCATCTTCAACACTGTATCTACCTGACTCCCAGGTGCTATGTTTTAGGACTACTGCAGGTTAAACCATGACTGACTATGACTCCTGTGTATTATGAGTCAATATTAAATGTGATCATAGGCCATAGGACTCTGGTAGACCATAGGCTGTTTTTGAGACTTCTTCAGGCTGATTTTGGCCGGCAGCTGTCTCTGTATGGTTGGTGTGTGCTGACGTTGGCCACATGTGTGTGACTGTACAGATCCAGTAATGTAGACCCTGGATTGGACTCAGTGACTGCTGGACTGGCTGATTCTCTCTGGCCAGCCATGCGATGGATGACAGCTGGGTCCTGTATGCTGCGATTGAGCCCAACCATATGTGTTTGACACTTGGCTACTCTCATTTTTCCTGTTTAGCTGATTCTGGGTTCATTGGGCTGTTGGACGCTATCTATCTCTAAATGTGTGATTGCTGACTCCAGTGGTCTGTGGGTCATGTCAACTGTGTGCGCTCTGTCAACTCCATCTCCTTGTTTGCTTTGGCGATTATTGTATGGCAGATCCTCTCAGGCTGTGTGTGTGCTCAGGGGAGTGTGACTGTGGAGGTCCTCTTGATTACAGTTGCAACCATGTATATATGTTTAGACTGTTAGACTCCAGATTCACACTACTGGCACAGCATCTAAGTTTTTATTTTTTTAAACACATAAACAATGAATGTGTTCATTTGTGCACACAGCAGTA
Organism: Mus minutoides; assembly: GCA_902729485.2. Classification (NCBI taxonomy): domain Eukaryota; kingdom Metazoa; phylum Chordata; class Mammalia; order Rodentia; family Muridae; genus Mus; species Mus minutoides. The sequence continues at coordinate 117,770 of LR749516.1, read as the reverse complement.
CTTTTTTTTTTACTTGCATACATCTTTATGCTTCTGTATTTTTCATTTTATTTTATTTTATTTTATTTTATTTTATTTTATTTTATTTTATTTTATTTTATTATATGTGAGTACACTGTAGCTGTCCTCAGACACTCCAGAAGAGGGAGCCAGATCTCGTTACGGATGGTTGTGAGCCACCATGTGGTTGCTGGGATTTGAACTTATCACCTTCGGAAGAGCAGTCGGGTGCTCTTACCCGCTGAGCCATCTCACCAGCCCCCTGTATTTTTCTTTTTAAAATGTGGATGGAACCCAAGGTCTCTTGTGTGCCAGGCAAGTGCTCATTCACTGAACTGCATACCCCTAATTTCCTCTGCATACCTTTTTGTTATTGTTGTTGTTGTTTTGACACAGGGTCTCTTTAGATAGCCCTGGCTGTTCTGGAACTCTCTATGTAGACCAGGCTGGCCTCAAACTCACAGAGATCTGCCTCCCAAAGTGCTGTGGCTAAAGGCATATGCCACCATGTCTGGCTTTCTATACACCTTTTTGAGAGAGGATTTGGCTCTGTAGCCCAGGCTGGCCTGGGATTTGCCTTGGCTTCTCAAGATCTGGGATTTACAGGTCTGCACCACCTTGCCTCGTGCCTCTGTATATTTTGACATAGGTTTGTATGTTTAGGGACCAGCTCTTAATCTAATCCTGTGGACTTTGGTGCACATGTGTGACTTGGTCAGTTAAACTCAGGAGTAGTTTCACGTGCCTGACTGACAGTTTTTACTAAGCGCTTTGTTTTTAATCTCTGTATAGCCTGTGAAGTGCTTGGTTTGATTCTGAGACTATCCAAATATGACTAGGTATGTCCAAGTCTTCTTTTTTTCCCCCTCTGCCTTGCTAGAGCTTTTGGACATATTAAGCAAGTAAGTGCCTTCGCCAGTGAACGATGGCCCCCTGCTAAATTAATTATAACCAAGTCCCATTGTGCATGTAACCAAGATTTATTCTATTCAATTGTGTCTATGTAATAAGAAGAGAATATGTGAATGCCTGGAACATAGCAGGCACTCCATAAAGTGAGGATGTGTTGTACGTGTGTGTTCTTGTGTATGTGCACATGAGTGTACATGTGAGTAAAGACCAGAGATTGATGTCAGGTATCTCTTCTTTCTTTACCTTATTTTGAGACTGGACCTCTCATTGAACCAGAACTCATCAATTAGGTTATAGCAGTGTGCCAGCAAGCCCAAACCGCCCATCCACAGCGCTGGAAGTTTGCATGAGTGTTGGAGATCCAAACTCGGGTCTTCATTGTCACCTAGCAAGCAGTTTACAAACTGACCTATCTCCTCAGCACTAAGTTTAAAAAAAATATTTCTTTATTTTATATGTTGTTCATTTCGTATATATGGTGCCCCCAGAGGCCAGAAGTGAAAGTCAGATTCTCTGCAACTGAAATTTAGGCATTGGTGAGCTCTCTGATGTGGATTCTGGGATCTCTTTGTCTTCCAGGGACTGGTTCTTGAAGGGAAACCTTCTTATCATCCTGGTCAGCTTGTTAATCATCTTGCCTCTGGCTCTCATGAAACACCTGGGTAAGGAGGTTTCCTGGGTCAGTCATTGGCTGGCAGGGTTAGAGTGTGGGAACTAGGCAGAAAAATTCCATTTTGTTTTATTTTCATTTTGGTCCTGGAGATAGAACCCAGGGCTGCACACAGACTAGCCAAGTGCAATATAACTGGGCTTTATTGCCAGTCTGGGGGAAAAAAATCTCATTTTCAAGGGTTTTGGAACACTGAGGGGTTGGGGAGGCCTTGTTTGATTTGGGTTTTTAACAGATTAGTCGGAGTTTTGTATAGAGGTGAGGCTGGTTCAGGTGGAAACAAAGGCTTATTTGAAGAAGGACAAACCTTTGATGTGTGGAGTGCCAGGTTCCTTGAATTCTGAGGCTCTGTTATCACCTCCTGTAGGCTACCTGGGGTACACAAGCAGCCTCTCCCTGACCTGCATGCTGTTTTTTCTCATTTCGGTAAGTCAGAGAGAGAGAGAGAGAGAGAGAGAGAGAGAGAGAGAGAGAGAGAGAGAGAAAACGGGCAGTGGTGGAGGAGTGTTTGAGACACTGAGGCAAAGCCTTCTCTGTGAACTTGCTTCCTTACTTGCAACCCCCAGGTCATCTATAAGAAGTTCCAGATTGGCTGTGATGTGAGCCACAATGACACAGTAGTGGAGGCTGAACAAGCTCCCTTGCAGGTGTTTAACAGCAGCTGCGAGGCCGAGCTCTTCACTGTTGACTCGCAGGTAGGTACGCAGTCAGGTAGGAGCTTGGAAAACACTGGGCCATCTCATTCCATCCCAACATTTTGTTTTGATCAGAGTATTGGGCTTCTAGAGCTGTGTCATGTGCCTTACTTGAGAGGAAATGGGATCCCCAGTACTGTAGGGATTCTAATTCCATATTCATGGACCATTCCCCCAGATGTCTTACACAGTGCCTATTATGGCTTTTGCCTTTGTCTGCCACCCTGAAGTGCTGCCCATCTACACAGAACTTTGCCGGTGAGTAGAGAGGCATGCGAGAGATGGGCCCGCTAGAGGGGGCAGTAGTCATAGTGTCTGGCAGCCTCCATGGTAGCCTTGGTATGGTATCTTGAGGGTGGCTGGTTTGGCCAAGGGAGGGATTTGGAGTGTCCACAAGACCTCAGAGACTCAGGGAAGTGAGTATTTCCTGCTTGGATTTAAGTGGTCCACTCTAGAGTTAGGAGGCAGCGATCAGGTGACTAGACAGAAGAGATGATGGTCTGAAGAAGCAAGAATGGTCAGATGGCTGGGGAGACAGACGGACAGAGGAGAGGCAGGGCTGGGCTTTCTGGATGACTAGACAGAAAAGGGCAGTTTCCTCTATGGAGGAAGAATTGGAGATAGTCATATGTGTAGAGATATAGGACAGATAGGGGAGGCTTGGCTAATTATAAGGGGGTGGGGTCGGGTAGAATGTCAGCGTGGACCAGCTGAACATTGTCAGATCAGGAGGAGGGAGACTCTGGAGGGTTGGGAGCCAGTTTTGAGGGTTCTGGGACAAGATCAGGGGTGTGGACTTGACAGTTCCATGATCTATGCACTTCAGCCCCACCCAGCGCAGAATGCAAGCTGTGGCCAACATGTCCATCGGGGCTATGTTCATCATGTATGGACTCACAGCGACCTTTGGATACCTCACCTTCTACAGTGAGTGTGGCTAGGGACAAGGTTGGGTGGAGCTATGGTAGAGACTGAGCCTGAGCTATGGCAGAGGCCTCTGAGCTTCCCACAACCCCCACTCCCCAGGACCTTGGGCCCATCAGTTTCCAAACGGAGAGTGAGCATCATGTGTGTAGACTTTATCATCATGTATGTCTGCCTTGGTTTCTGGGCTAGTGAGTCCAGTGTTCATGCATCTTGTGTCCCCTCCTTATGGTCCAGGCACTGTGAAGGCAGAGATGCTGGAAATGTACACCCAGGAGGACATGCTTATCCTTTGTGTGCGTCTGGCCGTACTGCTTGCAGTAACCCTCACTGTGCCTGTTGTGCTTTTCCCTGTGAGTGGGGACAAGGAGGACCTGGGGGCAGGATGAAGGGATGGATGGATGAGCAGAGAGAAAAAAATGGATGTTTGGCAAGAAGGTGGAGATAGGAGCAGATAGGTAGGTGGAAGACATAGGGACAGATACACAAGAATGGGCCTGATGAACATAGACAGGAGCAATAGATGGCTAGACAAAAGAGGACACGGGACCAGGGATGTAACTCAGTTTGCAGAGTGAGTTTGCCCTGAGTGAGATCTCAAGCACCATAGTGCATTCCTGTAATCCCAGCACCCTGGAGCTAGAGGCAGGAGGATTAGGCATTCAAGGTCAGTCTTAATTACAGACTGAGTTTGAGGCCAGCCCGGGCTGCGTGAGATTCTATCTCAAAAATCCACAAACAAAGGAGGGACATGGTGGGAGAGGCAGTCAGAGAGGGAGAGAGGCAAGGGTGGGTGATGGTCAGAGGATAGGCAAATGGGGAGGTAGATAGACAGGAGAGGAGACAGTAGTGGTGGAAGTCGAGCTAGATGGTCATACGGAAGAAGATGGGTTGTCAGGGTAGAGGCACGGATACTTGGTCAGACAGGCTGGAGGCACAGAGAGCAGGATAGGGAATCAAGGATCTTCGGCAGGGTAGAGACAGAGACAGGATCCCGTGGCAGAGGGACCACATGTGAGTCTTGACCTGTTCTGTCCTTCCTTGGCTGCAGATCCGCCGAGCCCTCCAGCAGCTGCTCTTTCCAAGCAAGGCCTTCAGCTGGCTACGACATGTGGGCATTGCCTTGATCCTGCTTATTTTGGTCAATATCCTTGTCATCTGCGTGCCAACCATCCGCGATATCTTTGGGTTTATTGGTCAGTATTGTGAACCCTGGTTTCTTGTGATGTCTACTGTGGGCCTTGCCCTCAAAGTTAGGTTGAATGCTGTCCCTTTCTGTCCTTCAGGGTCTACTTCAGCCCCTAGCCTCATCTTCATCCTTCCCAGTGTCTTCTACCTCCGTATTGTTCCTACTGAGGTGGAACCTTTGTTTTCCTGGCCCAAGATCCAGGTGAGTATCTTAGGAAGGAGGGCTGGGGGAAGAGGAAGCCTTCTGAAGAGGGACCACTTGCTCCAAGATGCCAAGAAATGCAAAGAGCTTTATCTAGATGGGGCTTGGGGAGGAAGCAGCATCCAGGAAGAGGGGAAGATGGTAAGGAAGAATGAAGGCAGTTGTCTCAGAAAGGGCTCGAGTAGGCAGAACAGAAACAATACCTAGCAAGAGAGAGAACACTCTAGAAGGGACTGGCAAGCTGAGCTGCAGTGGGTTTTCCTAGCATTGGTGAATCTTTAGTTTCTGTCTCCAGCACTGCAAAGTGGGGGATATTTCAGATAGATGGAGGGAGCACCACTGCGGAGAGAGGCAGAGGCACTCTGAAAAAGGGATGGAGGGAACGAATTCCCAGAAGGTTCTGAAAAGATGGCTACTTCAAGGAGGGACAGGGAGAACAGAGGAGCGTCGGGAATGGCTGGGGCTTTCCCTGGAAAGGGTGGAGGCCTTCCAGAGCATTCTCCAGAATGCTTTGGTGCGTGATCCAGGCCAACTGTACCTTTTCTTCCTATTGCCCACAGGCCCTGTGTTTTGGTGTCCTGGGAGTCCTCTTCATGGCCATCAGCCTGGGCTTCATGTTTGCCAACTGGGCCACAGGCCAGAGCCGTATGTCTGGCCACTGAGCTGGCCTGGCTTGCCTCACTCAGTCCCTATGCTCACGCGTGTATATGAGGGAATCCAAGTCACTTTTCTGAGTCCTTCCTGCCTGGGACATGGAGGTGGCTGGTCTCTAATAACATTGCTGTGGGAAATGGGGATGGTCGAGGAGGCGTAGTAAGTAGTTTACCCCTTCCCCTTAGAGTTGCCTCACTGCCAACCCCATGAGAGGAGGTAGGAGAGGCCAGGCCCTTAGAAGAGTTCTTAGCCCACATAGTTCTCACTTCCTAGATGAAGCTGTTAGGGTTACCCTGGCGCTAAAAGGGAAGAATAAAGATGCTGAATGAAAAACCTGGTCTGAGCCGTGTGTTATTTCTCAAAGCCTGACTGGAAGAAACGTGCCCAAGTTCAGGCAGGGGAAACTGAGGCACTGAGTAGACTCCTGCTCCTTGTCAGCTGTGCCCTGCTTCTCCCTATTCCTTCAGTGACATGGCCCTCAGCGCAGCCGCTCATTTACTTACTGAACAGTTATTGTGAGGTTGGGAATATGGCAGGGAGTGTTCAAAGAGTCAGACATAGAGTCAGGAATCAAGTAGTTTGGGATGCTTCAGTACAAAAGACAAGAAAAAATGGCCTAAATTTGGTCTGCTTCCCTTTTCTGTGTGGCTCATGAACTAGAAAGGTTTTGCAAATTTCTAAAGTCTAGGAAAAAAAAATTAAAGGAAGAATAGTATTTTCCAGACTGGCAAGATAGCTCAGCAGGTAAAAGTACCTGCTGCCAAGCCTGACAAAGAAGGGTTGTACTGATTCTCATCCATTGACCTCTGACCTCCACACGAGTGCATGCACACACCTCAAATCAACAAATATAAACAAACAAATAAAGGCTGAAGTACAAATGGTGTTTTTGTGACACTTGGAAATTATAAGAAACTCACATTTCATTGCCTGGATGCTCTTGCTGTATCGTGGTTATTATGTGTGTTTGCGGACTATTCATGGCTCTTCGTGCAGAACTAAGGAGTTGCTAAGGAGACGATATAGCCAACAATACCTTTGTTATTTATTCACTGGCCTTTGCCAGAAAAAAATTAGCTGAATACTGACTGAGTGGAAGGAAGAAAAATACCAGCCCCCTTTGAGACAGGGTCACACTATGTAGCCTTTGGTGACCTGGAAATGACTGTGTAAACCAGGCTGGTTTGGAACTCACAGACATCTACTTACCTCGGTTTCTGCCTCCCAAGTGTTGGGGTTAAAAGCATATACTGCTATGCCTGAACTTTAATTTTGGTTTTGTGTGTGTTATGCTTGGCCAGTGCAGAGGCTGGGAGAACGCATTGGTTCCCTGGAATGAAGTTACAGATAGTTCTCAGATGCCATGAGATTGCTAAGAACCAAATCCAGGTCCTCTGCAAGAGCAGCAAGTGCTCTTAACTGCCTAGCCATCTCTCCAGCCCCATAAAGGATTATTTTGAACCCAGAAGCAAAGAATTTCCAAAGCAGAAGGAACAGCAAGTACTAAGTCCCCGAGGCAAGGATGACCTTGCCTGGTCCAAGCAGGAATAAGGAGTAAGGAGGAGCTAGCATAAATATTTAAGGGCTGATTTCACCATGCCTTTGTCAATAACCCCAAATTACAAAACATATTATTGGCCACCTAATAGATGAAAATGATATCACAGTTACATTTATATACTTATGGAAGAAAGGTTCAAGTGCCAGGTGACATTTATCTTCCCACATCCTTTATATCTTTAATATTTATTGTGCCAAGAATAAAAGCAAAGGCTTGATACCTGCTAGGTGAATACTCCATCAAAGCTACATCCAGAGCCTCCTCAACAATTTTCATGCATGTATAGGCCACTACTGATAAATAATAGTTTTTCCTATGTGATGGTTGGTCTTGTCAACGTCATGGGATTAGGATTTGTCTAGGACATGTACCTCTGGGTTTGTCTGTGAACATGGGGGTAGGTTTGAGGAGGAAAAGACCCTGTGTATGGATGACAATCTCCCCATGAGATGAGGCCCCAGACTGAATTCAAAAGGAATAGGAGAAAGTGAAAAGCATACTAGCAACCATTGCTCTCTTTCTGTGCTTCTTGACTGTGGCAATAGTGTGGTCAACCCCTTGAGTGCCTTTACCATCATAAATTATATATACCCTGCCCAAACAAATGGTGCTGCAAGTCAATTTTGTTATAACAGCAAGGAAAATAATGAATAAACTCCCGTCCACTCTATTTTTAAAAATTTTCTTAGATAAGTCCCACCATGGTGTCCAAGCATGCTGTGAGTGACAAGCAACTGGCATCTTGGCGCATTCATCTGTGACCAACCCCATAAAAAGATCAACCCAGCTGGGCTTACTGACATGTTATGTAGCCCCCTCCACCCAGAATATCCAATTGCTTCCTACCAACTGGCAACTCTGCATATAGAGGCCAGAAGGGGGCTTGCTCCATCTCTGTGGCTCTGGGGAGGCCTTCATCTGTGCTGCATAAGGTTTTCTAGGTGAGGCTGGTTGGAGAATAGATGCCCACAGTCCTGCAAGGAACCCCTCCACCTATGTTCTGTAAGGTAGTACAATAAGCTCATTAATTTCCCAGAGGGAGCATTGGAGGAACCATGCCTCAGTTTGTAGCTGGGGCCTTAGGGGAAGGGGTAGATAGATGTTGCTTATGTCTCCCCTGGAGAGGAATTTTAGTAACAAGTTTGGTTTCAAAACCTTGGCTTTGGGCTGGAGAGATGGCTCAGCGGTTAAGAGCACCGACTGCTCTTCCAAAGGTCCTGAGTTCAAATTCCTAGCAACCACATGGTGGCTCACAACCATCTGTATAGCTACAGTGTACATAAAATAAATAGATCTTTAAAAAAAACCCTTGGCTTCAAGGGGTTATCTTACACACACGCGCGACCACACACACACACAGAGCTCTCCCTCTCTTCCCCTTCACCCCTTTCTTTCCCTCTCTTCTGTGTGTTTTAAACAGTTTCACCTCATAGCCTAGGCTAGTCTTGAAGTTGTAATGATCCTCCTTGCTTCACCCTCCTGAGTGATGGGACTACAGACATATGCTACTATGCCCAGTCTCTCTTCTTGCTTGTTTATTTATTTGAGACAGGGTCTATGTAGCCCAGGCTGATCTCAAATTTGCCATGTAGCCAACAATGGTCTTATGTTCCTCATACTCATTCCATAGTGATTCAGGTTTACATGAGTGCACCAGCAAGCAGAACCACGCGTTCCCCTTTTCACTGTTCTTTGATCCTTACTGCCACTAGACACAGCTTAGCATGACTACTTGACTGAAGTCAGGTGAGGTAGCGGGTAGGTGTGTGTACCAGGCACACCAACAGAGCTACACTCTGACCCCTTTGGCATTTGTTCTGTATAATTTCCGTTGTGAGCACAATCCAGGTGGGGGTTTCTTGCATTTTAAAGTTTGCCAATGAGAAAGCAGGATTTAAAAAAGGAAGGACAGATAAAACAAACAAACAAACCCTGAAGTTTGCCAATACAAACTAAATAATAGCAGAATTAATATATAAAGAGCAGCCAAGACAGACCTGAAGGCATAAGCTTGTAATTCCAACTGTGTGGGAGGTTGAGGTAGGTGGATCACAGGGCGAATTTCAAGCCAATGAACTACAGAGGTGTAAACTACATTTGCAATTTAATGACAATATGTTTCAGAAATGGAATGTTCGGGAGAGCAGGAGTTTGGAGCCCACTGGGAGAAGGTTCACCTAGCTCGCACTAGCGAGGCTTTGATTCAATCCCCAGTTCCATGCACACACAACACAGAGGAGGCAAGCATTTCCTTATGCAGTGCTGCGGATTGAGCCTGGCTCTTTATGTATGCTAGGCAAGCACTCTACCAAGTGAGCTCCATCCTTAGCTCTCAGCCCAGGAGATTTTGAAAATAAGAATAATATTGTATATTTGCCCTAATAAATACTGCCATGTAACTTAAAAATCATAGTCAAGGGACTAGAGTGGCATGTTAAGGAAAATAAGTGTCCCTCAGAGACACTCACCTCCTAATTCACAGAGCCCATGAACATGGTGAAGGGAAATTACAGTTGCATATGGAATTAAGGTAGCTCAACTTTAAAATAGTGACATTGTGTTCACTTATCCTGATGGTTCCAAGTCACCACCCTGGTCTTTATAAGTGGGAAGTCGACAGTTCTCAGAGACAACGGAATGCTATGTTGTTGGCTTTCCAAGATGCAAGAGTAGCCGGGCGTGGTGGCGCACGCCTTTAATCCCAGCACTCGGGAGGCAGAGGCAGGCGGATTTCTGAGTTCGAGGCCAGCCTGGTCTACAGAGTGAGTTCCAGGACAGCCAGGGCTATACAGAGAAACCCTGTCTCGAAAAACCAAAAACAAACAAACAAACAAAAAAAAAGATGCAAGCTGCAAGCCACGAGGCCGGCAGAGCATGCTTATTCTGGAACACGGTCTATGCCCACTTGCTCTGGAACACAGGTCTATGCCCACTTGCTCTGGAACACAGGTCTATGCCCACTTGCTCTGGAACACAGGTCTATGCCCACTTGCTCTGGAACACAGGTCTATGCCCACTTTGCTTTAGTCCAGTGAGATTTGTGCTGGGTTTCTGAATTACAGAAGTGTAAGTTACATTTGTGATTTTAAAATTATATATATATTCCGATGATTGTGAGCTACCATGTGGTTGCTGGGAATTGAACTCAAGAGTGTCTGGAAGAGCAGCCAGTGCTCTTAACCACTGAGCCATCTATCTCTCCAGCTCCCAAATTTGTGATTCTTTAGGACAGTGAATAGATGATAGTTGATTATAGCTGCAATAAAAAGTGAATACATATAGAAATCGGTTTGTTATCTGAACAAAGTAGAAAGGTAAGAAATGCACTAATCGGGCTGGTGAGATGGCTCAGCGGGTAAGAGCACCCAACTGCTCTTCCGAAGGTGATAAGTTCAAATCCCAGCATCCACATGGTGGCTCACAACCATCCGTAACGAGATCTGGCTCCCTCTTCTGGAGTGTCTGAAGACAGCTACAGTGTACTTACATATAATAAATAAAATAAATCTTAAAAAAAAAAAAAGAAATGCACTAATCTACATATGAAACTTAAGCTTGCATTTGCAAACAGAAGGCAGATTTTTATGATAAATGATTGTTTGACAGGTGCCTGTCCATCCACAAAAATGAAATTCTTACCGGACAGCACAAAAATAATACATTTAAGAAAAAAACGTATACTACAAAGTAGATGGGGGCTAGGTATGATCATACATGTTTGTAATTTCAGTTCTGGGGAGGCAGAAGCAGAAGAGTTGTGAGTCTGGGCGGCTATCCTGGGCTGCTTAGTGGGACCAAATCTCACCAAACCAAACCAAACATAGGCACAAGTGTAGTGAAATATAAAAATTTAGCATAAGTACTTCTTGACATGACATAAAGGCTAAAACAATTAATCAGATATATTTGTAAGATCTGAAAGTAAAAGTACCAGTTATTGTACCAAAACACAGACAAATTACTGCTTTAAAAGGAAGATTTGGTGGGAAGGGTAGAAACATGTAACAGATCACTAGCAACTGTTCTGAGGGTATAGTTCAGTGGATAAGAGTGCTTGCCCAGTATGCACAGGTCTGGGATTGACCCTCAGCACCCCATAGAGTGAGAAATGGAGATGGGAGGATCATAGATTTCTCAGGTCCATAGTGAGTTTGAGGCCAGCCTGGGGTACATGAAACTTAAAAAACAAACAGATGAATAAACAAACAAACGAACAAACTGGGGGCTGGAGAGATGGCTCAGTAGTTAAGAGCACTGACTGCTCTTTCAGAGGTCCTGAGTTCAATTCACAGCAACCACATGGTGGCTCACAACCATCTGTAATGGGAGCCGATGCCCTCTTCTGGTGTGTCTGAAGACAGCTACAGTGTACTCATATACATAAAATAAATAAATTTCAAAAAGTTCTTAGTATATAACAAAGTTATTGCATATCAGTAAAGGTATTATATTGGCAAACATGCCTAGGTAAATGAGTATTAAAAATATGTTCAGTGCCGGGCGTGGAGGTGCATGCCTTTAATCCCAGCACTTGGGAGGCAGAGGCAGGCGGATTTCTGAGTTTGAGGCCAGCCTGGTCTACAGAGTGAGTTCCAGGACAGCCAGGGCTACACAGAGAAACCCTGTCTCAAAAAACCAAAAAAAAAAAAAAAAATATGTTCAGGGCCTGGAGAGATTGATGGTTCCGTGGTTAAGATTACTGGCTACTCTTGCTGAGGACCTGGGTTTAAGTCCCAGTACCCATAGGAAGCCCCAAATTGTCTGTAACTTCAGTTCCAGGGGGAACCGATGCCCTCTTCTGGCCTTTCCGTGCATAGACATAAATATAGGCCAAATACCCATGCACATAAAAAATGTTCAGTAGTATTTCAGCTTAGCACAAAAGGACTAAGAAACAAGGAACAAAAGGGAAAGGAGCCCAAAACGGACGGACAACAGATCCTGGTAGTCTCAACATTCACCTAATGGGCTTTTCAGATATAAAATATAAAAAGAAGGAACGGAGAAAAGGCACTAGTTGAAATAATGATCTATAATTCTCTGACCTTAAGACATGAATCTTTGGAGGCTGGAGTGCTGGCTCAGAGGTTATGAACACTTGTTGCTCTTACAGAAGACCTGTGTTGAGTTTCAGCGCTGACAGGGGTTTCACATCATCTTTAACTCCAGTTCTAGGCCATACAACACTCTCTCCTGACCTTAGCATCAAGCATGCATGTGGTGCACATACATGTATGCAAGCAAAACACTCACACACATAATAAAATGATTTAAAAATATATGAATCTTCAAACTGAGAACCCCCCCCCACTAAATCTAAGCAGTTTCTGTGTTTCTGTGTGTCTCTCTGTCCTGGTTGAAATAATGATCTATAAATATGATCTATAACTTCAGCGTTACCTGATGGGGGTGGGGGGCTTTGGTGCAGGATGATTGCTTTAGCCCAGGAATTTGAGGTCAGCCTGGGTAGTATAGAGACTTATCTCTTGGGGGTTAGGAGAAGATAGAGAGCATGATGGATAAAAGATCCAACAGTGTTAGGTACAAACTCAGGAGCCTGATTACAGACTGGAGTTCAAAATTGGACTTTTCAACTTGTTAACTGTATGACTTTGTATAAGTCATGCAACCTTTCTGTGTTTGCATCTATTCAAGTAAATTGGGAATATCGCAATCAACTCATTCGATTGCTATGACTAAATGAGTGAATATATTAGAATGCAGGGCAGAGGGAGGATATAGGGGACTTTTGGAATAGCATTTGAAATGTAAATGAAGAAAATATCTAATAAAAAAATTGAAAAAAAGAACAGCAGCCATAACTCAGTAAGAGTTACTATGTATTTTAGCTATTATGGTTGCAATGACAGACTATTTAAATGTGAAGGCATCTGAGCTAGGACAGTGGTACATGCCTGTAAGCTCAGCACTTGGGAGGCTGAGGCAGGAGGATGTAGTTCTAGGTTAGCTTGAGCTAGCTTCTTAGTGAGTTTGAAGCTGGCCTGGGCTATCAGATGAGATCATCTCAGAAAAAAAGGGAAGACATTTGTGGTTCCATATGAAGATGGGGATCAGCAATAGCTGCTGGCTTCCTTCCTATCCCTATCTCTATAGATAATACAGAAGATGGGTAGATTTCCAAATAGCTGCCAGCAACAAATACTCTGGGGAAGTAATGGGGTTTAAATCTAGGGCCTTGTGTGGGCTGGGCAAGCACTGTGGCCTACATTGCAAGTCCTGTGGAAAAAAGATTCTTGATTGTTTGGCCTTTATTGGGGCATTAGATGACCTGTATGGATGTTCAACCTTTTTGCATTTCAACATGATGTTGGGATCTGTGTAGGGCTGCATTTATATGTATCCTGAGATCCCCACAGGCTGGATACTTCTGGGAGTGAGACATCAGGGTCATGGGTAGAGAATCAGCTGAGGTATTCTCTCAATGATGTCCCCTTCTTTCTTTGTGTTTTCTGGAAGGCTCAGTATCTATCTTATAAATATTAGGGGGAAGAAACTTGGTAGCCCCGGCCGAGTGCCAGGTCAAAGAGACTTAGAGATGTTAAGGCCTAAGTGGAGTGGGTCAGTCTCATGGAAATCAAGGCTGCCCATAACTGAGCAATCCCTGCACACCTCTCTCCACTCTCTAGCATGCAAGAAATAGCAACAGACTTCACTCATGCCTGGATCCTTATACACTGCAGATGAATGGCTAACAGAGAAGTTCTGGAAGCTTCGAGGGAGAGGCACAGGCAAAAGGAAGGGAGGTGATCGGCTGAGCTCAGCTTCAGAAATTCACTACCTTAATAAGTACCAACCTCCAACTTTTACCCATCTTCTCATGGCCCCATTGGTCTGTTGCTTTGTATTATAATATTACATTTTGTACTTGAAGGTCTAGGCCTACAAGAGAATTCTCACATTTATAGGCCTTTGTTGTGCAAACCTTGTTGTTTGATTTAAAACTATTGGTAAAATAAAACTGACTACAGACAAAAAGGCATATTTTTTTTCCTTGTTCCGGTCAACCCTGCTCGCTCTGGTCTGCCCCACTCACTCCGGTTGGTCCCACTTGCTCAGTCCCTGCTCTTTCCAGTCCAAGGATTCATTTTTATTATTATTCATAAGTACACTGTAACTGACTTCAGACGCACCAGAGGAGGGCGTCAGATCTCATTACGGGTGGTTGTAAGCCACCATGTGGTTGCTGGGATTTGAACTCATCACCTTTGGAAGAGCAGTCGGGTGCTCTTACCCGTTGAGCCATCTCACCAGCCCCCAAGACATATTTTTTAAATGGCATAGATTAAGATTGATATTACAATCTGATATAATCCAAATCAACTTTTGTTTTGTTTTTTCAAGACAGGATTTTTCTGTATAGCTCTGGCTGTCCTGGAACTCACTCTGTAGACCAGGCTGGCCTCGAACTCAGAAATCCGCCTGCCTCTGCCTCCCAAGTGCTGGGATTAAAGGCGTGTGCCACCACTGCCTGGCCCAAACTAACTTTTAAAGAAAGATAGATGTCTTTCATCAGCTCAAACAAAGAACAGAAAAACCATCCTTGATCTGTGCATGCTGCGCATTCCATACAAATGTGTAGCACCATGCCTGGATCTAAGCCTTAGTACCTTACCCTCAGGTAGACTCTTCAGACAAGGGCAAAAAGCAGCAACACTGTTCACCAAAATATTATTAAGAACATTTTCTAGGCCACATACTAAAATTCTTCTCCTCTGAAATCTCTTGAGCCAGGCCTCCACAGTTCAAATCACCTTCAGCAACAAAGTCTTCCATATTCCTACTAGGATGGCCCATTAGGCCCCACTTAAAGCATTCCACTGCTTTCCAAAGCCCCAAATCCACATTCCTCCAAACAAAAGCATGGTCAAGCCTATCACAGCAATACCCCGGTCCCTGGTACCAACTTCTGTCTTAGGGTTTCCATTACTGTGAAGAGACACCATGAACAAGGCAACTCTTTTTTTTTTTTTTTTTTTTTTTTTTGAGATACGGCTTCTATGTGTAGCCCTGGCTGTCCTGGAATTCACTCTGTAGATCAAGCTGGCCTCGAATTCAGAGATCCACCTGCTTCTGCCTCCCAAGTGCTGGGATTAAAGGCATGCGCCACCGTTGCCTGGCCAAAGCAACTCTTATAAAAGCAAACATTTACTTGAGGCTAGCTTACAGTTTCAGAGGTTCAGTCCATTATCATCATGGCAGGAAACATGGCAGTGTCCAGAGAGATGTGGTGCCAAGACTTCTACATCTTTTTTTAAAGATTTATCTATTTATTTTATGTATATGAGTACACTGTAGCTGTCTTCAGACACACCAGAAGAGGGCATCGGATCCCATTACAGATGGTTGTGAGCCACCATGTGGTTGCTGGGATTTGAACTCAGGACCTCTGAAAGAACAGTCAGTGCTCTAAACCACTGAGCCATCTCTCCAGCCCTAAGTTCTACATCTTGATCTGAAGGCAGTCAGAAGAATGTTTCATAGGCAGCTAGGATGAGAGCCTCAAAGCCCATCCCCACACTGTCACACTTCCTCCAAGAAGGCCACACCTACACATAGTGCCACCCCCCTGGGACAAGCATATCAAATTACAGCACAGGCTAAACATAATTCCTGTCTTACAAAAGGTCTGTCAAATGTTCTGAGCCAAAAGAAGATAAGATGCTCCAATGTTATGGAGAGTACTGGACACTGTCCCGACGGTCAGCTGTCTTTGTCATTTCTACAAGTCTTGTGCTTCCTGCATTCTCAGGTAATATTTATTCCTTCTTGTGTCTCTGATGGTCTTGAAGACTTAGATAGTCATAGTCTTACTATAAGCTAAGTTGTTTAGGATTTAAAAGGATCATCTAGGTCTAAGAAGGTAGTTTTAGGATAATACAAGTTATCATAGAAATTGATATAGATACAGAACTCTAAACTCACCAGGATAGGATAGATAATAGAATACGTTTTCCTCAGTTGCCAAATATGAACAGAGTATAGTTTTTTTTTTAAGGTAACTCTTACTTAATAATTTCCATAATAATTTCATAATTGTTCCTAGGGTATGTTGTTTAATATTATAAGAGAAAGAGCCTTTTTATTTAAACAAAAAGGGGAAATGTTGAGGTTTGGTCTGTTGCTATGCATTGTAATGCTAAATTCTGTATTGAAAAGTCTATCTGTACGAGTGACTTCTCAGGTTTACAAGCTTTTGTTATGTAAACCTTGTTCCTTGATTTAAGACTATTGGTTAAATAAAATTGACTACAGTGGATTACTTGAAAGATTAGAGGTAGGTGGATTTTGATTTACCTGGTTGTGGGGTAGAGAAGAGAAAGGAGAGAGGAGAGACCAGGTAGAGAATGAAAGGAGAGGAAGAAGCCACCATGAGGGGAGATAAACAGCAAGTATCTGGGGTACACTGCTGGGGAGGCAGCCAGGCCAGCAGTTAGAAGAATAGATTAGGGATGACACCCCCCCCCAGGAATTGTCAAAGCCAAATAAAATAACTATAGGCTGAGTCTCATTAATCTGTAAGCAAGTCATGGATAAGCATAAACTGTTTATACTACAGAGCTGTACAGAGGAACTGCTGTTCTAACTGCATGAAAAAAATCGTTAAAATAAAGAAATCAATAGAGTAGGTTGGATGTTAAAATGAATCCAGTTGAAAAGCAGCTACTGAGTTGGGCATAGTAGCACATACTAGTAATCTTGGGAAACTAAGGGTTGTGAGTTTGATGCTAGCCTGGGTTACACACCGAGATCTTTCTCGCACTCCTACCACCACAATACATGTACAAGCTGAAGCTTAGCCTAATGAACTGTTTTAGTCACCAGGAGTGTGTAGAGATGGAATCAAGGAGGGATAATTTAATAGAGAGAAATAGAAAGCCTACATTCACCAAATAGTACCTTCATTAGAGGAGAGTAAACAGAAAAGAAAGGTTTAAATGAATGAGAATTTCTCAAACTTAGAAAAAACCCTGCAGGCCTAAAGAGATTATAGTACTCTGAGTAGAATACACTTCTAGGGTTGGTGAAATGGCTCAGCAGGTTAGAGCACCCGACTGCTCTTCCGAAGGTGATGAGTTCAAATCCCAGCAACCACATGGTGGCTTACAACCACCCGTAACAAGATCTGACGCCCTCCTCTGGTACATCTCAAGTCAGCTACAGCGTACTTATGAAGAATAATAAGAAATGAATCCTTGGACCGGAGAAACCAACCGGAGCAAGCAAGGCTGTCCGGAGCGAGCGGAGCTGAACGGGGACGGCCGGAGCAAGCGGGGCCAACCGGAGCAAGTGGAGCCGATAGGAGCGAGCGGGGCCAGCTGGAACAAGCGGGGGCTGGCCGGAGCGAGCAGGGTTGACCCGAACAAGGGAAAAAAAAAAGAATACACTTCTAGACCTAAAGCCATATAAACCCTTGAATGAAGGAAGGTAGCAGGGTGGTAGAATCTTGGGTCAAAAAAGCAAGGTAAGGCAAGGCAAAGCAGCTTCTGAGAGAAGCAATAATCTACTTAGAAAGAAAGAGCACATGTCTTTATAAGTAAGAAACAGAAGATTTCTTGGTGCCCACACTGGTGCAGCTCAGGATCGGATGCTTACTTGAACTACAAAGCCAAGCACACGACCAAGGGAAGAAGAGCTAAGACAATAGTTCTCTTTAAGTCAGGTTCCATGGGTCCATAACTGAAACTCTATCATGTGGGAGGCTGAGGCAGGAGAACTATGAGTTTTGGCCTATAACACAAACAAACACAACTTTGTTGGCAAGGATACAATGGTGTATAGTTCAATAATGTTAAAAGACTTTTTTGATAGGGTGGAATAAAGAAAGACAGCTAAATCTCACGTAAACTAGGCCTCAGAAGGTTTATAACCGAGAAATGTTTAAGCAGCAAATGAGCTCTTCTGCTGTAAAGAGTGAAATTATGTTACTTGTAGGAAAGTAGAGCCAAAGACCACAATTTTCAATGAAATAAGCCAGACAAATTTCACATGCTTGTTCCATGTGTGCAATCTAGATTTTTTTTCTGAGAGAAGATCTCAATATGGAGCCCTCATTGGCTTGGAACTTATTATAGATTCAAACTCATAGAGATCCTCCCGCCCCTGACTCCTAAGTATTGGCACGTGTCATCATGACTGGCTGGGATCCAGATTTTTATTCATGAATTTTTTCATGTTTTCTTTTTCTTTCCTTTTTGACATTATAATAGGATTATACCATTTCTCTTTTCCTTTTCCTCCCTTCAACCTTTCCCTTCTTCACCTCCATGCCCTCCCTTTTCACTGGAATCTAGGTTTTTGTTTTGTTTTTAAAGTATGAACTGGGTGTGGTGGGACATCCCAGTACTTGGGAAGTAGAGACAGGAGGACCAGGAGTTCAAACCTATCTTTACATAGAGAAGTGGAGGCCCACCAGGGCAACATGAGAATCTTTTAAAAATGTATATAAGAACAGCAATATAGGAAAATAAAAAGAAATATGTGGAGATATGAGGGGCCTCAAGGGAGGGAGGAAGAAGAGACTGTGGGAAGGAAAATTCTTATCTATCTGATCCATCTTATCTACCTATCCATCTATCCATCCATCCATCCATCCATCCATCCACTTATCATCTATTCATCTATGTATCTACCTGACATGAGAGCACAGACGGTTTAATTTGAGGGAGAGAAAGACCCGGCAGAAGGATTAGTAAGGAGGATAAGGAATAAAGAAACTGGAAAGAACCCAGATGTCCCTCAACAGAGGAATGGATACAAAAAATTTGGTATATTTACACAATGGAGTACTACTCAGCTATTAAAAACAATAAATATATGAAATTCCTAGGCAAATGGATGGATCTGGAGGCCATCATCCTGAGTGAAGTAACCCATTCACAAAAGAACTCACATAACATGTACTCACTGNTTCAACCCTATAGGTGGAAGAATAACCATGAACTAACTAGTACCCCCTGGGCTCGTGTCTCTAGCTGCATATATAGAAGAGGATGGCCTAGTTGGCCATCAGTGGGAAGAGAGGCCCCTTGGTTATGCAGACTTTATATGCCCCAATACAGGGGAACGCTGGGGCCAGGGGGTGGGAGCGGGTGGGTAGGGTAGCAGGGACGGGAGGGGGGAGGATATAGGGAACTTTCTGGATAACACTTGAAATGTAAATGAAGAAAATATCTAATAAAAGTTGGAAAAAAAAAGAAATTATTTAAAACGTTGGAAATAGAGACAAGAGATAAATAACTAGATACATAATTTTTCATACTTGGAAAAATCAATACAGGCCAGGTGTGGGGGAGCACAAATTTAATCCCAGCACTTGGGAGGCAGAGGCAGGAGGATATTTGAGTTCCAGGCCAGCCTGGTCTATAGAGTGAGTTCCAGGACAGCCAGGGTTACACAGAGAAACCCTGTCTCAAAAGAAACCAATCCACCAACAAAAAAAAAACCAAACTATAAACAAACTTAATACAAATTGCTCATAAAACGACTTCTGAGTAGGATGGCGGATTTGAAGCTTCCCCCATGTGATGCAGTAAAAGAGAATGAACGAGCACTAGAAAGAGCCTCCATCCTGAGAAAAGAAAGAGAGGAAGATCAGTAGAAATTCACTGAGGGAGTGCTAGGACAGGTGGGTAGCGTGGCGAAGGGCAATTTAGCAATGAGAAGCTGCACTAAGCTCTTGCCATGCAGCGCTCTGGTGGGAAGAGGAGAAACAGAAGTCTCATCCCACAGTTAAGTCCTGGACAGAAGAGACTGGAGGTGTTAACTTGTAGGGCAAGCTCACAAGTCTTGGAAGATTCAAGTCCAGTGCTGAGCTTTGGTGAGATTCTGTGGAACAGAGCACTAACAGAGAGGAATCCCATTTTGTCATCCTCTATTACTTGGGAGACCTTTTAGGGGCACCATAAGATGGATACAGATAGAACACTAGTGCTGGGCAGTGGTGGCGTACGCCTTTAATCTCAGAAACTTGGGAGGCAGAGGCAGGTGGATTTCTGAGTTTGAGGCCAGCCTGGTCTACAGAGTGAGTTCCAGGACAGCCAGGGCTACACAGAGAAACCCTGTCTCGAAAAACAAAACAAAACAAAAACCAAACCAAATCAAACCAACCAACCAACCAACCAACCAACCAATGAACATTAGTAGCCTCAACTCACGGACTGCAGAACCAAGTGTGAGCAGCAGAGGTCTCTGGTATGCCCAAAGGGAAGATACTAAAGTGAGGAAAGTTCTGGTGGGATATTTGACATCTGTCCTGGACAGGCTATAAGTGGTGGTTTGAATATGCTTGGCCCAGGGAGTGGCACTGTTAGGAGGTGTGACCTTGTTGGAGTAGGTGTGACACTGTGAGTATGGGTATAGATCTTCATGCCTGGAAGCTAGTCTTCCACTAACAGCCTTCAGATGAAGATGTAGGACTCTCAGCTCCTTCTGCACCATGACTGCCTGGAGGCTGCCATGCTCCTGCCATGATGATAATGGACTGAACCTCTGAACCTGTAAGCCAGCCCCAATTAAATGTTGTGTCTGCCAAGCAAAGAACAGGAATGGGATGGACCCAGGCCTTCTGCACATATGTAACAGTTGTGCATTTGGGACTTCATGTGGGACTCCTAAAGTGGGAGCAGGGGCTGTCCCCAAATCTGTTGCCTGCATTTGGGACCCTTTCCCCTAACTGGGTGGCCTTGTCTAGCCTCAGTGGAAGAGGATGCACCTAGTCTTGCTGAGGCTTGATATCCATGGGCTGGTTGATGTCCCTGGGAGGCCTCCCCTTTTTTGAGGAGAAGGGGAGATGGGGTGGATGAGGGAGTAATGAAGTAAGCGGGAGGGACTGGTAGGAGAGGAGGAAGAGGAAGCTGTGATCGCAATGTAAAGTGTGTACATAATTTAGTCAATAAAAATGAAGCTGCTGCAATGTTTCATTTCTTTCTTTTTTCCCTTTGTGTTCCCTTTTTCTTTTTACTATACCTTTAGTAGTGTTTTGATTTTATCTTATCATTAAAATGGAATTTTTTGGAGGAGGCTTGAGAGATGGCTCACTGAGTAAAGTACTTAATTTCAAGCACAAAGACCTGAATACAGAGCTCCAACAGCTGCATGAAAGTTGGGCGTGGTAGCTAGTGTCTGGAATCTTGGAACTGATGGGGCAGGAGACAGGGGAAGCCAAGGCTTCTGGCCTGTGTCTCAAGGAATAAAGTGAAGAGGGCAGAGGACTCAGATGGGGACCTTGGGGAAGGGGTCTAACTCTGGGATAGCTCACTAGAACTGTGGGGCCTGCACAGAACTTTCTTTCTTTCTTTCTTTCTTTCTTTCTTTCTTTCTTTCTTTCTTTCTTTCTTTCTTTCTTTCTTCCTTCCTTCCTTCCTTTCTTTCTTTCTTTCTTTTTTTTTCCTTTTGATTTGGATTCTCATGAAGTATCCCATACTGACTTGGAATTCACTATGTAGAACAGAATGTCCTCCAAACTCCGAGATATCTCCCAAGTGCTGACATTAAAGGCATGCACCAACACCACAGCCAGGACTTTCTGTTTTAATGAATCAGACTGAACAGCTCATACAAGAGACTAGAACATATCTGAATGTATTACATGTATACGCATTATATTTTATATAGTGTATATATTATATATTACATATAAAACATATACATGTAATAATGTTTCACATACTATAATATATATATAATTATATATTGTATATATTATAATTACATACAATATATATAAAATAGTGTGTGTTAGAGATTGAACCCAAGGCCTTGTGTGTATTACATAATGGCTCTACAGAACACCATCCTCAGTTCAGAATATCCATTTTATACTGTGAGAAGAGGCAGGGCTCAATCTTTGGATGGATCTACTATTTTCTCCCAATTGTCTCTGAATTTTTCAAGTTCTTTAAGGGAACATGGATTAGTTATCAAATAAGTTGATGATTTATTGAGAGTCTGGGCTGTGGAGATAGCTCCGTGAGAAAGGGGACTTGCCGCTAAGCCTGATAACCTGAGTTTGATATCTGAACCCACATGGTGGAAGGAGAGAACCAACTCATTTATTTTCTGACCTCCATACACACAAAACAAAAAAATAATTGAGAGTGGTGGCTAATCATATAATCCAAGTGTCCTGGAGGCTGAGGCAGGAGGATCACAAGTTCCAGGCAAGCTGACACTACACAGGGAGTCCAAGCTGTATAGTAGAATCAAATACAAAACCCTGAAATAAACAAATGAAATAGCCAACTAGCAAATCAATCAATCAATCAGTCAATCAATCAATCAAACAAACAAACAAAAAGCAAATTCTGCTGAACTGTGTACAGTGGCCTATGTATATCTGAAATCCATCCTCTGAGAAGGCTGAGGCAGGAGTTTGAAAGCCGCCTGTGTAAATTTCGTGAGCCTCTGTCTGAAAATATAATATTCATGAAGAGGGCCTGGGTTGCATATGATGGTTGATTTTGATTGTAAACTATATTGGATCCAGAAATGACCTGGAGATTACTTATTGTTTCAGGGTATTCCCAGAGATAATTAGATGATACAGCCTCTGATCTAAGCAATGTATCCTCTTGAAGGATTCATAACATTTATTCAATTTTAATTATAATATCTAATACAATATGAATATCACACAAAAATAGCACAGAGGAGATAATGGCATGAAGACTCCCACATCATGGGTCTCTTTCCAGTGTCCTGGCTTCTCCTCACACTTACTTCAATGTAATTACACACATTTAGAAGCTAGCATAGATATTTAATGAGAGAGACATGTGATATTTGTCTTCTTAAAGGACTAATTTATTTTATTTTTAATTACATGTATGTGTGTCTGTTGGGTATGTCCATGTGACTATAATGCCTTTGCAGATTACAGGCAGATTCCCTGAAGATGGAGTATTAGGACATTTGTAAGCAGCTAAATGTAGGTGCTGGGAATCAAACTCTTTGTTCTTAAGCATTGAGTCATATCTCCAGCCTCAGTATTTGCATTTCTGAGCCTTGGTTATCTCACTTAATACAATATTTTCCATGGTCTATTTTTATTAATTGATGTGATATATATATATATATATATATATATATATATATATATATATATATTTTTTACACACACACACACACACACACACACACACACACACACACACACACACACACATATATATATATATATATATATATATATATATATATATATATATACGCAAATACATTAACTAAAGCCTGCTCAGTCTGTATAATGTCTCCTAGCAGTGTCAGAAATTATACCCATAAAGTCTCAACAACATGACTATCTAAACATGAACTAAATATGGACTACATCAAAAGACATGCTATCATGGATGGGGAAAGCCCAAGAAGCTTCAGTCCCACCTAAGGACTACAGGTAACTAAGGAATACTGAAAAGAGGAGGAATGATCTTCTCCGGGGAAGCTCATACCAGTCACTTCTCCAGTACCAAGTGGTCAGTCCTGAGAATATACATAACTAGCTCCCCCTTTAAAATTTTTTGTTTTTAAAGTCTATTTTTGAGGCAGGGTGTCTTAGTTAGGGCTTTACTGCTGTGAACAGACACCATGACCAAGGCAAGTCTTATAAAGGATAATATTTAATTGGGACTGGCTTACAGGTTCACAGGTTCAGTATATTATCATCAAGGTGGGAGCATGGCAGCATCCAGGCAGGCATGGTAAAGGAGGAGATGAGAGTTCTACATCTTCACTTGAAGGCTGCTAGCAGAATACTGGCTTCCAGGAAGTTAGGATGATGGTCTTAAAGTCCACTCTTACAGTAACACACCTGCTCCAACAAGACTGCACCTACTCCAACAGGGCCACATCTTAATAGTGTCACTCCCTGGCCCTGTGGTTTCAAACTCACAGAAATCCACTTTCCTAGGGGGCAGAGGAAAGGTTGGTATTACTATTTTAGCAGATTTTTGCTTTCATTATATTTTAAGTTAGGTGTTTTTCTGTGTGCATATGAAGGCAAACTTCCCTAGGAATCCAGAAAAGGGCATTGGATGCCCTGGAGCTGGGGCTACAGACAGACAGCCATGAGCAGCCCAGTGTGAGTGCAGAGATAGAACTCAGGTCCTCTACAAGAGCAACTCTAAGTACTCTTCACTGCTGAGCCACCTGTCCCACCCCTGAGCTCCTATTTTATCTGCACCCTGTCCACTAGGAAGGAAAGAACATCCTCTGCTAACGCTGATTTCTGCCCAAATGCACTGGGCAAATAAAGAAGGAGTGAATTATATGATACCGATATCTGAAAATAGATATGTATTTCCTCATGTTTCTTTCAGGTCTTTGGTTCCACTGATTAAACAACAACAACAACAACAACAACAACAACAACAACGTGAGACTCAGTGCGAGAGGGTAAAAGTGTTTCCGGGGGAGGGGGGTGGGGGAGGGGAGAGGGGATTTTTTGGAGGGGAAACTAGGAAAGGGCCTAACATTTGAAATGTAAATAAAGAAAATATCTAATAAACAAAACTGTTTCAGCCATTGACCCATTTCCTGAGATTTGGAGCTGCAGTGGTTCTCAACCTGTGGGTCATGACCCTTGGGGGTGTTGTTGGTATTCTGTCTGGACTCCACCCCCACAGTTATCTGCCAACAGCCAGGTATGCTCCTCCCCACAGTTACCTGGCAATGGCCAGGTAGGCCTAGCCCTATAAAAGGGGCTGCTTTCCCCCTCCTCTCTCTCTTACTCCTGCCTCTCCCTTGCCTCTCGCCCTCTTGTTCCTTCTCCTCATTCTCTCCCCTCCTCTCTCCACATGCTCATGGCCAACCTCTACTTCTCTATTTTCTCTCTCTCTCTACCTTTCTCTGTCTCTGCTACCCTTTTAACTTCCCTCCCCAAGCCCTAAATAAACTCTATCCTATACTATACCCGTGTGTGTCTGCTCCCTCAAGGGAAAGGAATGCCTTGGCATGGGCCTGTTGAGGCACCCCCTTCCTCCACACCCGCCAGAACATATCTTAATAGTTCTCTCTCTCTCTCTCTCTCTCTCTCTCTCTCTCTCTCTCTCTCTCTTTTAGATTTATTTATTATTATACATAAGTACACTGTAGCTGTCTTCAGATGCGCCAGAAGAGGGTGTCAGATCTCAGTATGGGTGGTTTGTGAGCCACCATGTGGTTGCTGGGATTTGAACTCAGGACCCTTGGAAGAGCAGTCAGTTCTCTTACCTGCTGAGCCATCTTGCTAGTCCCTGCTCTTTCTCTTTTTATGATCACAACAAGGGTTGTTTTATGCCCATTTCACAGGAGTAACTTAAGACCATCAGAAAATACAGATATTTACATTACAACTCATAACAGTAGTAAAATTGTAATTATGAAGTAGCAACGAAAACAATTTTATGGTTGGATGTCACCACAACATGAGGAACTGTATTAAAAGGTCACAGCATTAGGAAGGTGGAGGACTACCATGGGATGACCTGAGTTCAATTCCTCCAACCCCACAAAATACTTGTTAATAATCAATCAGAATTAGAATTGTAAGGTAAAAAGTGGAAAGTCGGATTCTTATCAGAAAAACATAGATCCACACTGGGCATGGAGTCTGATGGGAGAGGAGGTTTAGGTGTGGAGTGAAGCAAAGCGAGATTCTTTTTCACTACAGAATTTGGATCTGTCATTTGGAAGGAGGCAAAAAAGAGGGGAGTGTAGGGGAGCAGGAGAAGAAGGAATGGGGCAGGGAGCTCTGTCTCCTGGAAGGAAGCTAATGATGACATTTTTAGTCCTGGCAAGGATCTGTGAGACCCTCCTTCTGTGCATCTATCTCCTGTGACTCAAAATCCAACCATGACCATATCTTTCTAGGAAGAGAGAAAAAGCACATCTCCACTGCTCTCCTCAGAGAATAAATACAGAGACTACATGGATAGCCCACACTCATCTCTCCAGTGCACTGTGTATAGGTCTCTTCCCTTGCCATCATTATTTCTGGGTCTTCTCACCTTCATTCATTTCTCCAAGCATATCCCGTCTTGGAAAATGGACCATTGCCCTGTTCCCTGACATTTGGAACTGAACCAGGGCACATTTAGTTCTCCTGGCTACACCATCTTCTCCTGTTCTCCTTAACATTCCGAAAGTCACATTGAATTCCCAGACAAGATTCTGTGCCTATGCCAACTCCCTGCTAAGATGCTTTGAGTTCGTCTGGGTTACCAGACCTCACTTATGCAAGGATGAGATAACGGTGTTTACCTTCTAAAGCTGGTGTGAGCTGGAGCTTCAATAATGACTCCACTGGGGAATTGGTTTATCTGTCTGGCTTCCTTTGTTTTGACACAGGCATTATAAACAGGGCCTTTAACAGGCCAGATACATGAGCTCTACTATGGATCTACACTTCCACTTAATGTTGGTGGCATTATTGTTCACCCACACAAAATGGCTTATGGTGAAATATCTCTTTATCACCCCCAGAGTGAAGCTTTCATGTTAGTGTGCAATGGCATCCCATGGTCTTCATCACAACTGTAGCCCTGAAGTCTTTGTAAGACCACAGATAGGCTTCTCTCATCCTGTGTCCAGTAGAGATCTCCAACTGTTGCTGTCCTGAATCTACTCTCAGTGCATCTTTCTGGACCACTCTACAGATGGCAATGCCAGCACTACACACTTGTTCCTGATTCCTTTGTATGTCCCAGTTGGTGACATGTCTCATTCCCACACAGTATACATGGAAGACAATAAAAACACTGTCACTTAACTCTTCATTGTGAAAATGTTCCTTTCAATGTTCTCACACTTAATATGTAGGATTTAAGACTTGTGCTGTTGATTCCGAATGCCAGATTCTTCTCATTTTTCTGTCTAGGGCTTAGACAGGGGGAGAGAAGGAAGTGCCAGTGAATTCCCATGGCTGCCGACTCCATTATTAGCCCTATCTTCTGCCTGCAAAACCTGCATACTCCATTTCTGCCCTATTTCAGAGCCTGTAGCCCAGGCAAAAGCTCTGTAAGGCAACCCTGACTACAACCTTGGCTGTCTTGTAAGTCACTTTGTAGACTAGGCTGGCCTCGAACTCAGAGATCTGACTGTTTTTGCCTCCTGAGTGCTGGGATTAAAAGTGGGGGCCACCTTGCCCAGGGAAAATAAAATCTTTCAAATCAAGAGATGGGAAAATGAATTCAAGAGAATTGTCTTTAGAGAAGAATAATACAAATTAATACTACTTTGAAATTCCATCCAACCCTGGTGAGAATGTTCTTTACCAAGGAAACAATTGACAACAAATGCTGGTAAGGATGTGAGGGAGGGAGAAGCTTTTAGTCTCTGATGGGAATGCAATTTGTATATCCAGTATAGACATCAGTAGAGAACTTCTTCCAAAACCTGAAATCCAGTATAGCGTCTGACCCAGTTCTATAACTCCTGAGTAGCTCCTCCAAGGCTCCAAGTCAGAGGTGCACAGACGCTTGCATGCTTATGTAAAGTGCAGTCCTGCTCACAGCATCCAGGATGTGCAATTGGCCTAGATTATCATCATCAGTGAATGGTTAAAAAATGTGCTACGTGTACATGACAGAAGTTTGAAATTTGATGTCACAAGCAGAAGAAACAATGACAGTTTTATCATAAAAATGATCAAGTTATGAAATTTGCAGGAAAATGGGTAGAACTCAATGTATATAAAATATACATATCTATAAATAATAGATATGTAATATATAACCAAGGTGGAGAAAGATAATATATGTACATATGTGTATACACACACACACACACACACACACACACACACACACACACACACATATATATATGTATGTATTTTTTCCCCTAAGCAGTGTGCTTTCTATTGCTGTGAGAAAACACTTAAACAACAAGAAAACTGAGGAGGAAAGCTTTATTCCATCTCATAACTCACAGTCTGCCATGATGTGAAGGCAGAGTAGGTACTCAATGCAAGATCCTGGAGGCAGGAACTGAAAAAAAGAAAAAGACTATGAAGAAACACTGTTTACTGGCTTGTTTTCTATGGCATGCTCAGCCTCCTTTCTTATACGACCCATGAGAACCTGTCTATAGCTGACACTGCCTCAGTGGTTTGAGTCTTCATATATCAATCAGTAATCTGAACAGCAGCAGCAACAATGACGACGACGACGACGACGACGACGACGACGACGACGACGACGACGACGATGATAATAAGGAAAGAACAACAGACCACTACAAACAATCACATGAAAGCATTTTGTCAATTGAGTTTCCTCTCCCCACATAACTCTAGCTTATGTAAAGTTGAAAAACAATAAAAAAAAAAAAACAAGAGCAAGTGTCCCTTGTTACTGTGACACACCAATACATCACTATTAAACCATAACTGTTTCTTTATTCTTTAACCTCAAGATCTCATATTAATATTAATATAAAAATAAAACACATCACAAATTTTCAAAACTCCATGTTATTTTTAAAAATTCAAATGCTTGGACTGGAGAGATGGTTCAGCGGTTAAGAGTACTAACTGCTCTTGAGTTCAAATCCCAGCAACCACATGGTGGCTCATAACCATCTGTAATGGGATCTGATGCCCTCTTCTGGTGTGTCTGAAGACAGCTACAGTGTACTCACATACATCAAATAAATAATTCTTAAAAAATTCAAATGCTTTAAAAATTCAGGCTCCTTAAGATATCCAAAGTCTTACAAAAATTCCAAAGTGTCTTAACTGTGGGATCCTCTAAAATAACAAAAGGTACATATTTTTTATTCTAAGAGGAAGCACAAGGTGACAGTCACAGAAAGAGTAAAAAAAAAATCATTGTTTCTTCTTGAGCTTTATGTGGTCTGTGAATTGTATCTTGGGTATTCCAAGCTTTTAGGCTAATATCCACTTATCAATGAGTGCATTCCATGTGTGTTCTTTTGTGATTGGGCTACCTCATTCAGGATGATATTTTCTAGTTTCATCCATTTGCCTAAAAATTTCATGAAGTCATTGTTTTTAATAGCCGAGTAGTACTCCATTATGCAAATGTACCACATTTTCTGTATCCATTCCTCTGTTGAGGGACATCTGGGTTCTTTCCAGCTTCTGGCTATTATAAATAAGGCTGCTATGAACATAGTGGAGCATGTGTCCTTATTACCTGTTGGAGTATTTGTCTGGTTATATGCCCAGGACTGTTATTGCTGGATCCTCAGGTATCTGGCTTTATGTGGAGGTCCTTGATCCACTTAGACTTGAGCTTTGTATACGGAGATAAGGATGGATTGACTTGCATTCTTCTTGAGCCAACACCATTTGTTGAAAATGCTGTCTTTTTTCCACGGGATGATTTTAGCCCCTTTGTCAAATATCAAGTGACCATAGTTGTGTGAGTTCATTTCTGGGTCTTCAATTCTATTCCATTCATCTTTCTGCCTGTCTCTGTACCAGTTTTTAAGTGTGGGTGCTTCAGTCCTTCTTAGAAGGGGTAACAAAATCCTCATGGGAGCAAATATGGAAACAAAGTGTGGAGCAGAGACTGAAGGAAAGGTCATCCAGAGACTGCCCCACCTGGGGCTCCATCCTATATTGCAGTCACCAAATGCAGACACTATTGTGGATGCCAAGAAGTGCAAGCTGACAGGAGTCTAATATAGCTGTCTCCTGAGAGGATCTGCCAGAGCCTGACAAATATAGAGGTGGATGCTAGCAGCTAACCATTGGACTGATCACAGGGTTCCCAATGGAGAAGTTAGAGAAATGACTGAAGGAGCTGAAGGGGTTTGCAACCCCATTGGAAGAACAACAATATCAACCAACCAGAGCTCCCAGGGTCTAAACCAGCAACCAAGGAATACACATGGAGGGACCCATGGCTCCAGCTGTATATGTAGTAGAGGATGGCCTTCTTGGGCATCAATGGGAGGAGAAGCCCTTGGTCTTGTGAAGACTCAATGCCCCAGTCTAGAGGAATGCCAGGGTGGGAAGGCGGGAGTGGGTGAATAGGTGGGGAGCCCCCTCTTAGAATCAGGGGGTAGGAGGGATGTGATTGGGGGCTTTTGGTGGGGGAAATCAGGAAAGGAGATGATATTTGAAATGCAAATAAATATAATATCCAATAAAAAAATCGTTGCTTGCTGTCTGGGATCAACTCATGATCCTGTGGGCTCTAAAATGCTAAGCCATCTCCACTTCTTTGTCTCTGACTTTAAAATTCAGTTTGCCTCATAGCCTCAGGCTAGCTCCACTTGCTAGGTACCCATGTCCTTTGTGGCCATCCCACTGTACTTACATCTCCACAGCACTTTCACCAGTGGTCTCTGGATCTCTTTTTAGGGACCTCTACTTTGTTGTACAGTGCTAAGCCTCAGTTTGTCTTCCTGACGCTTTTTAAAAATTTACTTTTATTTATTTTATTTACATCTCAAATGTTATTCCCTTTCCAGGTTTCCCCTCTGCAAGCCTCCCTATTCCATCCCCCCTTACCCTGCTTCTATGAGGGTGCTGCCCCACCCACCTACCCACTCCTGCCTCACCACCTTAGCATTCCTCTACACTGGGGCATCAAGCCTTCACAGGAACAACAGCCTCCCCTCCCATTGATGCTAGATAAGGTCCCATCAGCTCCTTCAGTCCTTCCCCTAACTCCTCCATTGGGGTCCCTGTGCTCAGTCCAATGGTTGGCTACAAGCCTCCACATCAGTATTGGTCAGGATATGGCAGAGCCTCTCAGTAGACAGCTGTATCAGGCTTCTCTCAGGAAGCACTTTTGGGCATTAGCAATACTATCTGGGTTTGGTGTCTGCATGTTGGATGGATCCCCAGGTGGGACAGTCTCTGAATAGCCTTTCCTCCAGTCTCTGCTCTACCCTTTGTCCCTGTATTTCCTTTAGACAGGAGAAATTCTGGGTTAAAATTTTAGAGATGGGTGGGTGACCCCATCCCTCAACTGGGGGGCTATGCCTAACCTCTGAATATGGTCTTGACAGGTTCTCCCTCCCCTTTGTAGGGTATTTCAGCTAATGTCATCCCCGTGGGGTCCTGGGAGGCTCTTGCTTTCCTGGCATCTGGGAGGTTCTAGTTGCTACTCCCAGTTCCACATCCCCCATTGCTACACACCTCTGTTCAATTTCCTGACCCTCTGTACATCTCCTCCATCCCCTCCCACATCTGATTCGTCTCCTCTTTTTCCCCTCCCCCTCTTCTCCCCAAGTCTCTCTCACCCTCTACTTCCCTTGATTATTTTGTTCTCCTTCTAAGAAGGGCTGAAGTATCCACACTTTGGTCTTCCTTCTTCTTGAGCTTCATGTGATCTGTGAATTGTATCTTGTGTATTCTGAACTTTTGGGCTAATATACACTTATCAGTGAGTATATACCATGTGTGTTCTTTTGTGATTGGGCTACCTCACTCAGGATGGTATTTTCTAATTCCATCCATTTGCCTAAGAATTTCGTGAAGTCATTGTTTTTAATAGCTGAGTAGTACTCCATTGTGTAAATGTACCACATTTTCTGTATCTATTTCTCTGTTGAGGAACATCTGGGTTCTTTCCAGCTTCTGGCTATTATAAATATGGCTATTATGAACATAGTGGAGGATGTGTCCCTATTACATGTTGGAGCATCTTCTGGGTATATGTCCAGGAGAGGTATAGCTTGATCCTCAGGTAGTAAGTACATGACTCGAGGTTTGAACTGCACCTAACACCTCACCTTGATCATTTGCCCCTTCTGTATTCTCACAGTGCTTCCTCATGGCTCACTCAGCCTGCTGTTTTTCACATACCACTCAGTGTGATCTTTCCAGGTGTGGCACTGCCCTCAGTGGGCTTTATCATATCACTCATCCGTCAAGAAAACGCCTCCCAGACTTGTCTGTCTACAGGCCTTCTGAGGAAGGCCTTTTCAGTTGCATTTCCTTTTCCTGGATGACTTCATAGCAATTTGCCATATATCAAAAGATGAAGCCTTAAGGCAGGAGTGTGGAAAAGAGAATAGAACAGAGTGGAAAGAGGAATATTGCATACATACATACATACATACATACATACATACATACATATATACATAATACATACATACACAATACACAATATATTGTGGGACTCTAGCCAGCCCTGACATGGCCAGCACGGCTCAGGCAGGCCTTGCCCTTCTTCCCCATTCCCTCTGCCTTGCTAAAAAACCATTAGATTACATTCTTGAAGCTAGCCACCAAGGTCTATTTCCTTATTTGGCCACTTCCTCCTCCTGAGGCTGACTACCAAAGATCAGCTATCAAAGTATTGAAGTCCAGCAATCAGGTGTCCCCTTGGCTTGCCTAATTAACATGCCCAATCAAAATTAAACACCTCATCCTAACACGGAACCTTGTACCTTTATAAACTGCTATTTTCCTACCTGCCATATATCTCTCCATCTCCTTCTTATCCTTTGTCCTCCAGGATAAATACCCCTTCTCCCTCTCCCTTGTTCCCTTCTTCTTCATCCTCTACCTCCTGTCTTAGTCGCTTATCCCTGCCTTCTGTTTCTCCCGGGCAAATAAATCTCATTTGCACTAAGAACTTAGTTTTGAGGTCCTCAGCCAATATTGGTCCCTAATATATATGGCAAGAGGTCCTTGTGTATATAGATAAGCACTGGAGAAGCCAGGCAAGTTAAACATGTGGGCTTCTGTCTTCAGGGATGCTAGGAAAGGATGTAATTTACAACGCAGTAATCCTTTGCTATCTGTACAGTCAAGCTTCCTCTTTAGTCCCCAGAATTTATGGTTTGTTTATCTCAGGCCCTTTTACCCTAAATCTTGAGCCATAAAATCTTCTAGGCCATAAACCCATCCTTATGAGTGATGATGCCACTTGTACTTTACAACTAAGAGACTTCTATGTTATCTCAGGGCCAGGTCAATCCTGATAGGATCAGGCATTATGCTTGCCTCAGTCACTCTCCCTAGACCCTAATCCTGGACACTATGTCTGAAAGAAGCCAGATGTACTCTGTAAAGAATTTCAACATAAACATGTTTGAAGCTCTGCTATACTCATGGGACTGAGTTAACTCTTATCAGAAAACATTTCCCCCAGATTATGCTGTGCTTAAATGTGGCTGAAATAAATGACCTGTTGTCAGGCTCTTGAAGTTTGAACCAGTGACAGTTAATTAAGTTGAGCTGAACCAAGTTTCATTCTTACCTCACCCATATCATTTCCCTGCTGGCCACAGAGCCTGGAGAGACCGCTACCCCTGCAATATATACAATATAACATAATAAATGTACAATGCATAATACATAACACATATATAATATATAATATGTATTGTAACACATATTACATACATTGTACATTAATATAATATATAATATGTAAATATATAACATGTAATAAAATATATATTATGTGCTATAATATAAATAAGGACACCATGAGGAGGAGGAGGAAAACCTGTAAAGGGGAGAAGTGGGGACAAAGAAAAGCAAAGGAAGGAAGAAGGACCAAATAGCATGTTTTATGTCACACGTGGAACATATGCTATCTATCTATGCATATGAATGCACAAGTGACATGTAAGCAGTACAGGAATTCATTAAGTGTGCAGATATAAGTATGGTGCAATAATACACACATATGAAAAGACCATAATGAGAGACGCTGGAAAGAAAAAGTGAACTCCTACAAGTTGTCCTTAGACCTCCACACAGGTGACACAGCTTGTGTCTTTGTTTTTGTTTTTTAATTTTTATTAGATATTTTCTTCATTTACATTTCAAATGTTATCCCGAAAGTCCCCTATACCCTCCCCCATTCCCCGCCCTGCTCCCCTACCCACCCACTCCCACATCTTGGCCCTGGCGTTCCCCTGTACTAGGGCATATAAAGTTTGCATGACCAAGAGGCCTCTCTTCCCATTGATGGCCAACTAGGCTATCTTCTGCTATATATGCAGCCAGAGACATGAGCTCTGGGGGTACTAGTTAGTTCATATTGTTCTTCCACCTATAGGGTTGGAGACCCCTTCAGCTCCGTGGGTACTTTCTCTAGCTACTCCCTTGGGAACCCTGTGTTCCATCTAATAGCTGACTGTGAACATCCACTTCTGTGTTTGCCAGGCACTGGTATAGCCTCACACGATACAGCTATATCAGGGCCCCTTCAGCAATATCTTGCTGGCATATACAATAGTGTCTGCATTAGGTGGCTGATTATGGGATGGATCCCCGGATGCAGCAGTCACTGGTTGGTCCATCCTTTTGTTTCAGTTGTGTCTTGTACTAAATCTAAACAAGGAATATGCCACTATAATTATTTTACAACAAAAGTTATTATTTTGTATACTAACTCAAAACATTGATCAAAACACTCTCACAGGAAAGAGGACCAGATCCATCCCACTGTTTCAGATCTAGTGGGGGCTGGCTCGAATCAGCAGTTCTAAAAGGCAGCCATGAGCTAGAAATATTACTGAGTTGTAGAGCTTGTGAGGATTTAGGTTCCATCCCTAGCAGCATGCACGTGTGCACACACACACAGGCAGGAATGGATGGGTAAGGTTGTGCACACTTGTAAGCCTAGCACTGGGACATAGAGGCAGGAGAATCTGTTGTTCAAGACCACCCTTAAGTACATACTGAGTGGAGGACCACCCAGCCCAAAGTGAGACACTGCCTTAACAAAACAAAACAAGATTCGGACAGTGAAAGAAATCCCCATCCCATAAACAACCACCAAACCTAGATACTATGGCAGATGCCAACAAGACCTTGTTGACAGGAGCCTGATATAGCTGTCTCCTGAGAGGCTCTGCCAAGTGCCTGATAAATACAGAAGTGAATGCTCACAGTCATCCATTAGACTGAGCACAGGGTCTCCAATGAAGGATTTAGAGAAAGGAACCAAGGAGCTGAAGGGGTTTGCAGCCCCATAGGAGGAACAACAATATGAACTAACCAGTACCCCCAGAGCTCCTGGGACTAAACCACCAATCAGAGAAAACTCATGGTGGGACTCATGGCTCCAGCTGCATATGTAGCAGAGGATGGCCTAGTTGATCATCAATGGGAGGAGAGGCCTTTGGTTCTGTGAAGGTTCTATGCCCCAGTATAGGGGAATGCCAGGGCCAAGAATGGTTGTGGGTGGGTTGGGGAGCAGGGGGACGGGAAGGGGATAGGGGATTTTCAGGGGGAAACTAGGAAAGGGGATAACATTTGAAATGTAAATAAAGAAAACATCTAATAAAAAAGAAAAAGAGTAGGTCCTTGAAAAGGACCGGAGTTCACTTCTGAGCACCCATATCTGGCACAACCCATCTGCCTGCAACTTCAGCTCCTGCAATTTAACATCCTTTTCTAGATTTCGTGGGCACCTGCACATGTGCAGCCCTATCTCCCACTTATACACATAATTACAAAAAAGATAACTCTTTTAAAAACCCTCTCTGTTGTAACATTTGAGAATTTTATGTCATCCCTTTCCCCCTTCAAGCCATGCACAGAATCTCATTCACTATAATATGTACTATATTTGAAAGTCATTTTTTATCATTGAATTGTATCTTTCTTCTTAAAAAAGGGGGTTCTGATAATTTTAAAAATTTCCTGGGAGTCTAAAGTTGTTTTTTTTTTTTTTTTTTTTTCCGAGATAGGGTTTCTCTGTATAGCCCTGGCTGTCCTCAACTCACTTTGTAGACCAGGCTGGCCTCGAACTCAGAAATTCACCTGCCTCTGCCTCCCAAGTGCTGGGATTAAAGGTGTGCGCCACCACTGCCCGGTGGAGTCTAAAGTTTTAACTATTAAAAATTTATGGATTAGTTTTTTAAAAAGTACAAAGAAACAACCCCAATCTTAAAAATAAAATGAAAGCAAAACACCAGGACAAAAGCAATATGCATGGAAGATCATTTTGTTGGCTAGAAATGGGGTTCCTGAAACCAAAGGTATTGTGGAGATTTCTACCCCATCTTAGATCATTTTGTTCCCAAATAAAATATACAAACCTTTATATTTATAATAAACCGTGAAGCACCAGAGCTGGGCAGATATCAACCCTCTATGTTATTTTGTCTATTTCCCTGTCAATAACCCTGAGATATCACTTGCTGTGATGGTTTGAGTATGATTGGCCTAGGGAGTGGCACTATTAGGAGGTGTGGCCCTGTTGGAGTAGGTGTGTCACTGTGAGTGTGGGCTTAAGACCCTCACTCTAGCTGCCTGGAAGTCAGTGTTCCACTAGCAGTCTAGGTTCTGCCTGCACCATGCCTGTCAGGATGCAGCAATGTTTCTGCCTTGATGATAATGGCCTGAACCTCTGAACCTGTAAGCCATCCCCAATTAAATGTTGTCCTTATAAGAGTTGTCTTGATGTCATGGTTTGAATATGCTCAGTCCAGGGAGTGGCACTATTAGGAGGTGTGGCCCTGTTGGAGTTGGTGTGTCACTGTGCGTGTAGCTTAAGACCCTCACCTTAGCTGCCTGGAAGCCAGTCTTCCACTAGCAGCCTTCAGATGAAGATGTAGAACTCTCAGCTCTGCCTGCACCATGCTTACCTAGATGCTGCCATGCTCCTGCCTTGATGATAATAGACTGAACCTCTGAACCTGTAAGCCAGCCCCAATTGTTATCCTTTTAAGAGTTGCCTTGGTCATGGTGTCTATTCACAGCAGTAAAACCCTAACTAAGAAGTTGGTGCCAGGGACTGGGGTATTGCTGTAATAGGCCTGACCATATTTTTGTTTGGAAGAATGTGGCTTTTGGGACTTTGGATTTGGAGAGCAATGGAATGCTTTAAGTGGGGCTTAATGGGCTATCCTAGAAGGAATATGGAAGACTTTGCTCTGTGAGTGATTTGAACTGTGTGGACTGGGCCCAAGAGGTTTCAGTGGAGAAGAACTTCAGTATGTGGCTCTCAGACTGTTTCTGTGGTATTTTGGTGAAGAATGTGGCTGCTTTTTGCCATTGTCCAGAGTCTGTCCTGACACTAAGGTGAAGGAATTTAGATTAATTGCTTTGAAACAGGAAGTCTCAAAACAGCCTGGTATAAATTCTGGTGTGTGGTTACTAAAGTTCTCTCTTATGAAGAGCATTTTAATGAAAAGGATCAAGTTGAGAAAGTAAAGAAACAAAACATATGGTTCAAGAGACCAGTTAAAGGGGCACCAGGAAGTAGAATAGAGCTGAATCCTGTGTTCTAGAAGAGACCAGATTAAGGGAGTGGGACTTTGGGACAAGATCCTACCCATCTACGTTTAGATCCAGACATGGTGGTGGCACACACCTTTAATCCCTGGAGACAGGCATGCAGATCTCTGAACTCAGGGTCAATGTATAGAACAAGATCCGGGACCGCCAGGCTTAGGCAGAGAAGGAGGTGATAAGAAAGATAAGACCCTTACCTAGTTGTCTGGAGGTGAGTCTTCCACTAGTAGCCTTCAGGTGAAGATGTGGAACTCTCAGCTCCTCCTGCACCAAACCTGTCTGGACTCTGCCATGCTCCCACCTTGATGATAAGGGACTGAACCTCTGAACCTGTAAGCCAGCCCCAATTAAATGTTGCCCTTTATAAGACTTGCCTTGGTCATGGTGTCTGCACACAGCAGTAAAACCCTAAGTAAGATAGTTGCCATGTTCCACCTGGGCCTCTCCTTTTCCTACTGGCCAGCCTCATGGCCATACACTCTTGATCTACCTTCTCTATGGTGGCTCAGACCCCCTCCCCCGTGTTCTTTCTTCTCTCCTCATAGTCTCTGCCTGAGACTTTAAGTTCAGGAACTTTGTTCTTCCTCCTCTCTTCTGTCCAGCCCAGGCTACAGGCATCTTTATTAACCAAACAGGGATAACTTGGTGGGGTAATGTTTATATAACAAAAGTTGGTGTATGTGAGGATCTCCTTGGTTTGGAGAAGCCAGATCTTGGGGTACAGAATTTAGTGTTTGCATACAAGCAGCACCAGACCAATCCACTACACAAAGGGATAATTTAAAAATTTAAAAATTCTTAAAATTGAATTTATGTCTGAGATGAAACAAAACTGGGTCAGATGCATTTACATGTACAAAGCTCAAAAATAAAAGTGGCTTTTGGTAGCTGTGTTAGTTTTCTGTCATTG
This sequence comes from Mus minutoides, assembly GCA_902729485.2. Taxonomy (NCBI): domain Eukaryota; kingdom Metazoa; phylum Chordata; class Mammalia; order Rodentia; family Muridae; genus Mus; species Mus minutoides. Next base: position 79,873 of record LR749516.1, on the reverse strand, counting down.
TGAAGAGACACCATGACCAAAGCAACTCTTATAAAGGCAAACACTGAATTGGGGCTGGCTTACAATTTTAGAAGTTTTGTTCATTGTCATCATGGCAGGAAACATGGTGGGACATAGGCAAATATAGCAGCTGGAGAAGGACCTGAGAATTCTACATCCTGATCCATAGGCAGAAGGGGAGAGGGAGAGGGAGAGGGAGAGGGAGAGGGAGAGGGAGAGGGAGGAGAGAGACAGAGACTGCTGGACACTGAACCTGCCTTGAACTTTTGAAACCCTAACCCCCAGTGATACATCTATTCTAACAAGGTCATACCACTCAATCCTTCTCAAGTAGTCACCGAGCATCCAAATCTATGAGCCTACAGGGACCATTCCCATTCAAACCAGCATGGTGACAAAGGAAACAGCCCAGAGCAAGCTAAGGAAGGAAACTTGGTCACATGGGAGCAGTTGCATGATTCTAGCCAAACTGCAAGGCAACCTTCCTTAAGGCCATTGGATAGAGAGCCCATGTAGTGCCATGAGCCTCCGAGATGTGAAGTGATAGGAGAAGTAGCCTGGAGCTTTTGCAGAAGAAGAAACAATTACTCCCCAGCCTTGGTTGTAGCTTTTCTCTCTTGCTACTTTGTAGTTCTTCAGTCCCTTTTTCTTGCAAACATCCGCCCTCCTCTCAGTTTCCAGGCCAGTCCCTTCCAAAGTGTGTCTTAACCGCTCCTCCCTCAGTTCCCCAACAGTGTGCTTAAACAGCCCCTTCTCCCACTTTCCCCAACACTAGCAGCTCCAAGCAATAACCAGGATTCTGGCCGATCTGCTCAGCCCAGCTTCTCCTGGCTCACTTGTCACAAACTATCTTCTCACTCTGTTAGCACAATTCCCTTTCCACTGTCTCCTAACAATATGGTGTCAAGCTCCGCTCACCTTTTCCTGGCGCTACTTCAGATATTCTGATTTTCCCTCTGGTTTTTGAGTAAATCAAGTTGGAACACTCCACACTTCTCTCTCCTCCTTGTCTCATTTCCTCCGTCCAGCCTCCCCTCCCAGATTCTCCAGTCTGATCACCTTTCTAAACAGTTTGTTAATTTGTCTTGGCAGCTGAGGCAGCTATGGGAGCCACAGCAGGCAGAGAGCACAGGAGACTCAGGGCAGCAGGGCTCTCAGCAGGGCTATTGTGGGTGATCCTTGCACTCTCTATCCTCCAGGGACAGTTTCACTCTTCTAAAAGATGGTGACGATTCTGACGACTGAGATGTACTTGTGGTGGTGTCTCTGGAGGCTACAGCGCAGGTGCCAAGTGGTTCCAAATAGCTGGCTGCAGTTAGTCTCAGGGGCACCTCTGGAGGTTCCTCCTGGTTCTATTCGGCCTCTAGAGGGCAGACATGAATCCCCGACCTTGTTCTCTGCATTGTCCTAGCCTTTCTGTGCTGTTTGTGAGGCGACTGCAGATAAGAACCTGTCCAGCAGGTGGCGCGGTGTACATGGATTATCTCCAGGAACAGTCTTGCCTGGGAAGGAGAGCTAGACTCCAGGTTATCAAAATTGGAGCACAAAATTCAACCTTTTTCTTACTTTTTAAAGTTTTTTTTCATAATTAATTCAACTTTACTCAGAGGCAAAAATTTTGGTGTCTTTGTCTTAGTTACTGTTCTATTACTATGAAGAGACTCCATACACTGATAGAAGAGAGTAGGGACCCTTGAACTTATTGTCACAGGAGAAGATTTTCTGAACAGAACACTCCGGGCTCTAAGATCAACAGTAAGTGGGACCTAATAAACTCAGAGGCTTCTGTAAGGCAAAGGACAGTCATTCAGACAACGTGGCAGCTCACAGAATGGGAAAAGATATTCACCAACTCTAAATATACAGAGAGCTAATATCCAAAATATATAAAGTGCTCAAGAAATTCAAAATCAGAAAACCAAATAATCCAATTAAAAATGGGGTACAGATCTAAACAGAATTCTCAGTAGAAAAAAATACAAACAGCTGAGAAACACTTAAAGAAATGTTCAACATCCTTAGCCATTAGGGAAATGCAAATCAAAACTATGAGGTTCCATCTTACACCTGTCAGAATGGCTAAGATCAACAAAATAAGTGACAGTTCATGGAATAAGAAGAGGAAAACTTATCCATTGCTGGTGGGAGTGCAAACATGTACAGTCACTATGGAAATCAGGGTGACAGTTCCTCAGGAAGGTGGGTGTTGATCTACTTCAAAATCCAGCTATATTACTCTTGAGTATATATCTAAAGGTTGCTCTATCCTATCATAAAGACATTTACTCAACCATGTTAATTGCTGCTGTATTCATAATAGCAAGAACTTAGAAACAAACCAGATGTCTTTCAACAGAAGAATGGATAAAGGAAATATGGTACATTTACACAATGGGGAATTACTCAGCTCTTAAAAATGATATCATAAAATTTGCAGGCAAATGGACAGAACTTAGGAATATATGAGTGAGGTATTCCAGATCCAGAAAGACAAATATGATATATATTCACTTGTATGTGTATATTAGCTGTGAAGTTAATGATCTCTAAGAACCACAGACTATAGTAGTATTATATAGTATTATAGTAGGTGTACTATAAGGGACCAGAGGGGACAGATGCTTCTCATTAGGAAAGGGAGACAGAATAAATAATTCCTGATAGATATGTAGAGCTAGAATGGAAGGATCAAGTCTGGAGGGAGAGGGGGATAGAAGATTGTGTGAGGGAATATGGGGAAAGGCATCTAACATTAAGGGGAATTTGAGTGGTAGTCATATATGTATGTATGGAAACCTAAGCGAAATTACCATATAATAGTAAAGAGTCCCGACTGGCATCTCTTGCCACCAAATGGACCTTCTGGTACCAGAACCAGGTTACATCTAATTGTGTTGTTGGCCATGGGAATCCCCAAACAACCCAGTTGGTTGCTGAGACTGCAGACTGCATTAAAAAATGAGAGCAAGGCTCACTGCTGAAGACACCTGCACAACTCTCCCTCCCTCTCCCCACTGTTATTTCTGTAAAACATGGAAAAATAAGTGTCTGCATGTGTGTACATAGGATGGCATGTGACTACGTTAGCATGGGATACAGGACAGTGCACATTCAAACAGAATGTGGTAAATGTTTGTTACTCACTCATTATCTATAATAATATGCATTCTTTAGTATTGTTGTAGAATTTTATGTGATTTGCCTTCCAGATATTTCTCCAAATAAAATCCTATCCACCTGGCCATGGTGCGAAGAAAAAGAAAGGAGCTGCTTGTAACCTTCTCAAGCATCTTGACTGAAAAGGATATCCTTTTTAGTGATTAGGGATCCGATGTTTGTTGGATACAGCAGGCACAGGAAGGCAGAAATCACAATGTTCAAATCCATATGTGGAAAGTGAAAACTCCCCTTCTATAGAAGATAAGCATCTTATCTTCCCCTCTGTCCCCCCCCCCCCACTCCCCTCCCCTGTCCACTTTTCCTCCCAGGTCCCTCCCTTCCCACTTGTACTAGCTTTCTGAGGGCTAGCAGAAAGAATGGAAACAAGGAGATAGGAGGTTGGGGGGGGGGGCTCCAGAATGCACCAGAAACCTGGGAGGTGAGAGACTCTCAGGACCCAAAGGGAGGGACCTTAGATGATATGCCCGACAGCAGGGAGAGGGAACCTATGGAGCCCACCTCCAGCAGGAAGACAGGACATCAAGTGAGGGATGGGGTTGCCATCCCACAGTCATACCTCTATCCCATAATTGTTCCTGTCTGAAAGAATTACAGGGATGGAAATGGAGAGGAGCCTGAGGAAAAGAAGGTCCAGCGACAGGCCCAGTGGGATCCAGCTCAAGGGGAGGTCCCAAGGCCTGATATTATCACGGAGGCTATGAAGTGCTCACAAAAATGGACCTAGCATGACTGCTCTCTGAAAGACCCAACAAGCAGCTGAAAAAATCAGAGACAGATATTTGCACAAAACAAATGGATAGAAGCAGCTGAGCCCTATTGTTGAATTAGGGAAGGCTGACAGAAGCTGAGGAGAAGGGTGATCCTGTAGGAGGACCAGCAGTCTCAATCTGGACCCCAGGGATCTCTCAAATACTGGACCATCGAACAGACAGGATACACCAGCTGATATGCGGCCCCCAACACACATACAGCAGAGGACTGCCGGATCTGTGTTCATTCAGAGATGATGTACCTAAACCTCAAGAGACTGGAGGCCCCAGGGAGTTTAGAGGTCAGGAGGGGTGGTGGAGTGGGGACATCCACGTGGAAACAGGGGGTTGGGGAGGAGGTGTGGGATGTGGAGCAGTCATAGGGTGGATGGGAGGGAATAAAATATGGAGTGTAAAAATTAATTAAATTAATTAAAAAAAGAAAAAGAAATAAAAAAGAATCTTATGTAGTGGCATCAGTCACTAGATGCTTGCCATAACTGCTTATAAACTGCAGACACTCAAATTGTACTGCAGAATATTGTTGCCTTGGGACAGAGAGAGATGGATCAGCCAAAAAGACTCTTACAGAGCAAGCCTGACCATCTAAGTTGGGTTCTTTGAACCCATGTAAAGGTGGAAGGAGAGAGTCCATCAGAAGTAGGTAGGATGATGATAAGTACCAAATACAGTTGGAGAAGGGGGCAAAGTTCTAGTGGGTCTTAAAATCATTTATTGTTATTAATTACTACTACCACTACATGCATTTATGATGTGCTTATGTGTGTGTATGTGCCACTATGTGCATGTCAGACAATGCATTTGTATAGCTGGTTCTCTCCTAATAAGTGGATATTAGCCCCAAAGTACAGAATCCCTAGGATAAAACACATAGACTGTAAGAAGTTTAACAAGAAAGAAGGCCCACGTGATGATGCTTCAATCCCACTTAGAAGGGGAAACAAAATAATCACGGGAGGCAGAGGGAGAGAGGGACCTGGCTGGGAGAGGGGCAGGGGAGAAGAAAAAGGGGGGGCAAGATCAGGTATTGGGGGAGACAGGTCCAGAAAGCCAGGAGAATGGAAATATGCTACTGCTGGGGTGGAAATGGGGGGAACCTCTAGAAAATCCAAGAGACCTTGGATGTGAGAGTCTCCCAGGACTCAATTGTGATGACTTTAGCTGAAATTCCCAACACTAGGGAGATAGAACCTAAAGCGACCACCTCCAGAAGATAGACATTGTCTGCAGTGGAGTGATAGGCTCACCAACCCACTTTCAAAAGTTTTCATCCAGAATTGGTCCCATCTAAAAAAAATGCAGAAACAAAAGTGAAGCAGAAACTGAAGGAAAGGTTGTTCAGCGACCAGCCAAACTTGGGGTCCATCCCGTGGTGGGCACCAATCCCTGACACTATTACTGATGCCATTATGCTTGCAGACAGGAGCCTGGCATGGCTGTCCTCTGAGAGGTCTACCAGCAGCTGACTGAGATAGATGAAGATACTTACAGCCAAACATTGGACTGATCTTGGGGACCCCTATGGAAGAGTTAGGGAAAGGATTGAAGGAAATGAAGGGGATGGCAACCCCATAGGAAGACCAACAGTGCCAACTAACCTGAATCCCTCAGAGCTCCCAGAGACCAAGCTACCAACCAAAGAGCATACACAGGCTGGTCCAAGGCCCCTGGTACATATGTAGCAGAGGACTGCCTTGTCTGGTCTCAGTGAGAAAGGACATACCTAATCCTGTAGAGACTTGATGCCCCAGGGAAGGGGGATGACTAGGGTGAGGGGGGAAGGGAGTGGACTGGGAGGAGGGCAACATTTGGGATGCAAATAAATAATCAAAAATATCATCTTGATGGGGGCATCTCTAGGACCTGCCAGAGACCCAGGATGGGGGAAGCTCCCAGGTGCCTCTATGGGGGCAATTTTAGTTGAGACTCCTAGCAGTGGGGATATGGAACCTGAAGTGGCCACCTCCTGTAGCCAGACAGGACCACTGGGGGAGGGATAAGGACACTGATCCATCCACAAAACTTTCAACCCCAAATTGGTCCTGTCTACAAGAAATGCAGGGACAAAAAAAGATGGAGCAGAGACTGAAGGAATGGCCAAGCAATAACAAGCCCAAATTGAAACCCATCCCATGGACAAGCACCAATCCTTGATACTATTAATGATACTGTTATGCTTGCAGACAGGAGCAATAACATTACTGTCCTCTGAGAGACTCTATTCAGCAGCTGACTGAAACAGATGCAGAAACCTACAGCCAAACACTGGATGAAGGTCAGGGACTCTTATGGAAGAGGTAGGGAAGGATTGAAGGCCCTGAAGGGGATAGGAACTTCTCAGGAAGAGCAATAGAGTCAACTAACCTTTGGCAGTTCCTGGAAACTGAACTATCAACGAAAAAACACACACAGACTGGACCTAGGCCTCTGTGCTCATATGTAGCAGATGTGCAGCTTGGTCTTCATGTTGGTCCCCCAACAACTGGAGGAGGGGCTGTCCCTAAATCTACTGCCTGTCTGTGAAATCTGTTCCACAACAGGGCTGCCCTGTCTGGCCTCAGTGGGACAGCATGCACCTAGCTATGCAGAGACTTGATGTGTCAGGATTTGGGGATACTGAGGGGGGCTCCACCCTCTCAAAGGAGAAGAGGAGGGGGTTGGGAGGAAGAACTGTGTGAGGGAGAAGACTGGGAGGACAGGAGGCAGGATCTGGATGTAAAGTGAATAAATAAATTAATGAAAAAATATAGTTAGGTTTTATGCTGACTTAATAAAGTTGCAATATAGGTTCTTCTCAGATTCATGACCTCACTAGGACTGGATAGTTGGCTTCCTTTGTCGCCTGATTTGTTAAAAAATTATATATTTTATATTCGTGAGTGCTCTGTCTTCAGACACACCAGAAGAGGGTATCAGATCCCATTATAGATGGTTGTGAGCCACCATGTGGGTGGTGGGACTTGAACTCAGGACCTCTGGAAGAGCAGACAGTGCTCTTTACCACTGAACCATCTCTCCAACCCTTTCACCTAATTTTAAAAAATTGATTATTTCTTATTGTCTACTGAGTTTGACTTTGGTTTGTTTTTGTTTTTCCAAATTCTTGTGCTGCATAAGAAGTCAATTGTTTGCACTCTTTTCTTTGTTAAATGTAGACACTTAGGGCTATAATCTTTCCTCTTAAAAGTGCTTTTACTGTTTCCCAAAGGCTTTGTCATGTTGTGATTCTGGTTTATTTAGTTCCAAGAATACTTAAATTTCTTGTTTGACCCATTTATCATTCAGTAATGAACTGTTAATCTCCATGAGTGTATATACTTAGTAGAGTTTTATTTACTGTTGATCTTAAGGATATTGCACAATGGCTGGGCAGGATATGTGGAATTATTTAAATTTTTTCTGCATTTATTAAGGTTTGTGTTGCAGCAGGTGCTCCACTGTGGAGAAGGTCCATTGGACTGCGGAGTAGAATGTATATTTTTGTATTCTTGGTGTGTGGGTTGAAAACTCTGTAGATATCTCTTAGGTCCATTTGATAAAAGAGGTCATTGAATTCTGAAGTATCTGTTTCTTTATTTTTGGTCCAGATGTTCCATCTATAGAAGAAACTAGAGTGCTGAGATTGCCTCCTATTATGAAGTTTGTGTTAATCTGGAGTTTTAATTCCATTAATATGCTTTAATGAAATTTGGTGCACCTGAGTCTTGTGCATATTTGCTTAGTACTATAGTATTTTATTAATTGATTGATCCCTTGATTAAAATGAAGTAGCTTTGTCTACAGTTACTGCTTCAGGTACTATATGGAAAAGGAGTGGGGACAGTGGACAGCCCTGACTTGTTTATGTTTTCAGAGGGACTGCTTCACATTGTTCTCCATTTAGGATAATGCTAACTGTGGGCTGTGGGGGAAGCCATTCCTTTGTAAAATGACTTAAAATTATTATTTTTTTTCGAGACAGGGTTTCTCTGTGTAGCCCTGGCTGTCCTGGCACTCACTTTGTAGACCAGGCTGGCCTTGAACTCAGAAATCTGCCTGCCTCTGCCTCCCAAGTGCTGAGATTAAAGGTGTGAGCCACCATGCCAGGCAAAATTAATTTTTATAAATGATTAAGAAGAAAACATAAGGAGAATATGCAGTGAAAGTCTTAATGCTGGACCATTGCCTTGCCAGAAGAAAAGTCTCAGTCATTCTGAGCAGGGCAATATTGACAGAGCAGTCCTCAGAATGCAAAGTCTAGAGAGCATTAAGGAGCCAATAAAGGCACAAAACATTTGAGTAGAGAAGCCTTCCGAACAGAAGCACTTGGGAATCCTTTAAAGAGCACCATAAACTCTAATCACATGCAGAGTGTTTTGCTATTATTCAGAAAAATACTAGTAGAAAACAAGCTCTTGGGTCTTTGGAGAAAGAACACATATAGGAATAATTTAAACTCTAATGCTTTCCTTTAATAAATAATTTAAATGTTATGGGTTTATTGTAAAGAGGTCCCAGGTTAGAATGACTAAGGAAGACAGAGGAGAAAGATTTGAAGTGGTTAGCCATTTTTTTAGAGAAACAACTGCAGAGTAGGGGGTAGTCTAGATATAAGGGAAAGCCCGGGTATCCAGAGGAATGCATATTTCAACAGGTAAACAGATCCAGGAGTAACCAATTGGGGGGGGGACATCATACTTTAGGGGGGATACTTAGTACATCTCTTTTGTGATGTACTTCCTGCCTGGAACTCTGGGCTCCAACATTCCGTTCTTACTTCACTTCCCCCCTCAGTTCCCTGAAGAATTCAAAGGGTTTGGCTGCCCCGGTTGCTGAGTCTCTAGCAACACCTGAATCAAGGTACTTATTTGGGTCTCTTCTTGGAGAAACACTCCTTTGTTCCTTCCTGTCTGAGGTAGGTTCTTCCTTGGGGATGTCCCAGTAAACTAAACCTTAACAGATAGAAAAGTTAGCCTGTATAGACCAACTTGTGCCTTTCTTGTGTCTCCAGCATTCCTCAACCCTTAGAAATGTTCTTTGAGCTAAACTGTTACTGGGCAATTACTTAAGGAACCTAGAAATTATAACCCCTTTATGTCTAACAGACAGTATGTCACTCTTTTTGAGGGAAGTAGTATACCTCTTAGCTTCACAAACTTTGAAACTACCTATGTGCCTTGAGATTTCCTCCATCCTCAGTGACACCAAATGATCTCTGTCGTCAGAGGGGCTACTTTCGAACTTCCTCTTGGATAAAGACACAATCTTCAAGGTCCCAGAGACACCTCAATGTCCACTCACTAAAAGGTTTCTGAGGGATTTAGTTTGAGGATTCCTGGTTAGTGTATCTTGAGATGTGCCAAGTTCTTTGACCTTGTGTGACAGTTGGTCCTGTAGATGTAGAGATTCTAGGTCTTTTATCTAAACTACCCTAGTAACAGCCCAGCAGGTCATACTCTACTTAACATGTACAGCACAGCATAGCCATATAGCCATTTCCTAGGTCCCTGGAAACCATCAGTTGGGGGGGGGGACTATTAAATCTATGGCAGTCCTCTCACCAAATTTATATTGGACACACCACAAAATATCTACACATGATACAGGGCCACTGTGCCACAAAATGTTGATCTAAATTCCTTAAAAGGCAGGTATAGGAGAAGTGTTTGGGTCCATGGTTTCTCTGTTACCTTAGCAACCTAGCCACATTTTGTCTCCAGGGGAAAAACTTAAGAGTAGGTAATGATGTAGACACATGTATTTAAGTTTCAGCAGGTGCCCAGAAATGTCTTTTATTAAAAAGTTTGTTGTGCCTATTACTTTTAAATCTATTTATTTACTTATTTACTTACTCTAACCATCCCAATTGCAGTCCCCCTCCCTCCTCTCCTCCAAGTCCTCCCCCCAACTCCCTCCTCCCCCCATCCACTCCTCCTCTGTTCCTCTTCAGAAAAGGGCAGACTTCCCATGGATATCAACCAGTCTTAGCATATAAAGTTGTAGTAAGACTAGGCACATCCTCTGTTAAGGCTAGAGGTAATCCAGGAGGAAAGGCTCCCAAAGGCAGGCAACAGAATCACAGACAGCCTCGGTTCTTGTTGTTAGGGGTCCCACATGAAGATTAAGCTCAATTGTTATATGTGTAGAGGGCTTAACTCAGTTCCATGCACACTCCCTGGCTGGCGGTTCAGTCTCTATGAGCCCCTATTTGATTCTTAAGTTTTCTTCCAGTGTTCTTGATCCTTCTGGCTCCTACAGCCCTTCCTCTCCCTCTTCTGCAGGATTCCCTAAGCTCCGCCTAATGTTTGGCTGTGGGTCTCTGCATCTGTTTCCATCAGGTGCTGGGTGAAACCTCTCTGTGCTTATTACTTTTGTTTTTGTTTTTGTTTTTCGAGACACGGTTTCTCTGTATAGCCTTGGCTGTCCTGGAACTCACTTTGTATAAAAAGTTAAAGCAGGGGCTGGTGAGATGGCTTAGAGGGTAAGAGCACCCGACTGCTCTTCTGAAGGTGATAAGTTCAAATCCCAGCAACCACATGGTGGCTCACAACCATCTGTAACGAGATCTGGCACCCTCTTCTGGACTGTCTGAAGACAGCTTCAGTGTACTTACATATAATAAATAAAATAAATCTTTAAAAAAAAAAAGTTAAAGCATTTATTTACTAATGAAGGGAAAATTCTGGAAATGTTAAGCAATCACCCAGAGCTGGAAGAGACTACAGGAAAGGAGCATGGGAGGCAACATATAAGAAAAGTATGATGGTTCAAGACACACCTGTGTCTGCTTATCAAATATGGCTAATTCATCATATTTCTCTGTTTTTCCCTATTCATTTCCACATGAGTGAAGCTTTATGACTTCTCTCTTCTACTATTTTTTTTTTTTTGAAAAACTAGGGAATTAATGCAAGGGCCACTCACATAGAAGATAAAAATCCTCCTACTAAGTTACAACTTAAACCCCGATTGAAATCTTTGAGACAGGATTTAATTATATATTACCCAGACTGGCCTAGATCTCACTTTATACAAACTAGTCACTAAAGGGTATTGTAAAAGACTAGCAGCTATTCTTCCTCTCTGCTTGTATTTGGTGCTTGGTGTACCTTCTTCTTCTGAACTCCTCACCACCCATCTTCTAGTGACAACTGCTGCATTTTTATCTTCTATGAAATCAGTTTTCACTTTCCTCACCTGAGTGAGAGCATGTGCTTACCCAATTCAATAACTTTCTATTTCCTTTAATCTCAATGAACACTCCAGGGCATCTAATCAGGACAGAAGCTTGACCCACTCTCAAAGACTCAGGATACCTTCATACATGTTTATACATGTTCATAGAATCTAATTGATTCCTAACCACTAACTCTCCCATAGACCTAATCAAGGATAGATGATCTTGGGGTGAAATGTCAGCTGCTGACGGTTACTGTCTATCTGCAACTCCTTCCTTCACAGGACATTTTGTTTTGTGCTTGAAGAAAACAAGATGGTGTCTTGTTAAAAACACACTGACATGGAAATAGTGAGATCCTGTGAAAAGATCACCACGGAAGTGCTTTCTGAACCAAAGACTATCTGCAAGGTGAGGAGGCCAGGTAGTGGGATGGACAGAAGTAGCTGAGTGACCAAGGGCCACTGTAGAATGACTTATCAGAAGGTAGAAATCAGAGGCACTTGGGACAAGGACTACAGTCTCCACTGGACCTCCATAAGTCTCAGGATTTCTCTCCATGCACAAATGCTCCATGAGTCCTTCTACAGCCTCCCTGAGGACTTCAGATTAGTGACCTAGTACTACATTCATTTGGTGACAGTCCCTTGTAAGTGGGGGAGGAGAACACATGAGCCGCATTGAGCATTTCTAGTGGCTAGGGAACAGGCTGTCTCTCGCTCAACCCTCATATTTCCCAGGATTGATTGTCTTGATTCTCTGGTGCACCACTAAGGTCCTCCCCCACAGAGGGCATTCTGGGATGAACGGCACACACATCCAGCAGAGCAGTTGCCAGAATTTTCATTCCCTTCTTTTCTAGGCCTTCCAGGATATTTCTACATACTTCTCTGATGAAGAGTGGGAAAAGCTGACCAAATGGCAAAAAAGTGCCTACGTGTACATGAAAAGAAACTACATCAGAATGACCAGCCTAGGTAAGATGAAATCTGAGTTCAGACCAGTCTGGGGGTTTCCAATTTGTTTGCTATGCTACATCATCTCAACCTGTAGCAGGGCCTTCTCCCACAATACCTTTCTTTCCTGAGAAATGTCAAGGTGCTTGTCGAGCCTGCTGCTCTTTTCCATCCTGTGCGGAGCTGACAGCATAGATCATAGGCAATAGGGTGCAGGCCTCTTGTGGGTCTTAAGATCTGGGCCATAGCCAGCTCCTAGCAGCATTTCCCCTCATGCTACCTGTTAAAGAACAAGCACTCTGCTTCCTCTTAGGGGTCACCGTGAACCAACCAGTTTTCATGCGTTGCAAGGATCAGGCCAAGCAATCTCTGGTTGAATGCATTGATGTTCATGACAGTGAAGGTGAGTGATCAGGGAGGGGCTGTGAAAGTGCACCTTCTCAGTCAAGGGCTGTGTGGAACAGAGCTCATTCTGAAGATTATGTAGAAGATCTTGTCATGCACAATTCTAAAACAATATTGTGTACATTATTCTAGATAATAAGTAAATGGCCAATGTGTCACACCTTCAAAGAGAGTCAGAATGTCCTGTGTCCTACATGCTTGTTAGGGGATGAGGCAGTGATGAGGCTTAGCTGACACTTCCTAACCAATCAGAAGGAGACTTCTAAAAGGACACCTGTCATTGGTCAGATGAAAGAGAGTCAGGCTCCACTAGCTCCTCCTCCATGAATGGGCTTACTCTCCACTCTAGCCTTCCCTACATCAGCAAGATTCTGAGCCTTTAGAATATTTACTAACAAACAAAACCTTCTGATTTGTCACTTGCTGTAGATGAATGCTTTGAAGAATCTTTTGGTGTGACGCAGAGGAAACGTAGGAAGGCAAGTATCACCTCTTTCTGCAGGAGTGCATGCTGTTTGTCCCTCAGTTTATGTCCACATTTTTAAGAAAAGATTTATTTATTATTTATATGTAAGTACACTGTAGCTGTCTTCAGACACTCCAGAAGAGGGCATCAGATCTCATTACAGATGGTTGTGAGCCACTATGTGGTTGCTGGGATTTGAACTCAGGACCTTCAGAAGAGCAGTCAGTGTTCTTAACAGCTGAGTCATCTCGCCAGCCCCCCCTTTTTTCTTTTTTCATGTCCACATTGTTGAGGATACTTTTCTTCTTGGTGGTTAAATGTATAAATATATATTTGATACTTAAAGTGTAAATTTTAATGTGAAGTTTCACATGCTGTTTCAAATGCCAATTCTAACTGTATCTTTCATATAGTTAGTCCATATAGTTACAGTCATTGAATCTTTGGGTCTGGTTAATTTTGGTGTGTGATGTTTCTATTTATTTGCCAGGTCCCTATATCAAGTAGCAGAAACACCCTCTGTAGATTACTATTTGCCAAAATGCCTTTTCTCTGATTCTCTTTTATAGCTGTCATCAGTGACAATAAGTATTCATAATGTAGAAAGAAGATTTGCCTCTGGAAAGAATAATTCCAACTTGGCAGGTTGGCTGCAATCTAATTCCTAGTCCTTAACATAAGTTATTGTTTTTCAATGTGGTATTTATTTAATTCTTTGAGGATTTTATATAATTTATTTTAATCATATCCACACATACCCCACCCTTTCATCTAATGAATATAAAACATCTTTCCTAGCTGTTTTTCTCCCAACATCCATACCTTTTTTATTTTTAAAAAACCCAAGGCAAATTTGTGCTATCTCCATACTGTGGGATGTAGAACCATCCACTTGAGTATGGTTGACCTACCAGGGGCCATAGTCTTAAAACGGACTCTTCTTCCCATAAAAGCCACCTACTGTTAAGAGCACATGAGTTCCCACTCACTCCATGCCAGAGTGCTAGCAGGCTTGAACTTGTGCAGGTCTCATGGGGGCAAAGACACCTACTGTGTGTTCATGAGTCTAATAACCATGTCATGTCCCTCAAACACTACATTGCTCTGGTCTGAACATCTTCTGCCTCTTAAAATCTCTTGATCCCCCTCTTCTGTGATGGAACTTGAGTTTGGGAGGAAGATGGGTGACATGTTTGATGTTTTGCTGGGCAATCCATAGACACTTACTTTGTGCAGTCTAACCAGATGCGAGTTTCTGCATTAGCCACCACTCACTGTACAAAACAACTTCTCTGATGCTGTCTGAGAGCTCCTTTACCTATGGGTAGAGACGTATGAGTTTAGAAGACAGTTTGTAATACATTCATTTAGCAAAAACATAGTAACAGGTTTCCCAGGGGTCCTGTGCAACTACAGGTTCTTGGTCAGACTTACAGTACAAGACCTGCATTTCTTCAATTAGAGCATGTTAGTAATTAGAGTACTGATAATGGGGATTGCCTCAACTGTGCTAAATTATTGACCCAAAGAGCAGTTCCACTAGCTCGCTAATCTGTAGCCCAACCCATCTTCCTTAGTTTCTGAAGCCCACGTGATGCTCTGTCAGTATTCTCTCACAGAGTCTGCACATTCTTTCATCCTGACACTCACTTTCCACATAGGGATCTCCAGCTGGCTTCTGCTCTGTGAAGGGCCCATGCACTTGTCTGGCTAGAAATGACAGGGCTTTCATGGTGGACCCTTTCCACTGTGATCAAGTTCAGGACATATCTAGCCAGAGGAACCCCCAGAAGCACTTGACTATGGAATGGGGGTTTCCACAGCTGCAGGGTCCAGTCTAGTGTGGAGAGAGTTCTGGGAGCTGAGGTTAGTGTCCAGTGAGGACCCAGCTAAGGACTGACTGTGTGAAGGGAGGTGCTTACTATTATCTGACACTCCAATTCCAGAGTATCTGACCTAGTGTCTCCTTCACAGGCATACCCACATACATGTTCCACATACACAGAGAGATACAGAGAAATACAAATGTAAATATACAATAAAAGGCTATACATTCAGTTTCTGACTTCTTTTAGTTGTACATATACCCCCTCATGCATGAGTCGGGAAGGTGAATGGAAGGTAGCTCAGGATTAGTGACTAATGGCACATCTTGATATCAACAAAAGGGTGTAGGCACCACCTTGCCCAGTTCCACCTGAAGTGCTCTCACCAGCATTGCGTGTGATACCACTGGCACGAGGTTCTTTAATACCTACATCTCCTTTCTTTCTTCCCTGTCCCCTGCTGCGTTTATCTGCACACACCCCCACGGTGCATTCACCTGCACGGGCCACCACGGTGCATGCAATGCTGTGTCCTTCATTCTGTTCACGCTTTACTTACTGTGCACGCAGTGCACCACTAGCTTCTGTGTGCAGCTGCGTAGTTCATATTCCAGCCTCTCCCAGAGCCTGTGGCTTCCTCCAGGGCTTTTTTTCGCCTAATCTTTGTTCCACACTCTTAATTACATCTCTTCTGCTTGCGCAAATGACAGTGTATTAAGAATATAAAGGCAAACATTGTAGCCCTAGAAACTCGGTTTACTTAGGACATTTCTTTCCCATTTAAACACCGGTGTTCTTTTTTATTTAGTTACAAAAAGTGAAATACTTTGTCAAGTGTGATTAATACGTTATGAAAAATCCTTTAAAAACACCTGCAAAAGATCAAGCCCTTTAACGTTCTTCCATGGAAGGAGGAGCACACCAGCTTCTGCCCCTCTCAGAGGATATGATGGCAGTTGCCAGGTGCTAGGGGAAAAGGCTACTTATATGTGTTATATAAGCCTAACTTATATAGTTAGGCTTGCTTATATGTGCAATGAGGCCCAATGCACATATAAGTAAGCCTAACTAAACTCACTGGGTCTCACCAATACCAATCAAGAGGCAATAAAAGGGAATCTAGGGGAGGGGGGAGTCTAGGGGTAGGGGGAAGGGTGTCGGTGTGGCTCAAGTGAGCAATTAGGCACACACATGATCAAAATACATTATATATGCATATAAAATATAATGAAATGAAACAACATATATAACTAATATATACTAGAACCTTTAGAAAAATACATGAGAAGACACTTAAACTCTAAGACAATACAAACATACTACTTACAATCTGAATA
The DNA here is from genome assembly GCA_902729485.2 of Mus minutoides. NCBI lineage: Eukaryota > Metazoa > Chordata > Mammalia > Rodentia > Muridae > Mus > Mus minutoides. The sequence continues at coordinate 63,777 of LR749516.1, read as the reverse complement.
TGTGCTTCAATGTTTAAAAGCCGCTGAAGAAGTCAGCACTGGGAGGAATAACCCAACATGTGTTCCAGGAGCAGTAGGCTCAGTAGGCACAGCCAAGAGAAAGCACATGTTTTGGGGACAGACACTAGGGTGGCATTGGATAAGAGGAAAGCACAGGGAAACAATACTCTCGTTTCCCTGGAATGTTAGAGGTGTTTGGTCTTTCTGGGTGAGGCACTCCCCCAGCACCAGTTCAGATGTTAGAATGGGTCTCTATAATCATAATTTGACTTGTCCTTCTTCTGAAAGCCGTGTGACACTGGACGTCTTCTACATGCTCTGAAGCTAACCCTGAAATCCATACAATATAAGTGAATGGTCACTGGGTCCTCCTCCTAATGGAGGATAAAATAGGAAATCTATTTCAGGGGATGGGGAGGGGGACCAGACAGTACACTGGACGGTATAACCTGAATTGGCCTTTGATCTGTATTGCTGTATGGCTGACATCTCAATCTCTGTGAGCCAGCAGTAAAGGCCTACGGGCTCATGGGAGGGGCAAGCCCTGTTCTTTTCTGATGAGAAAAGGCCTAGCACTCATGCACTAACCTCTCCACATTTCAGAAACTGGTGCTATTCACGTCAATGTTTGGAGCCACCGGTTGCGAGAGAGGAAGCATCGAGTGATATATGAAGAGATTAGTGATCCTGAAGAGGATGAAGATGATTACTGAACCTGACACATCTCACAACACCCAGAACACATGTTTGGTATTGGACCCGACCCAAACTAGTATCATCCACTTGTAGTCCTTTGGGGTGCAAGACTGAACCGGAAGTAATATGTCATGCTTCCTTTACTCCAGTGCTGGGTAGTTTGGGGACCTTCCCTACCCAGGATGCTATGGGCTTCTAAATCCCAGGCTAGCACTCCAAGTGTAGGCCATAGCTTCCTCTGGTGAGGCAGCCCCGTGCTCTAGAAGAGGGTGCACTTGTGAGGCAGAGCTCTGAAGCTGGGCGGAAGGAGAGCATGCAGGCTGTGAAGGACAGGTGGAAACAGCGCTGAGGAGTGCTGGCAACTCACTAGCATTTCTCTTTCTTGTCTCAACCGCAGACAGTCGAAATAAGCCCACGGTGGAAGAAAGATGGAACGGCAATTCAACATCACAGCTACAGCTTTGAAAGACTAAATATCAGCACTATAGATACGTAGAGATATATGTATATTTATTTATAAAAGTTTACTACAGTTCCGAATTAAGCATGTGTCACGTGTTTGTTCTCTTAGCAATTTTGTAGGATGTGCCAAACACTGTTAGGAGTCTTTTTACGTCGTGCCAAATATTTCCTATTATTATTGTCACTGTGTTGAGCCCCACTAGAATCGCTCTTTCTGTGCCAGGCACTCTTTAAGCATAGATCTTCGTGTATGGCAAGCATTTGGTCAGCATTGTGGGTAGTACATGCTAAGCACTCTGTTAGTATTATCTTACTGTGTGACAGCCACTCTGGCAGAATACCAATGTTTCAAGCAGGCTAAATGGCTCAGTGATAAAGGATCCTGCTGCCAGACTTGAGTTCAATCTTAAAGACCTACCTGGTGGACAGAGAGAACTGGCTCCCTCACAGTGTTCTTTGATATTCACAACTGAGCGCATTTGTGCGTGTATACACATGCACACATATTCCTGCATACATGTACAAAATAACTCAAAAAACAATTGGAAATATAATAAGCCTATCAGCATTCCATTCAGCAAGGCATATACCTAATGCATATTGCTGTTTGCGCGCCCTGTACTCATCTGAGGCATCGTGGGTCAGTTATCCCTGCACTGAGGCACACTGTCCTCCCCTTGCCTAGGATTGCCAAGCAGCCGTCTATTTGTCTATGTTAACACGTTTCTCTGTCTTGCACACACACATATACAAGTCATCACTAGGGTCACCTGTTACTTGCCATGCTACACTAGAAATGTGTCTACTTACAACTATCTTGTTTTATTGTTTGGCAATAAAACAGGCAACTTCCTTCCCTGTGTGCACAAAAGTGACAAATCCAAATTCTGTGATGTGGTAGAATCTGGTTTTGCTTGACAACCCATAGGACCTTCATCTACCAAAGAGTCTGAGGCTCAGTGTAGACAGATGCTCGCGCCTATGAAGATCAAAAGCTATTTTTTTACCCTCTAATTTTAGCTTTTTGGGTGTAAGTGTAATGTCTGATTCTAGGGATTGAACCCAGGTCCTCTTGCATGCGAGGCAAGGGCTCAGCACTGAGCTGCACTGGACTAGTAGTTATTGCTTCATTGTTGACAGAATCCCAAAAGAAATTTAAAGCAGAAAGATTACTCTGGGCTTACAGTTTCAGTGGGCTCAGTTGATAGACACATTTTCCATATAGGCAGCGTATGAAGGGAGGCTTTTCCTCCCTTCATCTTGGACCAGGGTGGCCAAAAAGGAATATAGGAAGAGACCAAGGCAAGAAACAGGCTCAAGTACATGGCTCTAATGAGCTAATTCCTCAAACATCCTTGTCTCCCACATAACTACCAATACCATGTGACATCGCCAACAGATTTGCTTGGCAATTAGATGAGAGATCCCACAACATAATTACTTTCAGAAATGTCCTCACACATGTGGAAAAGTGGAACTTTTCCTACTATGTCCTAGACTTTTCTGAAATATTCAGACTTATCAAAATTAACACACATACTCAGTTGTTTGTGTCATTTCCAGATGAGGTTTCACTAAATCACCCAGTTTGGCATCAAATTTGCAGTTGTCCTCTGGAAACTTCCAAGTCGTCAGGATCAGAGCTTCTCCTGGGCTATAATAAATATCTTTTTGTTTATTTTTGTTCACTGAAATATGTTCCATTCTGCATCCCAGGCTATACTGGAACTGACTTTATAGCCCAATTGTGGTATTTGTGCTCCAGTCTCTGGAGTACTGGGCTTACAAGAGTAGACTACTGTACATGGTGTGATTGAATAAAAATAAGTGAGTTTAACATTGACCTAGGTCCCTAGAACAGGATTTAGGGAGCAACAAGCTAAGGAAGACAGGAGGGACATCACAAAGAAAGTGTTTGTGAGCACTACCCACCAAAACTCACAATAAAGAATACTCCTCGGGGGCTGGAGAGATGGCTCAGTGGTTAAAGTGCTGACTGCTCTTCCAGAGGTCCTGAGTTCAAATCCCACCAACCACATGGTGGCTCACAATCATCTGTAATGGGATCTGATGCCCTCTTCTGGAGTGTCTGAAGACAATGACAGTGTGCTCATATACATTAAGATAAATAATAATTCTTAAAAAAAACACTTCTCTTTAGCCTGGAATATGGTTTAATAGTAAAGACTGACTAACATATACATCAGGCCTAGGGGACAAGGCATTACTCTAGAAAAATAAGATACACTGACAGACATTTAGGATTTTATATGAACAGGAAAAGATGATAAAGTAGATACTTAACAGAGCCTAAGGGAGGTCTTACAAATGTGGGACTAGAGCCAAGTCCAAAGTCAGACCCGAATGGCAGCAAAGGCAGAATAGAAGAATTAAGGCTTATATCTGAAGGGCATAGACAGTACAAATGAGACCTAGGGTTCTGGACTACTGCAGGCAAGGGACAAAACACCTATGTTGGTATGATAAAGGTTTTAGTCAGGTCTAGAATTATTATTAGTGCTCCATGGCCGATGCTATAATGTGAGCTATGTCATATGCCCCTTTCACATAGCATTTGTATGTAGGAGCCATAGTGCCCCATGTAACTCTCCTAGGGATGATGGAGGTAATGTGGGTTCCTATGCATATGGCTCTGATGAACAGAACTGTAGAGAGGGAAGAGACGAGAGGCCTCTGCTTCAGCACTATGTGAGGATGCAGAGAGGGCTCAGAGGCGCTGATAAATGGATATGTTCAACAAAACAAACCAAATTCAGAAAGAGATGTTTCAGAGTTAACTTCAAATGAGTAACCACGTTTAAATTTGTGTTCTTGTGTAATTTTGTATTGGGGGGGGGCATGAAACTAGAAAGGGTATCATAGGATGGGAGGTGGAGTCCTTAAAGAGGCACAAAGAGTAACTTTGTATACAGGGGCCAGAAAATAGTAACAGGGACAATCAGGAAGAGAGAAGGGGACTAGCAAGATAGGAGTGGGACAAGGTATGGGAATATGTCATTATGAAACCCATTACTTTATATGCTGCCTTAAAACATCAAGGAAATAGAATCTTGAGGATGAAATGGGAAGAGAAGATTGTTTACTTTTGAAGCAGAATTAGTGAAGAAAATCTTATATTTAAGGAAAACTGGGAGTCATGAATGGAAGTTGGAACCTGGTTGTTCTTGTCACTCTCTAGAAGTGCCCTTACCGTGTCATCTGTTGCACTAACACTCACTGAATGGCCATCAGAAAAATCACACATGTCATGTACTGAAGATCAAGCCCAAGACAAATGCTAATACTGGCGAACTAATGCTTTCCAGCTGCAGTAGTATGCTCAGAGGTCTGTGGGATGGACCTTGTGGTGCAGGGTTCTGAAAATATGGCCTAAACCATTTTGTATTACAGTCATGCAGAATGGAAGGATACCACCCATAGCTCAATTCATTTATGCATATTTAAGTGTTCTTCATATGTTTCTATAGGAATTAAAATGTATATTATTTGTTCTGAACATATTAGGAATCCCAAAATAATAACTATTTGTGAAAATACCAAATACACAATGAATGCAACTGATATGATTCAAGTGCCAACTGAGACATTTGGAAGTTCTGTATCCAAGTTATTCAGAATTCAAGCTGTGCTTGCACCTGAATTTTGCTTCCTGGAGGATACTCAGCAGGTACACATCCACCCAGAAAAGACACTGAATCTGGGTGTGGATGCCAGCCTTAAAGGGTACTGAGCTTGCTGAACTGGATGGCATGGGCTGCTCTTGTCCAAAGTCACTCAGCCTCTTTAACACATTGTCAGGCCCTGGTGCTGAGCTTATGGCTCTTTTACTGTTGGTACAAGGAGATGAAAAGTACAATTACTGCATGCTGAGTTGTTTTAAGTGTAGAGCCTGGTAAATTGGGCTCTTCGTTCCTCTCATCTTCAGATGCTTCACCCAGACACGCTTCACTTCTCACTCTAAGAGTGTCTGGACCAGCCCTGTTCCACAGAATCTCCTTGAGAGTTTTCTAGAGTGGAGAATCTGGTTCTAAGGCACCACTTTTACCCAGCTCAATGACAAAATAGCTTTAGGAAGCAGCCAGTAGTCTGACAATGACAAAAGTTTAGTGTCTCTTGGAATGAGAGAGACCGAACATAATGAATAAAGTGCAAATATTTCAAGAAACAAAGGAATCGTTAGAGCTATTACAGGGGATCTTAACAGGTGAAATTTATAAGTTCCCTGCTCTGCTACATCATCCTAAATAGTTCAGCTTGCATAAATCCACGTATTAGCGGAGTACATATGTGTATGTACCTACTTCCAAGACAGAATTTCTGAAGCTCCAGGTTATAGCTGGTGTGGCCTGGATAATTCTTGTAGTGAGAAGCTATTTGTGCATTTTAGCATCGTCCCTGAGGCTTAGCAGGTTTAGCAGTGTCCATTAGTTATCAGCAAATATACAGCATCCTAATTGTGGCAAGAAGGGCCAAATGTCAAGAGGAGATTGTGGTAGCAGTAAACATTATGACTGGGATCAAAACTCCAAATCCACTGTTGATGACAGCAGTCAGGAAAAGGTCCCATGGACTGATTTCAGTGTTCACTTTTGTGTATTTTAGCACACTATAATGACAAATTTGGGTATAAGGCCAAATTTTTTCTAATTATTCATTTTTATGCCCATAAGTTAGTGCTGCTATTGGATTTGGCCAGAGAAGTATCTGATAGCAGTTACTGCAGAGATTCTTAACTGGCCAAAGTGGTGAGAATATGTGATTGTGGAATTCACAGCCTTAAATGAGGCCTGCATATTATCCCCTCCATTGGCTAGGCAGCTCAATAGAAGCAAGTAAAGAAAGAATGTAAGAGGTAGAAGAGAGGGTGGAGTGGTGTGGACATGACATAGCATTTGCATGACTGAAGTTTCAGCAGCTGTTATTACCTGCAGAAGACTGGGCCTTCATAACCTGTCACAGAGAGGGTAGAATGCTTATGAGCCTCTCTCCCATTCCTGAGGATTGGTAGAAAGTTAATAGTTGCTAGGGAGAGGGGCTTATGAAATCCTACTCCTTCCTAAGAAGGATCTCTAGGTAGTTAATGCTTTCAGAGGATGAGGGAAATTTACTTCTGTTGTGGAGCCACTTCTAAGGTACCCATGATTCTAGTTTTAATCCCTTAGCAATGCCCCTACAGGAAAGAAATATAAACCATGTGTTGATCAAAACATCTTGAAGATAGAAGAGACTACCTGGGTGTGATGGATTGTATATGCTCGGCACAGGGAGTGGCACTATTAGAAGGTGTGGGTGGCTCTGTTGGAGTTGGTGTGACCCTGTTGGAGTACATGTGATCCTGTTGGAGTAGGTGTGTCACTGTGGGCATGGGTTTTAAGACTGCCTGGAAACTAGTATTCCACTAGCAGCCTCCAGATGAAGATGTAGAATCCTCAGCTCCTCCTGCACCATGCCAGCCTGGATGCTGCCATGCTCCCACCTTGATGATAAGGGACTGAACCTCTGAACCAGTAAACCAGCCCCAATTAAGTGTTGTCCTTTTAAGAGTTGCCTTGGTCATGGTGTCTGTTCACAGCAGTAAAACCCTAATTAAGACAGAAATTGGTACTGGGAGTTGGGTATTGCTGTGATAGGCCTGACCATGGTTTTGTTTGGAAGAATGTAGATTTTGGGACTTTGTATTTGGAGAGCAATGGAATGCTTTAAGTGGTGCTTAATGGGCTATTCTAGAAGGAATATGGAAGACTTTGCTCTGTGAGTGATTTGAACTGTGTGGACTGGGCCCAAGAGGTTTCAGTGGAGAAGAACTTCAGTATGTGGCTCTCAGACTGTTTCTGTGGTATTTTGGCGAAGAATGTGGCTGCTTTTTGCCATTGTCCTGAGTCTGTCCTGACACTAAGGTGAAGGAATTTAGATTAATTGCTTTGAAACAGGAAGTCTCAAAACAGCCTGGTGTAAATTCTGGTGTGTGGTTACTAAAGTTCTCTCTTATGAAGAACATTTTAATGAAAAGGAGCAAGTTGAGAAAGGAAAGAAACAAAACATATGGTTCAAGAGACCAGTTAAAGGGGCACCAGGAAGTAGAATAGAGCTGAATCCCACGCTCTAGAAGAGATCAGATTAAGGGAGTGGGGGTTTGGGGCAAGATCCTACCCATCTACGTTTAGATCCAGGCATGGTGGTACATACCTTTAATCCCTGGAGACAGGCATGCAGATCTCTGAACTCAGGGTCAATGTATAGAACAAGATACAGGACCGCCAAGTTTAGGCAGAGAAGCAGGTGGAAAATAGAAAGCAAGGAGCAGAACTCAGCAGCTTCAGCCATGTGGCCTTGGCTTTAGAGTGAAAAATAGAAGCGACTCCTGGGACAATTGATGCTGGTTAGCTGGAGCTAAGAAATTAGTGGTGATTAAGAAGAGACCAGTGTCACTGAGGTGACATCTTCTGGGAAGTGTTTTCTGAGATCACAAAGAAGCTGTGTTCCAGAGATAGCCAAGGTTGTATTTCATGCTGCTGCTATACTTGATAATGTATAAGAGTCACCCAGGTGGTACTGGTTTTGAAGGCATGAAGGGGACATGAAGAACAGCTGAGGCTTGGCACTGTGAGAGGCCAAGGAAGGCTATGGGTGAAGATGCAGCCTTAGTTGTAGTTGACAGCCCAGGACTGAAGGAGACATGCAAAGGATTTGTGGTTTGTCACCATGAAGAGAACATATGAGAGGCTATTGGTGAGCCTACTTGCAGCAGAAGACCCCAGCTTATTGGAGATGCCAGTACCATGGGATGACCACCAAGAACAGCAGTGGCCAGAGGAGTGGATCAACCTTAGCTTAGAATGCTAGAGGACAGAGCTGGAGAAGTGATGCCAACCTTTTGGAGGAGTCCAGACATGTGTGGATCCCAGACATTGACACAAGAAGCTGGAATATTGAAGTTGCCTTGGAGACCTCAAGATGTTTGAGATTCCAGAGCCATGGGCTATCTGCTGAGGAAAGCTGCTAACAGGGAGTCCAACCAGCTCAGGAAAAGAAGTTTATTGCAGTCAACACAGATGAAAAGAGAGTTGGAGATCTGAAGACTTCTTTGACATCAGACATGGAGATGCAGAGTTTAGACTTCATCCAGATGGTTTCCTGTCTTGCTTTGGGGATCACAGTTAAGTGATTGGATGAATCTCAGAAGAGACTTGGAACTTTGGACTTTTAACCTTGTTGAGACTGCTATAGATTATAGGGACTTTGGAAGTTGGACTAAATGTATTTTGCTTTATGCTATGCTTAGGTATGGCCCCCATAGACTCATATGTTTGAACAAACCTATGGAGGCCAGAAAGTGGAATGTGATGGTTGTATACCCTGCGAGTGGCACTAATAGGAGGCGTGGCCTTGTTGGAGTAGGTGTGTCACTGTGGGTGTGGGTTTTAGGGCCCTCATCCTAGCTGCCTGGAAGCCAGTATTCTGATAGCAGCCTTCAGATGAAGATGTAGAACTCTCATCTGCTCCTGTACCATGCCTACCTGGATGCTGCCATGTTCCCACCTTGATGATAATGCACTGAACCTCTGAACTTGTAAGCTAGCCCCAATTAAATGTTGCTCTTTATAAGAGTCACCTTGGTCATGGTGCCTGTTCACAGCAGTAAAGCCCTAAGACACTGGGGTTGGGTAGGTTCCACCTCAGTATTGGGATCAGGAGTAGTGGGAGGGAACAAAAACAGGGTACTTGGTAGTGATGGTGATGAAAATAGTTGGGCAGGTGGGGATCTGTTAAATAACACCCCTCCACGCATGCTCCTCAAGGTAACCTTAATTAAAGTTAGGGGTTGACAAAAACAAGACAAAAACAAAGAAACAAAAATCCCCAAACCCATGAAAATAGGAAGAAGATTAGTTGAGAAAATCACTGGGATCAGGAGGAGTGGGAGGGGATACAACATAGTGATGGGATATAGTCATGGCTAAAACATATTATGTGCATGTATATATGTCACAACAAAATATATTAGAACAGCAGCAGCATACCTCCTTCCATGGTGTCAGAATCTTTTCTTAGAATGGGCCAGGTCCTGGGACAGATCCCTAGGACTACAAAAATAATACTATTGTTAAAAGTGACAAGATCAGTGGATGAAGAGATGGTTCTGTGGTTCAGGGTACACACTGCTCTTACAAAGGACTCAGATTTGGTTTCCAGAACTCACGTGGCAGCTTACCTGGTGTTTAACTCTACTTCTAAAGTTGTGATTTCCTCTACTGGCTCTGCACACACATGCTATACATATATAACATGTAGGTAAATCATTCATATACATAAAAGGAACTAAATCTTTTTTTATAGTGGCATGACCATCTGCATAGGAAATATGGCAGTTCATTAAAGATCTCAGCAGATGTGTCCTGTGCATGTGCTCCTGTTCTCCTGCAAGAACAGAGCTCCATTTGTCCTGTTAAATCCATCTACCCCTGCCTGACCTTGCCTCAACGAGCCCCTCTGTTCCCCATACACAGTCAAAGCCTATAATTACTCTGCCAACTTCATCTACCCCCACCCACTGGACCCATCCTCCTAAGCACACATAGTCCCTTCTCTAGCCAGAGACATTACACTGCCAAATCTGCCCATCCCTGCAACCTTTCCAGAGAGGTGTACTGGACCCATAACTACAATGCTATTGACTCTACTTACCACAGGAGTGCATGTCCCACAGCTGTCTTCCAGCCGTCCTTCTGCCCCTTTTCTTCATGTAGAGATCCCAGTCTACTATTCTAAAAGGGAGGAAAGGGAGCATAGTGAGGAAATACTGCACCAAATGAAAACCAAAAAGCGACAGGGCAGATACCAAATTCTGCATCTCTATGTCTGATGTCAAAGCACGCCTTAGACCTCCAACTCCTTTCAGCTTTGTTAACTGCAACACCTCCCTCCCCCCTCTCCCCTAGGGGTGATTTCACACCCAGCCTGCAGCTCTCCTTGGCGTGTATCCCATGGCTCTGGCATCTCCAACCCCTTGGGGTCTCCAACCCAATCCAGGCTTCACCTTCACAGCAGCACACAATGGCCTCCATGCAGGGACCCCCCTGAGACAAGCCTGGCCTCAGTGGCTTTCCTTAGCCATGGAGGGAGATTCCACAACTCCTTTCTTGTATCCTTGACTCTAAAGCCAGAACCATGTGGCCAAAGCTCATCAGTTCTGCTTGGTGGGTCTGGAATGTGGCTCCCTCTTTCAATCACATCTGCGTCATAGAACAAGTCCCCAAACTAAGGAAAGATGCACCCATACAAATAGAAGAAGCACACAGAACACCAGATAGACCAGATCAGACCAGACGTATGCTAGTTAAAACACTAAGGATACAGAACAAAGGAAGTGTATTGAAAGCTGCAAAAGAAAGGTAGCAAGTCACTCAAAAGGAAAACTTATTAGAATAACAAAGGATTTCTCAGTGGAAACTTGGAAAGCCAGAAGATCTTGGAATAATGCAGTAAGAGTGCTAAAAAGTCCACACAATGACAGCCTAGACTAATTTGTCCAGGGAAACTATCTGCCGTAGCTGAAAGAAAGAAAAATTCCCCATGCTATACACAGCCTGACATTTTTATATCTCACAACAACACCCAAAGAAAATACAGGAAGCTGAATGTCAGGCTGCAGAGTGAAATGAGCGTAGCTAAGAGACTGTTGAAAGAAAAACAAAGCCATCATCACAAAAGCACAAAGTACCAAGAACATAATACCACCAAAAATCAACAACATAATGGCTCCAGTCAGCACAGACTTTTAAATATTAACTTTAAATATCGATGACCTCACTTCTCCAATTAAACAACATGCTGGCTTAATGGATCAAGAAACAAAATCCATCTACCTGTTGCCTACAAGAAACACATTTTCAGTTTTAAAGATAGACACTAGTCACTGCCTTAGAGTAACAGGATGGGTAAAGAAACTCCAGTTAAAGGAGACAGGGGACAAGGTAGCAACTGGCATTGCTGTTCTAATGTATGTCAAAATAGACTTCCAAGTTAACGAGAAGCGATAAAGAAGGACACTTAATTCTAACCAAGAGAACAATTAAGCAAGACATTACTATCCTAAACATATATGCACCAAACATGGGCTCACCCAATTTCATTTAAAAATGTACTAGCAGACTGAAAGACACAGCTTGGCACCAACCTGTTAATTCTATGTGAGTCCAATGTCCCAGTTTGTCCAATAGACAAGTCACCTGGACAGACAGCAGACAGAACCCTGAGAATTAGATGGTTATCATCTATCAAATGGACTTAGGAGATACCTATAGAATATTCCACATAAACACCAAAGGGCCTTTTACTCAGCAGCACAGGGACGGGTCTCCAAAACAGAGCACATCCTGGGATACAAAGCCAAGCTCTAATCTCAGGAAGATTAAAATGACACCAAGCATCCTCTCTGATCACAACTTCAAACTGTCAGCAGACAAATCTCCAGTAAATCCACAAACTACTGGAGATTAACCAACACATGACTGGATGATGAATGGGCCAAAGAAGAAATCCCAAAGAGAAACCGAACATTTCACACAACACGAAACCCATCGGAGATACAGTGTGCAAGTAGTCCTAGGAGGAAAACTGATAGCTCTCAGTGCCTACATTTGAAAAACTGAGAAAAAAGGCCCACCTCAAAAGAGAGACAAGGGCTTCAGGCCCCTATGGAACCTCTGAGCAGGGGGGCGGGCCACTAGCTAGCCTTTTGTCGGGCTGGCAACCCAAGCAGGTGAGCCATCCCTCTGTCCCCCCCCCCCGCCCCCGCCCCCACCCCTCCCTCCTCCCCCCTCCCTCCCCCCCTCCGGCGCGCCCCCAAGGCCGGCTCCGCCCCCTCTTGGAGTGGGTGGTGTGCTCCTGCGGCTCCTGTTGTGTCGCAGGCACACGCGCCGTTGGCGGAGCTGCAGATAAAGTGGTCTGAGCAGGACGGCCACTGCCCCCAGCAGCGCGCTGCCTGAGCGGACCGAGAGGCCTAGCGACCCGCCTCGCTTCCTCCCTCGAGTCCCCAGAGCTCGGGCTCAGCTTTCTCCAGGCTTCCGGGCCCGAAGTATGTAGCCCGCCTGCGGCCCGCCTAGGTACCCAGCGGCTGTCGCCCACCGGGCCGTCGAGGCGGCCAGGTGCGCAGCGCAGAGCGGCTCGCGGCGGGGCACAGGCCTGGTCTGCCAGCGGCCTGCCCGGCCATCGGAGCCTGCCTCGCGGGCCTCCCTCCCATTCTCTCCAGCTCGCCCTCCCAGGGCCGTCTTTATGGGCCACCTTCTCTCGAAGGAGCCTCGGAACCGTGCGAGCCAGAAGAAGCCTCGTTGCTGCAGCTGGTGTCGCCGCCGGCGCCCTCTCATCAGGCTGCCGGGCCGGACGCCGACCAAGTCGTCCCCACAGCCCGCGGCGGCGGCGGCCCGCAACCGGGACTGCTTCTTCCGCGGGCCCTGCATGCTCTGCTTCATCGTGCACAGCCCCAGCGGGCCCGCCCCCGCCGGCCCAGAGGAGGAGCCGCCGCTGTCGCCGCCGCTGCCGCGGGACGGGGCCTACGCCACCGCCCCCTTGCAGCACCTAGAGCCGCGCTACGCGGCCTTGGCGGCCGAAGACTGCGCCGCCGCGGCCCGCCGCTTCCTGCTGTCGTCTGCCGCTGCCGCCGCCGCCTCCTCGGCCTCGTCGCCCGCCACTCGTTGCAAGGAGCTGGGGCTGGCCGCCGCCGCCGCCTGGGAGCAGCAGGGCCGGAGCCTCTTCGTGGCCAGCATGGGGCCGCTGCGCTTCCTGGGGCCGCCGGCCGCCGTGCAGCTCTTCCAGGGGCTGCCGCCACAGACGGAGCATCCCTTGGCCCCCGACCTAGTGTGCAACTGGAAGGACGACGAGCTTCCCGACTACACCTACTGCAGCCAGCCGCGCGGTGGTGGCGGCGGCGGCAGCGGCGGCGGAGGACCTGTTGGGGGAGGTGGCTTGCTGCTGCAGCCACTGGATGCTGGCTACTGCCAGGCCCCAGAGCAGCCCCTGCCAGTGATCGGCTCCAGGCCCACCTCTCCTGCCTCAGAGTGTTCCTTCATTGAAGCCACCGGCGACACTCTCCGGGCTGGAAGCATCACCGCGTGGTCCGCCCAGCATCAGGCTGAAAGCCGCAACGCGGACTGTCCGAGGCTCCCTGATCCCTGCGAATTCCTTAGGGATTCGCCCCCTGAACCCCTAGACATCAACCAGCTGCCGGGGTCCATCGTACTTGAGGTGGATCTGGACGACGACTAGGTCCAGGGATGCGAGATTTTCCCCAACGCCGCCCCCCCGCCCCCCTTCCCGAGGCTGTCTCTGTTCTCCCCCTGTGCAAGGAGGAGTGGGATTCCCTGATTCCCTGACAGCCTGGGGTCGCTTGAAGGGGAGACTGGGCAACCAGTCGCCCCGTGCTTAAGGCCTGTTTTGAAGTAGAAAAGCTTGGAGTCTGCTGAATGCCTTGTCGTAGATTAGGTCCGTTTCCACAATTCAGGATTCATTTATTGCATTAGCAAATCCCGATATAGAAATTATTAGATTTCTGTGGAATAAATATATGCATACTTGAGCAATTTCTATTTGGTGGGTAACAGCTTTACATACCGACGTTTGAAAAGTTTTCAAACTGTTTTCAGGTTTGGTCGCTGCTAGTTAGTGCCAATAACTTACAATTAAGCATGTACCATGATCAGTCACTGTACCAGCGCTTTATAAATCTCATGGGTTCCTCCATTTGATGCTGTGACATAAGTCCTGTTAATATTTATTGTATTAAAAAAGAAACTGACATTCCAGTGTTTTTGGGACAGATGACTTACACCAGTGAGCCCGGAAGAAGAGGAAATCATGGTTGAATGACTGGTTCAAGGTCACACCGATAAACTAAAGAGCAAATTTGGGACTTGAACTAGGGCCTTTCGGCCAGCTTGACTTGAAAAACAAACCAACTCTTGTTTATGCTGTTGTTCCTCCGTCCTATGTCCTTACCTTTTTAAATGTGCAATAGATTACCAGAAGTCGGAAGTCTTTTATGTTGGGGGTTGGGTGAATGAAGAAGTGAAGTGCCTGGTGGGAAATTTATGTCACTGTCAGTAAGTAAAATGTACTGCTTTGTCAGCGCTAGAAACAAACTTTGTGACAGTTTGTGTTAAGTTATTAACTCCTCTTCTCCTTGTTTCTTGTCTTTGTTCCCACACTTTTTTCTGGAGGTTATAAAATGAGAACTTGAGTTTTCAGTGTGGATGATATTTAAATAGCACTAGCCAGAAAGAACCTTCAGGAGAATGTGGCCACTTTCCTTGTTACTGAATTAACTGCCAATGAATTGTAAATGTCACATCAGTGTACCTTATCTGAGTAGACTTTTAACATATATGTAATTGTGTGTTTGAATCTGTTTTACTGTGACATTGATGTTCTTGTGAAAAATACAGCAAAAGACTAAATAAGTTCCCCATTTCGTTGTGTCATAATCTAATCATTTATGGAGTTGTATTTGCTGGGGGTAATACTACTTTGTGTGTTCAGGGGATGAATTTTAGGGCAAAGTCTTGAGTCGTATCACTGGGAAAAACACAGATATTTACAATTCATGATAGTACCAACTTTACATTTATGAAATAGCAACAAAATTAATTTCATAGTTGGGGGGGGGGTCACCACAACATGAGGAACCATATTTAAAGGGTTGCAGCATAGAAAGGTTGAAAACCACTTATATAGATAAATAAAACATCAACAGAACTATCAGAGCACAAATAAATGAATTAATGATACAACTAAAAAGTTGGACAAAGAGAAACAAACCAAGTCCAAAACAGCAAGAAGTCATAAAAACAGAAAACAGTACAAAGAATCAAGAAATCTAAGAGCTAGGGCTCTAAGGCAATAGACAAGATTGGCAGGCTGTTGGCCCAACTAAACAAAAGAAAGGCAGGACCCAAATGAACAGAATCAGGATTGAGCAGGGAAAAATTACAACAAACACTAATAAAGAAGTTCAGAATAATATAAAAAGGAATACTTTAAAAACTAGTAATTCATTAAGTTGAAAATCCTAAAAGAAATGGATGAATTCTAGATTCAGCTAAATTACCAAAATTAAAGAAAGAAGAAAACAACCTAAGCAGACCCTAGCAAATAAGATTGAAATAGTAATGAAAAGGCTTCAAGTTTTAAAAAAAAATGCCCAGGCTTAGGTGGATTCCCAGGTTTTCAAAGGAGATCTCCAGGTAATCTTTTAAGCTTTCAAACAAACAAACAAGCAAATGCATAAAGAAGTAAATAAGTAAATAAATAACAGACGTGGGGGGAGGAGGGAGAGAGAGGGAGAAGGACAGAGAGGGAGAGGGAGGGAGAGAGGGAGAGAGGGAAGGAGCTGGGAGCAAGAGGGAGAGGGAGAGGGAGAGGGAGAGGGAGAGATGCTCCTAAACACATTCCGTGAAGCCAGTATCACCCTAAAACCAAACCAGGTAAAGACACAATTTAAAAAGAAAACTACAGGCCAATAACCCTGATGGCTATAAATTCTAAATGCCTAATAAAATACTTGCAAGCAGAATACACACATACATCAAAAATGATTACTAACTATGATAACATTGGCTTTATCCCTGAAATTCAAGTCATAAATGTAATAAACCATATAAGTGGAGATAAAAACAAAAATCACATGATCATCACAATAAATGGCAGAAAAGCCTTTGACAAAATCCAACATGCTCTCTTGATAAAAGTACTGGATAAAATAGAACTAGAGAAAACGTGTCTCAACATAGTAAGAGCTACATATGAAATACCAACCACCAACATCGTCCTAAATAGAGGAAAATCTTGAAGCAATCCCACTAACATCCTGTATAAGAGAGGAATGTCCACTATGCCGACTCCCTTTCAATACTGTGGTCAAAGCACTAACTGGAGCAATAAGGCAAGAGAAAGAAATAAAAGGGATATGAATAGGAAGTGAAGAAGTCAGACTGTCTCTATGTGCAGGTGACATGGTATTATATATAAGAGATTCAAAAACTCTACCAGTAAACTTCTAGAAACCATGCTCAAATTCATTAATTTGGCAGGATTCAGAATGAACTTGCACAAATCAATAGCTTTTCTCTACACCACTGTGATAGTTTGTATATGCCCCGGGAATGGCACTGTTAGGAGGTGTGGCCTTGTTGGAGTAGGTGTGTCACTGTGGGAGTGAGCATAAGAGGCTCGCCCTAGCTGCCTAGAAGTCAGTATTCTGCTAGCAGCCTTCAGACAAAGATGTAGAACTCTCAGCTCCTCCTGCACCATGCCAGCCTGGATTCGGCAATGTTCCTGCCTTGATGATAATGGACTGAACCTCTGAACCTGTGGGGGAACCCCAATTAAATGTTATCCTTATGAGATTTGCCTTGGTCATGGTGTCTGTTCACAGCAGTAAAACCCTAACTAAGACAACCATCAACAAACACATAGAAAGAGATCACAGACATACTCTCATTCACAATAGCCTCAAAGAAAATAAAATATGTAGAAGTAAATCTAACAAGGATACCTTTACAATGAAAATTTTAAACCTGTGCAAAAAGAGAGAAAGATACTGGAAAAGGGAAGCACATCCCATTGCACATGGATTGGTGGGACTAATATTGTGAAAATTATGTTACCAAAAGCTGTTTATAATTTCAATGCAATCTCATTCCAAGTCTACATCTCACTCTTCACAGAAAAAAATTATCATAAAATTCTTACAAAACTATAAAATATCTAGATGGCCAAAAAAGGACAGTGCTATAGGGAGTACCATGTTATTTCTCAAGATATTACAGAGCCACAGGAAGAAAAGCAGATGTGAAACACAAAATCAAAGACCCAAACACAAGATTCCTAATTTCAGCCATTTAATATTTGACAAAGATGTCATATACATAAGCTGGAAAAAACCCCCAGCATCTTCAGCAAATGGTGCTGGGAAAACTGGAGACAGAAGGATCAGGGTCAAATAACAGTAAGGATGTCTGAAAAGTCATAAGGAACCACACCATTAGCTAGCTACCTATAAAACACTTATATTGGTATATAAAAATACATATATAATTTAAAGTAAAATATCCCATAGGGGCTGAAAATGCTCCCTCCAAGAGCCAAAGATCTTCTACCACCCCCCACCCCCCACCAGGCATGAGAAGTTCTTTAGAGGTGTTGGTCAGAGTTATCTAGTAGATTCCCAGAGCATTGCAAGCTATTTACTCACGTTCCTTCACTCCCTGCTCTCACACCAGAGCCAGAAGATACCCTGTACTTCAGATGCAGGGCCCAGAAGCCCCTGAGCTAGAACTGAGCTGAGTGCCTTCTCCCTGAGGACTTCCAGACGGAAACAGGCAATAGTCCTACCCAGCTATGCCTATGAACACAGCAATGATCAGCACAGCATGATAAGAGTTCAATCGTGGCACACAGACATCGATGGTAGCCCAAAGTGCTCTAATTGGATGTAACCTGCTCAACAAGAAGGAAAATCATGCCTGTTATTAAAAACCTGGCCAACAGCTCAACAAAGTTGTGGATCTTGGAGCCCAGTCCCAACTGCTAGGTTCTGAGATCATTATAGAAGTGTGTTTGTGTAAGATTCATTAAAGAAAAGGGAACAGGGATATTGCTGTGAGATTGTGTCTCCTAGAAATGTTAGAAACTCCATACATGCTGGGCGGTGGTGGCGCACACCTTTAATCCCAGCACTCAGGAGGCAGAGGCAGGCAGATTTCTGAGTTTGAGGCCAGCCTGGTCTACAGAGTGAGTTCCAGGACAGCCAAGGCTACACAGAGAAACCCTGTCTAGAAAAAAAAAAAAGAAAAAAAAACTCCAATACATGAAGGTTCACCTATATGGTTGTCTAAACATGAGCAGAACAAAGATGACACCTATAGACATGCTAATGTGGAAGGAGGAAAGCTCGGGAAATATCAGTTCTGCATAAAGAACTACAGGCTACTAAAGGATGCTGAGAGTGAGAGAAGTATTCTTCCCTAGGGAAGAACACACCAATTGGCTATACAATACCAAGTGGTCAGCTCTGGAAATATACATACAAGTATCGTTATAAGACTGAGCAGGTAATATTTATGTATCTAGGAATATGTGTATACGAGTGTATACATATATGTATACATACACACATATATGTAAACCCATTTAAATCCATTAAAGAAATAACTAAAATCAGGAACAAAATGAGGATGTTCACTCTCCTCCTCAGTTGAACATAATACTTTAAGTATTAACCAGAGCAGTAAGACAAGTGATGGTGATAAAGGGGATGCAAATAAGACAGGAAGAAGTCAAAATGTATTTTCAGAAGATGATGCTATACATAAGAATCCCTAAAAAGTCCAGCAGAAACTCCTATAGCTGTTAAACACATTCCGCAAAGTAACAGGATACAAAATTAACACATAAAGATCAGTAGCTTTCCTATGTACACACTACAAACACACAGGAAAGCTGTCAAGGAATAATACCATTCACAATAGTCTCAGATAAAATATCTTGGGGTAACTCTAATCAAGCAAGTGGAAGACTTGTATAATAAAGAAAAACCTTTAAGTCTTTGAAGACAGAAGTTGAAGAAGCCATCAGAGGATAGAAAGACCTCCCAGGCTCCTGGATCAGTAGGGTTAGTAGTGAGTGAACGGCTATCCTGACAAAAACATTCGACAGATTCAACATCATCTTCATCAAACTTCTAATGTGGTTGTTCACAGAAATTGAAAAGATAACATTAAGTTTTATCTGTCTTGATGCTCTAATAAATACTTCAAATATTATGTTGGAGGGAGGAGAGTGAACATCCTTGTCTTATTCATGATTTTAGTGGCCTCCTTTTCTTTAGTGAATCTTACACACACACACACACACACACACGCACATGCACACAGACACACAGACACACACAGACACACACATGCATGCATGCATGCATGTGCACACATGTATTCTTAAATACATAAATAAGAGCTGCTGTATATTGTTACTTGAATATATCCATTCTAAAGACTGACCATTTGGCATTAGATAACCAAATGGTGTGTTCTTCCCTGGGAAAGATGACTTCTCCACTTTCAGTATTCCTTAGTTTCCTGTAGTTCTTTGTGTAGGGTTGAAATACAAATGACCCAGGATATATCTGTGACATGATCTAGGTATGCCATTATTGGACATCCACCTGAAGAATTCCATACCCTAATAAAAAAACCTCTGCTCATTTATATTTACTGCTGTTCTATTCACAATAACCAGGAAATAAAAACAACCTAGATGTTATCAACCAAGGAAGAGATAATGAAAGTGTGCTGTATTTACACAACGGAATATTAATTAAGCAAAATGAAATGAAGAAATTCACAGGGAAATGAATGGAGCTAGAAAGACTCATTGTGAGTGAGGTAACACAGCCACTTTTGATTAAGTTCAAAACCACAGGATAAAACACTAATTCGTTATCATTTTTAGGCCAAAACCCTATGGCTAGGTAGCTCCTAACCTCTAGTGGACAACCTCTTACTGTTGTTCAGCTCAGTGGACATAGTATGAAACCAATTCCTAATGAGTTATCATTATACAAATAAAGCCTCATTAGAGAAACCTTTTTGTAATGTGTGATTGTTAACACAGAGCCTCACAACTGGCCAGGGTTAGACAGGAAGATACTGTAGAATGCTGAGCCTTGAATAGAGCAGACATACGGCTCAAATTCTTCCCAAGGCTCATGGATCACCACGGAAGACAAGCCAGAAAGAATCTAACAGACAAAGGTGGTGCATAAGTACAAGTCACCAGTTTCTTCTGGAAACAGCATGGCACATGTGAACTCATTGTTTCCTCCTCCTTTTGTTGAAAACAGATTCTTGAGAGAAGAAGGAAGCAGAGGGAAGCAAAGAAGGAGGAGGGTGACAGTGCCATGGTGGATGAACAGGAGCAGGGGCAGGGGCAGGGGCACTCTACACTGGACAGTGCAGTGGACTGGTGTAAGTCCTTGCCTAGGGAATTCTTGGCATCCCAAGATCTCAGTTACTTGCCTCTGCTCCACAGGAAGAGGAAAGCTTGGGGCGTACAGCCTTTTTTCACTCTCTAGGGGACAGAGTTGACTTCTGACTGATGTGGACCATCATCATCTTCCAGAGCTGCTGCTGTGTCTGCCACCACTGCCGAGCCCAGGCACTGCCTTCAGACCCAGCAATGACAGCATGAAATCAAATTGATGGCCTACCAGGAAGCCTACAATTACTCATCGCTGCCATTTTAGTTCAGGTTTTTGCCAAACTATTTAATACCTCCTTATGAGGAAGTGATGAACCTTCACTTTCTCCACTACAACAGTAGCTGCTGCTGCCTCCTCAGGGGAGTCCTGCAGGTGGCAGTCCTTCCCCCCTGCCCCTGCAGGATGCTGGTCTGTCCCATGGCCCCCAGGGAGCACAGGTCCTTTGTTTGAACCAAGAAGAAGCAGCAAAAGACCCTTCCTCAGCCCCAGTGTCCCTGACCCTCAGCTCTCTGAAGGGTCTGCTGACTGGGCAGCCATTAAAGCCCTTGGAATGGAGTCTACTGGCTCAGTGGCCAGCTGTAGGGAGCTGGACCCAGGGGCCTTTCTGGATAGGGATTCAGTGTATAAGGATGAGCTACTGAAAGATTCAAGCTCTGAGCATGATTGTGTATCCCCCCTCCCCCGACAGCAAAGACAAGACATCCAGCAGACTTTGATTCTTCCCAGGTGACTTGGGCACTGAGGCGTGGTGTGTGTGTGCACAATTGCGTGTGCAACCGGGGCTACCATGATGATGACTTTAAAGAATTCAATACACTCATAGACGATGCTCTGGATGTGTCTCTGAACTTCTCTGACAGTTGTCACATAGACCTCCTTTAATGAAGGCAGAGGGCTCTGCCTGCTTCTCTGAGGTGCAGGCTTGAGATCAAGGGTAACCCCACTTGTCAACAGCTGCCTGTTTGCCTGCTGCAAAAGCATCATTAATGAACAGGATTCACCAAACTTTATGGCACAGCTGCTCCCGGAGCTAGAACAGGTCCTGCCTGTATTCAAGAGCTTGACAGTAACCAGGGTCAGGGACACCCACAAGAAAAGAATTAATTGACTTTTGGAAATGGTACAGCCACTTTGTCCTTTTCATTTTTCCCCTCCTGTGTCCCTTTTCTACACATCTCCACGACAGATTTGGGGCATGGATGCCTCCTGTTCCCAACAAAAGCAGTGTCGTAGACGACGGAGAAGCTAGTTTTGTGACTCATTCTGTGCCCCTGTCATTTTCAGAGTTGTATCTCACCAACCTGCTTGGCTGAGAAACAAGTGTTTAGAAAGCCCCTCTCCCCCACCCCACCCCGATGCGGGGGGTGGGTGTGGGTGGGGGGAAGGGCTGGGACTGTGCTCCGAGCAGCTTCTCAGCGTTGGAGTGAATTTGTCAAAGAACTTCCTGGTGTCTCAGTCTGGCAGAGACAGTTTATCTTGGCCCTGAGTGAGGAAGGGAAGCCTCAGGGGCCTGGGGATTGTCAACCGTGGCTGCCAGCATCTGCAGGGCTGCCATTGATCTGATCCTGCGGGAGAGTGAGAACAGATGGACAGGTTGATCTGACAAGCCCCAGGTGGAAAGTCCACATCTGTGCATGGTAGAGGGGGCCCCTCACAGCAGGCTTCAGCCGCCTTAGCCTTGCACTTCAGGTAGAGACGATTATACTGTGTCTTTGTGTTTTCCTTTACAAACAAATCACCAAGGCTTGCTGGAAACAAGGACCGTATCAGTAGAGAGGCAGGAATTCTGGACAAGTAAATTCTGTACCTCTCCCCCAAGTTGGGTTTCTAAGTGTCTGGCGACTGTTGGGCCAGGAAGAGAGAGGGTGATCACTCTACGAGTGGAGGCCTAAGTTTGGTGACTAGTAGAGACCTCCTCCATCTTTGCCCTTTGTCTGTGCCCAAAGGTGTTCAGTGATCCCTGCCCATCCTGAACACAGTCTACAGTCTCTGTCTCCCTATCCTCTGTAAGCAGATGGACTGAGGAAGTTGTGTGTCCTGGGCAAGGCAGCCTTGGTGCCTGGCTCTCACACAGTATTTTTGGCTTGAGTTCTGTCATTTGTGTATCTTAAACTGACCACCTAGACTGAATGAATACCTAGCTTATCTGTGATTCTCAGGGTGCTCCCTGCCCCAAGCTTCTTGGAGGTTTTGTTAGGGTTTGTGTTGCTGTGAACAGGCACCATGACCAAGGCAAGTCTTATAAAGGACAACATTTAATTGGGGCTGCCTTATAGGTTCAGAGGTTCAGTTCATTACCATCAAGGCAGGAACATGGCAGCATCCAGGCAGGCATGGTTCAGGAGGAGCTGAGAGTTCTACATCTTCATCTGAAGGCAACCAGGAAAAGATTGGCTTCCAGGCAGCTAGGAGGAAGGTCTCAAAGCTCACCCTCACAGTGACACACTTCCTCCAACAAGGCCACACCTACTCCAACAAGGCCACACCTCCTAACAGTGCCACTCCCTGGGCCAAGCGTTTTCAAACCACCACAGAGGTTCACTTTCCACTACAGCCTGTATAAAGAGCATCTTGCAGGAGGTGACAGTGATCTCCAAGAGGACCCTGGGGTTCGGTTACTGTTGTCTGGCTTTAGAGACCCAGTTGTGCTTTGACATAAAAGGGAGTACAGAAGCAGCTGAGATGAACATCCCTTGCCAAGTCCAGTTATGCAAAGAGTTTGGCTCTTTCTCTGCTCTTGAACAGTCATATGTAGACTCAGCAACGCCATTATAGTGAGAAAAGAAAAAGGAAGAAAAAAGTCCACATGTAAACACACATGAATAGATCCAAGGCTGTAAAGTGAATGCCCGTCTGCATTTGGGTTTGGATGCCACAAAACAACATACTTGTCAAACAAAAGAGAATTCTACATAGTGGTGTTGGATGATGATGACGATAACGATGATGATGATGATGACGATGATGTGTGTGTGTTGTATGTGGCCCTGAGCCCTGTGTTCCTGAGAAGATACTTTGAATGGTCCATTCTGCTCACATTAGCCACATGTCTGGAGCACATATGGCCTTCTCAAGGTAATTTATTTTATGCATTCACTGTTTACTGCATAACTGTCTGACTGTATTTGGGTGCATTCAGCAGTCTTGTAGATGGCAGCACCTGTGTTTGGCAGCCACACTGCTCTCCAGGGAGAGGCTCCTTACTCAGCTAACCACGGCGTTTTGCACATTGCTCTGTGGAGACTCAGAGATCTGTGTTGTGTTCCAAGTACGGGAAACCTTCGGAACCCGTCTGCCGCTTTCAGACAGAAGGTCCATTGAGTCTTGAGTGACAAGCTTGGACTGGTTGTGACTGAGGCATGCACCTGCTTAGGGTCACCCTGGGTCTCTGGCAGATACTTTGGAGCCAAAAATCTGTAACTCCTCTGTCAAGGTCTAGAGGGTTGGTGTGTGGCCAGAGGCATCTGAGCTGCAACCTTCAGGTTCCTTCCCCACTACCTTGTTAAAACCCCAGACACCTCACTGGAGTATCTCATGGGAGAGTAAGTTTTTCCCCAAAACAAAGCCCTCTTTATTTATCTGATGATGAATGGGGACCAAACTCAAGTCTCTTTCCCCTGGCAGAGTGAGGAGCTAGCCTGAGAGTGACTAGCTTTACTGAAGCACTCTCCATGATTACTAAGCCACAGGCTGGCTTTAGGCCATTCTGACGCTCAGAGAGAGCACAGGAAATAGTGAATTAGGGCCTGGGAGACTTGGCTGAGTTGGGTTTCCAGGTAAATGGGAAGAGGGGATAGGCAGAGAGCTTGGTGCTCTGGTCAGATTTGCAGCTGCTAACACACTCCTGTGTGGGGTATATTACCGCCCATCAGTTACTGTGAATATGTGTATTTTAAGCAATAAGACTCAGCTGTTCAAACTCCCCTGGGCAGTCCGGTTGATGCATATGCTGTGCTGTGATTGCTCTGAAGACAAAGTGGCTCTAAACACTGTGAGAAGCCCTAACTAAATCAGTCTCAAAGCCCCTCCCCCAATAGTTCTGCCCCACCCCTTCTTCTCTCTGGGTCTACTCTTTTTGTCTCTTATTAGAAAAGAATGGGTTTCTAAGAGATAACCACGAAACATGCCCAAAGAGAGTAAGACAAAGCATCCAGTCTCCCAGAGGCTGTTAAAGCATGCCCAAGAGTTCTGCAAACCAAGTCCAACCAAGTCCCAACACAGAGAGGATAGTTGGGCATCAAATCCCACTGGTAGCTCAGGAACAATAGGCAGCTGGGAGACGGGGAGCCCATTTTCTTCGAGAGTGTATCCTCTGGGAAGTCAAACTCACTCGAGTGGAAGGACACACATCCAAGAATATTTGGGCAGAACAAACTGGTTTTGATGAGCTTTGTTTAAAAGACACAAATGTAGGTGGCAGTGGTGGTGGTGGTGGTGGTGGTGGTGGTGGTGTATGTCCCTAATCCCAGCACTTTCGAGGCAGAAGCACAAGGATCTCTGTGAGTTCTAGACCAGTCTGGTCTTCAGATAGAGTTCAAGGACAGCCAGGGCTCTACAGAGAAATTCTGTCTTAAACAAACAAACAAAATCAGGACACAAAGTTGGATGATTTGAAAAGGGGATGTGTCTGGGAAGGGATGAAGAACATAAAAAAGATTATATAAATTTTTTAAAGAAATAATAAAAATTTACGAACTCAGCACAATGACCCTAACATTGATGCAAGACACATGATTCATTCAGAAAAGCCAAAGTATTTTGACATTTAGGAAATTAAAAATTAAATATTAATATCTAATGACAGACACAAAGTCACATTAAGGTGAGGATGAAAAGACATGAACAATTAAAGTAACAGTAAGACTGAGAGAAAGCAGTGAGATTTAAAGAGATAGAGCAATGCATTGCTCTGAGGCTAGTACACTAAAGACTGTTACAATGCAAAGATTGTAATGACCAGCTATGAGGGATATGGCATAGCACATATCAACAAGAGAACTAGCAACATACTTGGTGGAACCAAGGCTCTGATTGTAAAGTTCATACTGAAATGCAAAAGCACGTAGTGTAGCCAAAGCAACGTGTGAGGCAGTAACACTAGGATGAGACACAGGCTGACTTCATGTTATTCTCAGGCTTTAAGGCATGGGCACCAGGTGGTTGCAGTAAAGATCACCCAGAGGCCACATAGGGTAGTGCATACCTGTGATGCACAGCCGTTAAGAGGCAGATGCAAGAGAATGAGTACCAGGTTGAGAGCAGCCTGATCTACACAGGGAACTGCATGCTCCCCAAGGCTGCATAAAGGAACTCTCGTTTTTTCTTTTTTTTTAACAAACTAAATTCCAAGAGATATGTGTGTTTCTAAATGGAATCCCAGCTACTCAGGAAGTAAAGGCAGGAGGATTGCTGGGTATCAAAGTTTTAAGACTCTGTGAGTAACACAGTGTTCTTCCACTTTAAAGAAAGAAAAAAAAAAGCAACTCGAGAAAAAACAAGGTAACCCAGGCATAAACTTTCACACTGGTCAACAGAAAAAACTTAAATATAAGAATGTATCATTTTTTGAAAATTCCATATGTGCACATAATGTATTTTAATATTTACCCCCCCACACACACTCTTCTCCCCATCTTATCCCATATTGGTCCCTGACTTTTACACTTATTGCCAACACTGCTTCCTCTCATTTTTTTTAACTACTCACCGAATCCAAAATTTCCTGCCCATATAGTCATGGGTACATTGTCATCATCTGGAGAATGGGGTCACACCCTTAAAGAAAACTGGCTCTCCTTCTCCTCCAGACATCATCAAGTGGCATCGTTTGTCAGGGATACAGACTCACGGACTATCTCCTCTCCACACGAGAATATTGACTGGCTTGGGCTTGTTTGAGTCTTACATAGGTAAATAGAGTTGCTATGAGTTCATGAGAACAGCGGCCCTGCCATGTGAGAAAACACCTTTTTGCTCCAGTCCTCCCTGATATTTTGCCCTTACAAAGTTTTTGTTTTTCCTAATGTTCCCTTAGCCTTGGGGTGAGCCAGTTGGATGTGATGTCCTATTAGTGGCTCCTCTCCCCACACGTACAGACATAGTTCTGACATGTTGTGACTTACTGCATGGATTGCTTTTCTGATGGAGTCTGAGAGCTATACTAATCCATGGATGGAAATTTCCAGCATAATTTGATACTATGCTCATTTAGTAAAATAGCACTATTATCTTTATCCTGAGACCTGGGAGCTGCCTAACCTTGCATTCTTGATTTAGCATACCAGACAAGTGGTCCTTCCAGTGGAACAGGCTTTAATTTCAATCAGAAATCTATTGGTTATCCCTATAGCATGCATACCCCTATATACCTTTAGGTATATCTTGCCATGATAGTTATTATTGTATCTACAGGGTTTATAGCTGACAAAAACTGTTGATGACTCCCCACTCTCCCACAACTGTGCATAGTACATTTTGTACTTTAAAAGCTAGCCAGTACAGAGGATGCTTTCTGGTAAATACCAGTTTGAGTTTTCCATGACCTGAGACTAAAACGTTTGCTATTTCTAGCGAAAGTGTTTTACAACTAAGATCTGGGAGCAATCAAAAGCAACAATTTGAAGAGGCAATGTACTGAAGTAAATGGTGCTGTGCCAAATTGATATCAGCAGGCAACTGCACACTTGAATCCCTGCCTCTTTCTCGTCATATAAAAAAAAAAATAAACCAGACTCAATCAGAGTCCAACATGGAAAATGTAAGAGTGTAGACCTCCTAGAAATAAGCACGCTAAGTAAACTTCTTAATTTATGGATATAAAATGTTATTTACATATGACACCCAAATCATGAGGCAGCAAGTTGCTAAGTCTAGGGTAGATCAGTAGATCAACTTTTCGGCTGGAAAAGACCCAGAGTTTGACTCTTGGATATCCAGAAACAAAGCCGAACAATCAAGAAGAGAAAACTTCAAGAGTAGAGCCAAAGATACTCAGGTAACAAATATGTACATGAAAATATGTATCACTGTCAGTAAGTAAATAAATATTCAAACATAATCAACAGCTACATGTCTCTTAAAATGGAAATTATTAAAGAGACAGATTCAGTTAGTCCCTTCTGTTGTAAAGGTTAATTTTGTTCAATGTTTTGGTGTACATTCCATCATGTCCGGGAAATTACAGTAACAGGAGCTTGAGGCAGCTAGTCACATTCTCTGCACTCTGGAAGAAAGAAGGATGAACGCTCACCTTGCTTTCCCATTGTGTATTCTGTTTAAGACTATTGTGCAAGGAATGGTACCACCCACACTTGCTGTGTCCTATTCTTTCAACTAACCCAATCTAGATAATCCCTCACTGGCTTACCCAGAATTGTGCCTTCTAGGAGTTTCTAGATTATGTTAATTCGATGATCTAGATTAATTAGTACAGTTAACTATCTCGGGGCATACCAAAAGTCACAGAAACTCAACAAGTGTGGATACTGTTATGCTTTGAATGTGAAATGTCCAAGATGCACATGTGTTGGAATCTAGGTCCCTAATTAGTGATGCTCTTCTGGGAGGTTTTGAAACCTTTTGGACATAGGGCCTAGCTGTTAGATACTAGGGCATAGGTGTGGAGGTTTGAGTGGGACTTAAGGAGTACATACCAGGTTCTTTTTCTTGTCCAAGCTGTCTGCTTTTTTGGCCCTATGATACAAGATGAATAAACTAAGCCACAAATTCCCACCATCATAGACACAGTGCTAGTTTTTAGACTACCTTTACCCATAAAGATAGACAGTATTCTCTTTAACTATGAGCCAAAATAAATCCTTTCTCACTTCAGTTGCTTATGTCATGGGTATGGTCAAGCAATATAGTAAGAAAGTACAGAAAGTTCTTAGCCAGGATGGGGTTGCTATGGTAGATCTGTCTGTTATGTTCTTCAGCATTTGGAACTGATTTATGTAAAGAATGCTTATGGGTTTGGTTCAGACCAGGGAAACCTTAAAATTCTATAACAAAGATTAATGAAACATCCTGGTGAGAACTGCAAAGACCAGACTTAAGAAATAAACATAAGCTCTACAGGTGACACTCTGCAGCCTTCCGGGGGGAACCAGGACTCTAACATGAAATGAGAGAGAAGAGATTTGAGTATATTCTAGTGAATAGTTTATCAGTGTCCTGTTTGCTATAAAATTTTTAATAATAATTACTTTTGAAATAATGGGCTAATGAGAATGATAGACTAAATGTCAAGAACACACATCTTTTAGGTCCTGAGAGAGAGATGGGTCAGCGGGGAATGTGCTTTCCAGGCTAGCATGACCACCAAGTTGATCATTATGCAGGTACAAGCAAGGCATGCCAGCACAAGCCTGTAACTCAGAACTGAGGGAAGGGGACAAGCAGATCGTGGGGACTTGGTACTCAGTCATTCTAACCTAAAATGCGATGTCCAGGTTCAGTGACAAAAAATATTGCCAAGAAGCAAAATAAGAGGACGTGACAGTATCAGCTTTTGTCCTTCACAAACACTCCAAAGAGAAAGCTCACAACACTCGAGTGAGTGCACGCGCGCACACACACACACACACACACACACACACACACACACTCACACACACACACACACACACACTCACACACACACAGACAGAGAGTGAGCAAACACACTTGCATAAATAAATACTTATTTGTAGGAAGACATGAGGAAACTAATTGCTTTATATTTTAATCTAACAATTATTTTTAAAAATGAAGAAATTGACCTTTAAAAAGGAACAAAGAAAACGCCAATAGAAGATTCAGGGAAAGGCTTATTGTGGAGCCCAAGGTTCTGGATGCTCTCCCTGCCAGAAGAACTGTCACTTTGATAAGGGCAACATTGTGAGATCTGTGCTCTGGACAGAAAACCTAGACAAAAAAGAGAATCATCGTTATAACATGTGACTAAGGTAGCTGAGACTTTCTTATTGCAGTTGCTTAGTTACTTGGGGGTGCATATAAATTCTAATCATATGCGTGCTCTTTGCTAATATTGTTAAAAGGATTTTAGACCTCTTGGGTCTTTACAGAAAAAGCATGTACAAAAGTGCTTTTCAACTTTAATAATTCCTTCATAAGCTATTTAAATGTCATAAGGATATTGCAGATAAATCCCAAGATAGAGCATCTGTGTAAGAAAGAGACTAAAGAATAAGGATTTGAATGGTGAGCTCTAGCATACAGATAGTCTATTTAGACTAATGACCGTACAGTAGTGGGCGGAATGATGGAACTTGGATATGAAGAAAAGCCTGGGTAAGCTTAGGAGGATTCTGGAGTAGCCAGAACTATGGAAAGCAACGATGCCAATTTATATGGGAGTCCTCATGGACCACACCACCACTCTCAAGTACTCCCCGTTCCTGGAGCCTGGGCTAGCGCATCCATTCTTACCTCACATGCCTCTTGCACTTTTCCCGAGTAGCTTATGACACTGTCTGCTCTAATTTCTTGGTCTTCCTGGGACAGTTGGATCAAGGCCTTTAGTCTTTTCTTGAAGAAACACTTCCTCATCCCTTTGTATCTGATGTAGTTTCTTTTTGAGGGACTTCCCAACAATATAAACCCAGGCAAGTTAAAAAAAAACAACCAAAAACTAGGATCATGTGTAGAGCACTCAAGTACTTGTGCCTTCCTTGTGGCTTCAGCTTACCCCACGGCCCCCAATCTTTAGGTTTGATAATTAAGTTAATCCCTGAATGGGCAGTTCCACATGGAGCCCAGAAACTACAAGCATGGTGTGTCTGACAGACTCTTGCAACACCATTCTCCCCAGTACTGCAACAGAACAGCTAGAGCCTTCCTTACTGAGTTCTTCATGGTTTGCTTAAATTGTTTTCCTACAGCATCCAGGACCGTCAGCCCTCAGTGATCTGAACCATCCCATACCAATCACTCATTAAGAAAATTCTTCATAGAGTTGTCTATAGGCCAATCTCTGCAATCTTCTCCCCTCCCCTCCACTCTTCTCAGATAACTCTAGCTTGTGTCAAGTGGACAAAATGAAAGCAACCTGGAGAAATGTGGATAGCTTGTTTTTCTGTTGAGGCAGGTTGTAGCTACACTATCAAGCTGACAAACTCTGGACTCAAAAGGATTCTCTTATGTCAGTCTGTTAGATAACTTACATTTTGTTTTACAGAGTTCTGCTCCTTATGGAGATTCTCTCTCTTTCTCTCCCTCTCTTCTCTCCCCTCTCTATGCGTAGTCCCGTTCAGAATTAAAGGGATGAACTGATTGCCATAGGTTGAATGGGAGGATGATTGTTTTCAGTATCGACGAAAGAAGAAAGATACTAAAAGAAGAAAGATAGATCTCCTAATTTGAGTGAATTTGTGAAACTATTTCTGGACGTATTTACACAATATTGGAATGAAGAGGGCTGGGATCTCCAATTCTACATGACCAGGTATCATTCATGCTGATGGAGTATGAGGCTCTCACTAAACTCAAGTAAATGGAGACTATTTCAAAAGTACTTATGGAGGAATCTCTGGAGCCACAAAAGATTGCATCTTTATCCCAGAGGAGATGTAAAAGGATCCCTTCAGGCAGAGGTTCTTTGGCACGATCTCTGATTGAAGAAAATTCAGGGAATGTGGTTGAATTATATGTATTCTAAAACAATATTTGTTTACAGTTTCTTCTCCTGCTCCTTCCTGCCCCTCCCACCTCCTTTTACGTGTGGATCCACTCCTTTTCTGTCTCTCGTTAGAAAAAAGAACAGTCTTCTAAGAGATAATAATAATAACAAAAGGTAACAAAATAACCTATAATAAGACAAAACCAAAACCATCACATCAAATTTGAACAAGGCAAACCCACAGAAAGAAAAGAGCTTCATGAGAAGACAGAAGAATCAGAGACCCATTGTTTACCCACTCAGGAGTCAGGAGTTAATAAAAAAACCGAAGTGAAAGATATATATGCAGAGGACTCCCCTTAGTCCCTTCTTTTATGTCTAAGCTCTCTGGGTCTAAGGATTGCAGTTTGGTTATCATTTATTTAACAGATAGAAGCAAATACATATCATATTTAGCTTTCTGAGTCTTATTTATCTCACTCAGTGTGATTTTTCCCTAGTTCCATCCATTTGCCTCAAAAGTTCATGATGCCATTTTTAACAGCTGAGTAATATTCCACTATGTAAATGTACCACATATTTTTTTTATCAGTTCTGTTTTTGGGGGACATCTAAGTTGCTTCCAGTTTATGGCTATTATGAATAGAGTGGCTGTGAACACGGATGAGCAAGTGTCCTTGTGGTAGGATAAAAACATCCTTTGCATGTAGGACCAAGAGTTGCATAGCTGGATATTGAGTGAGGTAGATTGATTCTCATCTTCTTGAGGAACTGCCACACTAATTTACAAAGTGGGTGTACAAGTTTGCATCCCACCAGCAATAGATGAGTCTTTCCTTTGCTCCACATCCTTTCCAGCATGATCTGTCACTTGTGTTTGATCTTAGCCATTCTGACGGGTGTGAGGCTGACTCTCAAAGTAGTTTTGGCTTGCACTTCCCTTATGGTAAGGATGTTGTACATTTCTTTAAGTGTTTCTCAGCCATCTGAGTTTTCTCTAATTGAAAATTCTCTGTTTATATTTTCACCACATTTAAAAAATTGGATTATTTGTGTTTTTTTTTATATTTATTTTTTGAGTTCTTTATATATTTTGGATATTAGAACTTTATTTTATTTGGAGTTGGTAAAAATCATTTCCCATCCTGTAGGATGCCATTATGGTTTAAATTACAGTGTCCTTTACCTTACAGAAGCTTTTCAGTTTCATGAGGTCCCATTTATTAATTGTTGCCTGTGCTAACGGTGTTCTGTTCAGAAAGTCTTTTCCTGTAATAATGAGTTCGAGGCTATGCCCCACTTTCTATTCTATCAGGTTCAGTGTACCTGGTTTTATGTTGAGGTCTTTGATCAATTTGGAGTTGAGGATTTTTCAGGGTGATATGCACTGATTTATTTTCATTCTTCTACATGCAGACATCCAGTACCGTTTATTGAAGATACCTTTTTCCAGTGCATATTTATTTAAAAAAAATCAAGTGCTCAAATGAGTGTGTGGGTTTATGTCTGGGTATTCAATTTGCTTTCATTGATCAACTTGTCTGTTTTTGTGCTAATTACCACGCTGTCTTCATTACTGTAGCACTGTAGTTCAACTTGAGGTCAGGAATGATGAGACCTCCCACAGTTCCTTTATTGTTCAGGATTGCTTTAGTTATCCAGTGTGTGATATTAATTGTCCTTTCAAGATATGTGAAGATTTGTGTTTGAATTTTGATCGGGACTTCCTTGAATGTGTAGATTATTTTTGGTGGGATGTCCATTTTTACTGTGTTAATTCTATTGATCCTGGAGCATGGGAAATCTTTCCATCTTCTGATATCTTCTTTAAAGACTTGATGTTTTTATCATACAAGTCTTTCACTTACTTGGTTAGAGTTACCCCAAGGTAATTTATATTATTATTATTATATTATTATTATTATTATTATTATTATTATTATTATTATTATTATTATGCTGTTTATTTCCCTGATTTCTTTCTCAGTCTCTTTGTCCTTTGTATATAGGAGGGCTATTGATTTCTGTGAGCTAATTGTGTATCCAGTCACTTTGCTGGAAATGTTTATCAGCTGTAGGAGTTCCCCAGTGGAAACTATAGTGAACTATCTTAGTTTTACCACCAATGGCAATGAGAAATTTTGCTAGGTATAGAAGTCCGGGCTGGCATCTATGGTCTCTTAGAGCCTGTAGCACATCTGTTTAGACCATTTTGCCTTTTAGAGTCTCCATTGAGAAGTCAGGTGTAGTTCTAATAGGTCTGCCTTTATATGTTGCTTGGGTTTTTTTCCCTTTGAAACTTTTAATACTATTTATGTGTTCTCTGTGTTTAATGTTTTGATTGTTATGTGCCTAGGGGACTTTCTTTTCTGGGTACAATCTATTTGGTGATCTTTGTGCTTCTTGTACAGATCCGCTATAGGCACCTCTTTCGTTAGGCTAGGAAAAATGTTTGTTGAAAACATTTTCTGGGTTTTTGAGCTGAGACTCTTCATAACCTAGATAGAATCTTCTCATTCATTACCAGATTTCATGGATGTTTTCTGTAAGGAGTTGTAATCATTTTCTTTGACCAATGTATCCATTTATTTTATCTTTTTAAATGACTGATATTCTTTCTTCTGTCTCTAGCATGCTGTCAGTGAAGTTTGCCTCTGTATTTCCTGTTCAACTTCCCAAGATTTTCACTTCCAGAATTCCCCAAGGTTAGGTTTTCTTCATAGAAAGTTTACTTCCTTCTTCAAGTCTTGAACAGTTTTATTCATTTCCCTTGCACTCTTTTTGTTTTCTTGGATTTCTCTAATCTTTTCCTCTTTAAGAATTCTATCATCTTCATAAGGCTGTTTTGAGGTCTTTTTCTTGAGTTTCAGCTATGTTGGAATATTCAGGACTTGCTAGGGTAGGATAATTGAGCTCCAGTGGAGACATACTGTCTTGGCTATTATTGAATGTGTTTTAATGCTGCCATCTAGACATATGGAATTGGGATAATTATAGGTCTGGGTGATGATATCTGGTTTTGTCTCTGTTGGGTGCATGTTTACTGAAGCAGTACACAGAAGTATCCTTGGAAAATACATGCATATGATATTAAAATATCACACAGGGCCACACTTGCCTATACCAATATACTACTATTGCATAGATATTTAAATGCTTTTTTTAAACAACAAAGCATATGGGATCATTACTAAAATGATGAAGTTGCTTGTTTAGAACAGCACCACAAAAGTTTCTAAATAGACCAAGATTGTTGGAACATAGTGAAGATTATAGTAGTTTTGCAACAGCAAGGACATTGTTATATTAACGAATGTCACAGTGATGTACTGCAATGAAGTGGTGACTTATATACAGAAAAGCAAACACATGATAATTTTATTGATACTGAACAAGAACAAAATAGGAGAGCACAGCATACACATCTATGATGGGAGCAGCACACGGTGGCATCTTTGAAAAACATGTGCATATTTGACTAAAATATGGCACAATGGCATACTCGTGTATGCCAATGCGCCTCCACTGCAGTGATCCATTCACAACAGAAATCATACAACTTGGCATTTTTTTTTAAATCCAAACAACAGTGCCTAGGTCTCCAAGTTTCTCAGATGCTAGAAAAAAAACCCACAGTAAAAATGGTTGTGATATTATAATAGCAAGAACTTTGCAGCACCAATCCAACAAAACAATTCTGTTCTGTAGCAGAAGTGGCAATTGATATCCTGGAAAGGAGAGCAGATAAGAATATCAGTATAGCAGTGTGCTTTGGCACTGCTCAGTCAAGAAAGGGGTAGAAAGGCAGTGCACATGTGCATTTATAAATGAAGCCATACACAGAGGGATCCTCGGGGGGGGGGAACCCGCATATTTGACTAAAATATCACAATGGCATAATATCATATACCAACATACTGCTGTTGCAGCAAAATCTAAACTTAGTTTATAAGAAAGCTTATGAGTTCATTTGTACAGCTTGGACGTTTCTTGAATCAGAACAGTAGCACCTATGTTCCTATCTCTCCCAGAGTTGTTAAGAACACAGTGACTATGTTAGTACTTTTACAACAGCAAGACCTTTGTTATACAGAAATGTTATATCTCCAAGAAATGAACTGTAAGAGGAGTGCTGATTGATTTACAGAAAAGCAGAGAACATGAGACTATTATTGTAGCATGCACTGGTACATTGACTGAGCAAGGATGAAGCAGGGGAGCACAGCATACACATTGGTAATTGAAGCCTGACACAAATACATCTTTGAAAAAAAACGTATGCGCATTTGACTAAAACACCTCACAATGGTGTAGTTGCATAAACCCATGTATTACTACTGTAGCAGAATCTCTATTTCGTTTACAACAAAGTGAGCTAAGATGCTTGTACAACTTGAATGTTCCTTGCATCAGAACAGCATCACATACATTTCTAAAGGACCTGGATTCAAGAAAAAAATGTTGAAAATCAGAGTACAGTTAGAACCACAAAATGTTCTATGAATGATCCTCAAAGAGGTATATTGTTACAGAGTTAGTGATTGATTTTCAAGAATGCAGGACACATGAGATTATTATTTTTACACTACCCAAAGAGACTGATTAAACAAGAATTTAACAGGAGATCACGGCATGTGCATGTTTTATTGAGGCAGCAAACACTGGCTTCTTTGGAAAAACACATATACATGTGACTAAAACACCTCACAATGGTGTTTTTGCTAAAACCAATGTTCATATAGAGTATATGATTGATTTAAAGGAAGAAGAAGACATGAGATTGGTATTATAGGATCCTGATTGAACATGAATGGGATCCTGTAGGCTTAGATCTTTCAAAACCTATTTTATTTAGGGTTCTTCAACACTTCTTCTACCTCCCTCCCTTCTAGACCACCGACCAAAAGTAGAGTTGTGGGCCTGTTTAGAAGTAGTAGTTCTTTGGGGACAATTGTAATCTCCATTGTTAGGGATCTCAGTAGCCCCATTCAATAGCAAACACCAAACATGAATCAGTAGTGACAGCCCAACAGCAAACAGGAAGCATGAGTCAGCAGAGACTCAAGCTGGAAGACACTACATTGCTCTGCCAAATCAACTGGAATACCACAAGAGTTACTTTGTGCCTTTCTCTCTACGAAGTAAAGATCCAGTTGCTACTGAAGACCAGCAAAGTATCTACCAGGCTCAGCAATGCAAGAGCATTGATAACGAAGCCCCATGAAGTGTTGCACAGTGTATCAATGCAAGAGCATCCTCTCACTTTCTGTGGGGTTAGATTTTTATTCTTTCTAAACATCACTCACCTTCTCAAGCACCCACTCCAGCAAAACATCATCTGCCCTCTCATGTGTTTGCTTCAGAAAAACACCCTCTCATGTGTCTGCTTTAGCAAAACGTCCTCTCACTTAGTCAGCTTCCAAAATAACATCACGTAACACAACCGAGTTTCCAAAGAAACCAGAAATTTCCACTTAAGGAACCATTTACTAAAAAAGCGTAGTAGTTTATTCGTACAGCTCAGCAGTTGCTTGCACCAGAGCGGCAGCATGCATGTTCCTAAGAGATATGGATTGTTAAAAACACACCAAAAATGGTACTACTATCAAAAACAGCAAAAAATTGTGCTACCAATGCACCAATGCAATTCTGTACTGTTATAGAAGTGATGGTTTATGGGTCTTCCTGTTCTTGTGGCTTGTCAGCCGATACAGTCCATGAGCGGGGGAGAGGGATGGTCCAGAAGCCCTGTGAGTATGTAGCACTCATGATGGTGCACATACTGTGTGAGGCTCACACCTACACTCAAGAATTTATGATACATGTACTATTGGGGGCTCACTCCTATTACCCAGTCATGATGTATGTAATTTTGGGGTGCTCATGATTATAAACTAGCACTCATAGCGTATTTATTGTGAGAAGCTCCTGACTCAGCATTCATTGTGAATGTACTATACAAGACTAAAAAAAAAAAAAAAAACCAAAACCAAAACCAAAAACCAAAACCTAAAAAACCAAAACAATAATCTAGTACTCATGGTGCGTGTACTGTGATGGACTCATGCCTCTAACTCAGGAATTATGGCACATGTACTGTTGGAGGCTCATGCCTATAACCCAGGAATCATTGTGAATGTACTGTGTGAAACTCAAGCCTGTAACCCAGCACTCATGTACTGTGATAGGTTTGGGGTTAGATAGCACAGCAGTCATGTTGCATGCAGGGCATGAGTCCGACACTTTTATCCCAGAACTCATGGTGAATGTACTCCGAGATGCTAATGCTTATGATCGAACACTCACAGTACATGTAGTGTGGAGTGCTCATGGATGTAACCCAGCACTGGGGATTGGGTGTACCACAGACTCACACCTGTAAAGCTGCAATCACGGTGCATGTACTGTGTCAGGTTCATGCTTGTAAGCCAACACTCGCAGAGCATGTAGCCTGTAAGCCAGCACTTGTTGTATTTGCTGTTAGATCATAGCAGTTATAACCCCACAGTCATGGTACATATACTGTGGGAAGCTGATGGCTCTAACCCAGCACGTGGTTCATGCGCTGTTGAAGACACAGGCCTGTAACTCAGAAACCATGGTGCACGTATGTGGTAGCCACAGAAGTTCCTGTGCTCATAGAAAAGCACTAGGGGAACCAGGAATGTTTAACACACAGGGCTGTCTCTTCAAAGGGAGACATGTATAACCTGTTTTCTGCCCAGAAGGCTTAGAGCAGACATGGTCTTTGGTGACTTTTGCACTATCTGTGTGGTCCAGATCACTCTGAATCCGCCTCCAGTCCCTTATTTTATTCTTGTTTTCTTCAGCAAACCCATTTTTAAGAAAGACGTCACTTGCTCTTTACAAAGAATTTTGATTTAGTCATAGCTTAAGTGTTGTTGTACACAGAAGATTGAACTAATTATCATCAGGAAACATTTTGCTAAATTGTGTTGTGCTTAAATACGCCTAAAATAAACTACTTGAGGTCAGACTCTCTAAGCTCGAGACAACACCAGCTACTGAGTAGTGCTGAACCCAATTATAACATCTTGCCTCCCACAGATACTCCGCTGGCCATGGTGATTGCAGAGACCTGCACATGTACTGGGGAAGGACTATGCATATAATCCAACAGCCATTGGGAATGTGCTGTGAAAGACTCAAACTAGTAACCGAGCCATCTTGGTGTGTGTACTGTGGGGGAACTTATGTCTAAACCCAGGCACTCATTGTAAATATACAGTGCTCCTCTTAAACCAGGCATCCAGAATTCATGGTGCAAATATTGTGAGAGGCTCATGCCTATGACCCAACGTCCATTGCACAGTTACTGTGGTGGGCTCATGGATGTAACACAGTACTCATGGTCTATAGACTGTGTTAGGCTGATACCATATCCCAGCACGCATGGTGCATGTGCTATAGGATGCTCATGCCTGTAACCCAGCACGCATTGTATATGTACTGTGTGAGGCTCATAACAGGAACCTAGAAATCTTGGAGCATGCACTGTGATGGGCTCACAATCATAAAACAGCTACAACACAGCACTCATTGTATATGTAGTGTGTGAGGCTGACACCTGGATCCCAGCTCTCACGAAGCATGTACTCAAGGAGGTTCCGTCTTGCAAGCAAGCACTTGTGGATTATGTACTTCTGGAGACTCACACTATGAATCCAGCACTCTTGGTGCATATACTGTGCGAAGCTCATGCCTACAACAGTACTCAATGTGGATGTACTGTGGGAGACTCAAACCGCTAACCCAGAAATGATGCTGCATGCACTTCGGGAGGTTTGTGTTTATAACAAGGCAGTGTACTGTGGGGGACTCATGCCTCTAACTCTGAATTCATTGCACAAGCGCTTTGGAAGGACCATGCCTGCAACCCGGCCTTCATAGTTCCAGTGCTGAAGGAGGCTCATGCCTGTAACCCAGCAGTCATGGTTCATGTACTGTGGCAGGTACATCCCTTACAGCAGCTGGCAAGGGGCAAATCTTCTGGAGAAGTACACCTGTAATGCATACCTTACTTGTTTGTACTGTGGTAAGCTCACTTCTCTAACCCAGGCCTCTTCTGGATGTACCTCAGGAGGCTCATGCTTGTAACCCAGCAATTCTTTTGAAAATATCCTGTGAGACAAAAAAACAAAACCCTCAGAGTGCATATAGTGTTGGAGGTCTGTGCCTATAGCACAGTATTCATGGTTCGTAGACTCTGTGAAAAGGCCCAAGTCTGTAACCCAGCACTCATGGGCTATGTTCTGTGAGAGGCTTATGCCACTAACCCAGCAGTTATGGTGCATTTACATGCACCATGTCATGCATTTATGACAGCATTCGATGGGAATGTTCTGTGCGTGACTCAAACCCAGAACTCATGGTGCATGTACTACAGTGGTCTCACGGCTGTTACATAGCACTCATGATGGTACACGGTACATGTGGACCATGGTGTATGTACTGTGAGAGGATCATGTCTGTAACGGAGCACTCATGGTGCATGTACGGTTTGGAGCACATGACTAGCTCAACAGTCATGGTTCATATAGTGTGGGAGGCTCATGCCTGCATCCCAGTACTCATGATATACAGTGGGAGGTTTATGCCTGTAACCCAGAAGCCATGGTGCATATTGTGTGGGAGGCTCGAGCCTGTAACCCAGCAAGCATGGTGCGTTTACTGAGGAAGGTTCATGTCTATAAGCCATCACTGATGTTGCATATACTATGGGGCGGGAGGGGGTGTCTCATGCCTAAAACTGAGCATTCATTGTGCATGTAATGTGGTGCCCTTGTGGCTTTATCATAGACCTCATGATGCATGCACTCTACAATGCTCAGGCCTGTAACCCACAATCCATGGGGCATGTAGTCTCACACTTGAATCCCTACCTTCATGGTGCATTTACTGAGGAAGGCTCTTGGCTCTAAGCAACCACTGCGATTGAATGCAGTGTGTGTGTGTGTGTGTGTGTGTGTGTGTGTGTGTATTCATGGCAATAGCCCAACCCTCATGGTGCATGGACTGTGGGCAGCTCATGCCCATTACCTACATGTAACATGGTGGACTTAGGGCTGCTAACTCAGGGCTCATGCAGCACCTACTGTGGGAAGCTAAGACCTGTTACCCACCATGCATTGTGCAGGTTCTGTGGTTGGTCCATGCCTATAACCTAGCATTTATTGTGAATGTACTGTTTGAGATCCAAAACAATAAACCATCACATATGGTGGATACACTGTGGGAAACTCTTACCTTTAAGCCAGCATTCATCAAGCATACATTGTGAGAGGCTCAAGACTATAACATAGCATTCATGGTGTATGTACAGTTGCAGGCTTATGGCTGTAATCTAAAACTCCATACTTACGTACTGTGGAGAACTCACACCACTAACCCAGCACATGGAGCATATATATATATATATATATATATATATATATATATATATATATATATAGAGAGAGAGAGAGAGAGAGAGAGAGAGAGGCTAATGCCTGGAGACCACCAATCATTATGAATGTACAGGGCAAGGATCAACCCGGTGAGCCAGTACTTGTGGTGCATGTACTGTGTGTGGGAGGTGCATGCCTATAACCCAACACTCATGGTGCATATACTGTGGGAATTTCAGGCCTATAACCCAGCACTTGTGGTGCATGAACTATGAGCCCTCCAGCTTGTGACTCATCCCTCATGATGCATGTACTGTGAGGGACCGACATCTCTATACCAGTGCTCATGGTGAGGGTCCTATGGGGGTCTCACACCTGTAACCCGTCACTCATGGCACATGTCCTGTGCGGGGGTCTCACACCTATAACCCATAAGTCAGGGTGCATATACTCTGATGGGCTCACGCTGTATTCATGGTGCATGTACTGTGTGTGTGTGTGGGGGGGTCTCACACTAGCAACCTCCTCAGGCTTGACAGAAAATGATCAAGAAAATGTCAGGATTTTCATTTCAGAGACAGCATCCCATGGGAAATAATGACTTAGAAACAGCTTCCTTCCCTGTCTCGGGGCTTGAGCAGGCAATTGTGTTAGTGAATTTACCACACTGTGACAAGAAGGAAAAAAAAAGAGACAAACCTCGTGATGTGAGGAAATTGTGTTTGTGGTTGCGCAGGTTTCAGTCTGTCCTCCCTTAGCCTTGTCTATTTTTAGCCTGGGATGAGGTAGAACATCTTGTTGGGAGCACATCATGGCACGAAGCTCGTCACCTCACCAAACCACAAAGCAGCAAGGGGCAAGAGAGACCTGTTATGGTTTAGCTACGAAGTGTTCTGTAAAGACTCGTGCTTTGAAAGCTTCACACCCAGCCCGTGGCAAGGTTGTAAGATTGGTATTATTATGAGTGTGCTAACTTCATCAGTGTATTAATTGTTATAGTGTCTTAGTCGAACAGATTATTGGCACATCCTTACCTGGTTTGAGGACACAGGTCACTCAGGGAATGCCCTTTTTAAAAAGTCATTTTATTTTATTTTATTTTATTTTATTTTATTTTATTTTATTTTATTTTATTTTTTTGCTTTAGCTGCTGTTTATTGACATTCAGATGGTCACTATAGCAACAGGCCTGGAGATGCTGCAGAATACAAGGCGGAGCTTGTCTGCAGTGGTAGAAGAGTGGAGTGCACAGGATGTGGGGGAGGCCAAAGCTGTTGAGAAAGCAAGTCAGGGCCAGGGCCAGGGACAAAAGTAATCTACACTGGAACCCTGTACCCCACGCACCCAGCCCCTACTCTTGCTGTCTCTTGACTCCAGACTAAGGCTGAGAATTCGCTGCGTAACTTTCTATAGGAGCAAAGTACACAGAGATGTTGCTACCCTTTTGTGATAAAGTCCATAAAGGTTTGTGACAAAGCTTTCCATTCCTGCATTCCTCCTTCACCCCGGCTACAGTAGAGTCATATGATAGATAGCTGGGCTCTGCTGCAGGGGTTTCACAGGCTTTAATTTCCCCTGGTGTCCCAGCCCACTAGCGCCACACTATGGTCAAGAGTGAGCATTACAAGCGTTGCTGGCCTAATGGATGGGATTGGGGAAGGGATGGAGCAGGGGCTACAAGAAGGGCTCCAGGCTAAGATGAAAGGATTGCCCATCCAGAGACTACCCCACCCGGGGATCCATCCCATAATCAGCCACCAAACGCAGACACTATTGCATATGCCAGCAAGATTTTGCTGAAAGGACCCTGATGTAACTATCTCGAGTGAGGCTATGCCAGTGCCTGGCAAATACAGACGGGGATGCTCACATTCATCTATAGGATGGAACACAGAGTCCCCAATGGAGGAGCTAGAGAAATTACCCAAGGAGCTGAAGGGGTCTACAACCTTTTAGGTGGAACAACAATATGAACTAACCAGAACCCCCAGAGCTTGTGTCTCTAGATGCATATGTAGCAGAAGATGGCCTAGTCGGCCATTACTGGGAAGAGAGGCCCCTTGGTCTTACAAAATTTATATGCCCCAGTATAGGGGAACACCAGGGCCAGGAAGTGGGAGTGGGTAGGTGGGGGATCAGGGAGAGGGGAGGGTATAGGGAACTTTCCGGATAGCATTTGAAATGTAAATAAAGAAAATATCTAATTAAAAAAAAAAAAAAGAAGGGCTCCAGAAGGCCATCAAGGCACAGGCACTACACGCATGGTGTTGGTGAAGCAACAACCAGGGCACCACTTGGTCTGCACAATGGTGGTCACGCCTCCCTTCTTGAAAAGCCTTTGGCCTTGCCAATATTCATGGCCAAATTTACATGAAGGTTAATGTCTTCAGTCCAGGCGTCATATACCTCAGAGGGAAGATGCTGAGGTACAGATGGACCTGGTGAGCAGTCTGGGGATTGCGAGTCACAGCAATGATGAGAGCACAAGGGCTGTACCGGGCCACTTGGTGAACACTCCTGCCAGACTTGGTGGGCACAATACTAGCTCCACTGTAGCACTTGAAGGAGGACTCCAAGGTGCCCTCTGCAGCAACTTCTATGGGGTCACTTCTATGGGGTCACTTCTATGGGGTCACTTCTATGGGGTCACTGTTAATGGACACCAGACAGCAAGTTCCTTGTATAACTAACTGCAAGTGGTAGATGGCAGCCTCTGCCTCTCTGGCCATCAATCAGGTGCTGCACGTGAACAGCCTCCTGAAATCATGGTGTAGTCAGTCTTCTCCATCTAGGATGGCATTGGCCACATCACTGCCTTCAGCATGGGTGGGGTGTAGCTTCTTGATCATGCTCTCCAGAAACTAGAAGGGGACAGTCAAGGGCTCTTGGTAAGAGACCATCACTAGTCGGGCAGTGGTGGCACACACCTTTAATCCCAGCACTTGAGAGGCATAGGCAGGAGGATTTCTGAGTTCGAAACCAGCCTGGTCTACAGAGTGAGTTTCAGGACATCCAGGACTATACAGAGAAACCCTGTCTCAAAAACAGAGAGAGAGAGAGAGAGAGAGAGAGAGAGAGAGAGAGAGAGAGAGAGAGAGAGAGAATCACTAAATGGCAGAAGACCAGGCTGAGACCCTAGGCCACCTTCAGTGATAATTGCCAAGATGATCCCCTGAAAATTGTGCAGGCGCACAGATCACAGCTGTGTGTGGTTGCATTTGCCCAGAGACCAGGTCTCCTAGGTGGAGAATGCAGAAGGAAGGAAATAGCACGTGCATGTGTGGCACAGATGCCAGGCTTCCCAGCTCAGTTGCATCGTCCAATCATCATCATCTGAGCCAGGAAGACCTTTTCTGCAGGAATCTCAATGCCCAGGTCACCACGATCCTGTCACTGTCCTCCAAACTCTCATCAAACCTGTGGACACCTTCATGGTTCTCTATTTTGCTGATGATCTTGATGTTTTTCCCCTTCTCTCCCAGGACCTTCCTAACCCCATGCACATCAGCTGCCTTGTGGATGAAAGATGCAAACACCATGTCTACATCTTGCTCTGCTCCAAACTTCAGATCCTGGATGCCCTTTTCTGACATGGCAGGGAGGTTCACAGCTGCA
Source organism: Mus minutoides (assembly GCA_902729485.2). Taxonomy (NCBI): domain Eukaryota; kingdom Metazoa; phylum Chordata; class Mammalia; order Rodentia; family Muridae; genus Mus; species Mus minutoides. The sequence goes on along the minus strand of LR749516.1, from coordinate 19,928 downwards.
CCGGGCAGGTCCACGCCCTTCTTGTTGCCCAAGGAGCCACCATTCTCTCCCTTTGTCACCAGGTAGTCAGCACCTTTCTCTTTCATCTGCAGGGAAATGAGTGTGCCATCTACCTAGATCTTGCTGCCCTCCTTCACCACCATGCAGATGTTCTTATAGTCCAGCCACAGGATGCTCTTGTTACAGTTTTCCATGTAGGTGTTGTCCAGACTCCCTTCATTATCTCCACTTTTGCAGTGCTGCTACCCTTGATGCCCATCCGGATCTCAGATCCCTTTGTGTCCAGAACCATGGAAAGTGAATGGTTGAGAATGAGATCAGGAGCTTTCTGTGGCTGCAGGGATGCTCTTGATGGTCTTTGCATGGTACTCATGGGTTCCATGAGAGAAATTCAGCTGAACCACATTCATTGCAGACTTAATCATCTCCTTTAGCATCTCCACAGATCGGAAAGCAGGGTTAATGGTACAAATGATGCCACTATTGTGGGCCATGATGGGCACAGAGTCAATGTCCAGGCTGCACATGTGTTCCAGGAACGTTGTCAACTATGGCTGCATGGAGTTGTTGTGTCTGAATGAAGGCAGTCCTTGCTTTGCTGTATGGCTTTGGCATGGTTCTTGAGGTCTTCAGTGTAGTAGGGTACACTCTGGATCCTGCTGCAATACCTAAATCAGACACATGCAAATTCAGGACACCTTGCTGCTCTCCTTAAAATGTCTTGAACTTTCCCCTCCCTCCTCCCACACACACTCTCCCTTCCTTCATCTGTCCTATCCGTCATTTTCCCTTTTTTCTTGCATCTCCCACTTTCACTTCTGCACTTCTTTTCACTCATTCCTTTCCTCATTTTCTGAAAACCTTCCCTCTCCTGATTCTTGAAGATGATGATTCTCAGAGCTTCCCATTCTTTAATTTAAATGTAATGCTTTTATTGATTATTTGGAAATTTCACATAACGTGTTCTCCAATCCCATTTTCTTCCCAGTCCTCTCAGGTCCACTCCCACTCTTAAGACCTCCACCAAAACCAAAGAAGAAAAAAAAATACTAAGTCCAATTTGTGTTGCCCATATGCTCACTGGAGCACAGACAAACTCCCTTTAAAGATTACCAAGTCTCTTCCAACCCCACTGGAAGCCATCAACTGTGAAGAGCTACATCTACTTCAACATCCTTACCACATTTTTAGGAGTTCTCTTCAAAGAGTTTCTTTTTTGGGGGTGAGGTGGATGTGGGGGAGAGAAGTTGTTACAGAAAGAAGCCTTCTTTGCCTCTCATTCTCAACTGTGAGGCCACAGTCATTGACACCACTGCAGAGGAAGCCTCTTGTCCTTCGCAGTCAGCAGCAGCACAGATGATGGATGGCCACATGGTTTCTGGCTATAGCAGAAAGCATGACATCACTGCTCAATTGGCTCTGTTCCACCAGCTTTCCTTCCAATTTCATGAGTCTACTTTTAAAAAGCATCTTCTCGTGGACCTGCCTTTCTCTAGTTTTTCCAGAGACACTGTGTGGCCTGCAGACTCCTTCACTACCACCTTGACTCCCTTTGGTGCTTACGTGGGACTCTCAGAATTCTCAGAACTGTTTTGAGGTGGCAGGTGCTGGTTTCCATCAACGCCATACTTCAGGTTTTCATCCTCAATGGCTTATTCCTAGGTCTGGCTTTGCAAAACTGGCTCCCCCGACCTGCTCTAGGGGCTCATAGATGGAGTAGGTGTTCGGGTGGACTGACTTGAAGTGCTGGATCTAAGCCATGATGGCAGCCCGTGTGGTCCTGCTAAAGAGATCAGAGTCCACATGAGATGGTGCTCTCCTGTAATAACAGCACGGAAGAGACAAATGCAAGATAGTCAACATGAACTGGAGGCCAGCTTGGACTCCATGGCAAATTTCAACACAGACAGAGTACATAAAAGGACTCTGAATAAAAATGAAGAAGAAGAAGAAGAAGAAGAAGAAGAAGAAGAAGAAGAAGAAGAACAACAACAACAACAACAACAACAGCAGCAGCAGCAGCAGCAACAACAACAACAACAACAACAACAACAACAATGAGTATGAAGCCTCCTGAATGGAATCCCAGCTTGTTAGGAAACGAAAGCAGGTGGATTGATTGATTCCAAATGAAGGCCAACACGAGTAGCACAGTGAGGCCATATATCTCACAAAGAAAAGAAAGAACAAGTAGATGAATAGCGCTTAGTAGGGAGCACAGACACAAACTGTCACTTACATCAACAGGCAATTGTATAAGGGACAAGTGCAATGTGCTGACAGAAATGATGCTGAGACACTTGGAGATCAACAGGCAACAGAATGTCCTTGGGTCCCAATCTCTTACTATATTTAAAAATGAACTAGGCTCCATCAGGGTCAATGGTGTAACACAAGAATACAGAACTCCCAGAAATAAGCACAGGAAATTATGTGATCCCTGAATGAGCAAATGTTGCTTAGAAGTGACTTCAAAAGTCTATTAGATAAATTAATAGATGGACAAATTCTGGAAGTATAGCTCACTGCTATATAAATTTCCAGCAAGCATAAGGCCCTGAGTTTAGTCTTCAGAAACCCCAAAGCAAAGCTAAACAATCCTAAAAGAGGAAAGAAAACACAAAGAATTGAGTAAAGATATCTAGGTGACACTGAGCACACGAACACGAGCATCTTCACTGTCATTATAGACATTTTACACGTAAATGCCACATATCCATTAAAATGGGAGATGTTAAGGTGACAGTTACACTAGCTCCTAGTCTTGTTGCTTTGTCAAAATAAACAAGAAAAGCAATCGAAGGAAGAATTCATTTTTGCCTCACGGGTTTTGAGTATATGCTACCAGGAAGTGGGGAAAAGGTCAATGCTCAGCTGGTTTTCTACTTTTTCTGCCAATCCAGGCCCCAGTATATGGGGTGCTCCTCACAGTGGACAGACTTCTCACATTTACTAACATTATCTAGATAATCACTCACAGGCATGGGCAGAGACTTGTCCCCTAGAGGATCCTGGAGTCTATCACTGTGACAATTCTTATATAGGCCATAACAAGGGACATTAGGATATTCAGTCATTGCTTCAAGGAACCAAAACACAATAAGGTCTAACGTAGTCCTAGTCTGTCAGAAACCATCCAGGAGAGGCTAAAGGCTACTGGATGATTTTCCTAAAAGGTGACCAACCATTTTTTGTATGGACTGTGGTGGGTGAGCTTAATGGCAAGGTCCCAAAGAGAGTTCACCTTAGGATTGCTTCTTGCAGCTGATATGCCTTTCTTGTCCTTATTAAATGATAATCCCTGGGCATTAGCCCACCCTATTGATCAGATGTCCTGTAGATCAACATAAAGATGAACATTCATGAATTAATGCTGTTTTGATGAGTTAATGATTCTATAGAATTCCTATTTTGATTCAGATAATTTTAGGAAGAAAGTCTTAAGAGATGGTCCTTGTTGCTTTGCTAGAAAGATGTAGTAAAGAGCGAATCAAGACTAGAATGCACCTGCTCCTCACAATAGTAAATAAAGGTGGTGTAATAAGAAATACAGCAAGCTTTCAGAATCACACTAAAAAGAGAACTAGGCTGGGGACAAATTTGCGTTTAAGGAAAAACATCTAGGTCCAAGTATAAAGTCACAGGTGTGCACTATGATAAAGCAAGGCCATGTAAACACTGTTGCTTTAAATTTAAAATGAGCACATCAGAATGAAACACTGATTTGAATCAACATCCCTTTGTAACTCCCCCTTTATGTAATATTCTATCTGTGAGATAACGCTTTTTTATTTAGAGAACATTTTGCATTAAGGATACATAGGGCTGAAAGCAATAAAGAAAGGCGATGTAGCTATTTTCTGCTTCATTCGGTGTGTGTGTGTGTGTGTGTGTGTGTGTGTTTTGTGTGAGTGACTCCTTCTTTCTTTTCTGGTTTACAAGGAGTTAACCAGCCAAATCACTAAGGGGCTCTTGGCTGCCTGGCCAGAAAAGAGAGTGCTAGCAATAAATTTTCCACTTAATCCCCTGCTGCTAGGCAACAGATGTTAATCGCCCAAGCCAGTGGTTTCTAACCTTAGAATAAGCAAGAAAAAAATTAGGACTTTTAAAGAAGCCATCAGCTTCAGCATACAGCATAGATAGAGTTTTAAGTCTGGAGATTATCAGTCTTCTGCTACATCCAACTCTGTGTCCTGCTTCAAACCATTCCAGGGTGGGCAGGCTACCTGCCCTGGTCTAAGGTGCTTATTTTAGTCCAATGTCCAATATCTTTGATACATTCTCTGGGAAGGCAGAAGAAGGGAGATCTTTGTGAACTAGTCTGGTCTACAGATTAAGTTCTAGGCTAGCCAGATCTTTCCAGCATTATTTCTTCTGCTCAGTATTTCTTTGGCTTTCTGGAGTCTTTTGTTCTAGTTCTGTGAAGAACATCATGGCCATTTTAATGGGAGATTGCATTGAATATGCAAATTGATTTTGGTCAGATGGTCAATTGCACAATGTTAATGCTACCTGTCCATCATCATGGAAAGTGACTTGCATATTAAAGTGACTTCCTCAAACTCTTTCTTTAGAAATATAAAGTTTTCACTAAAAAGTCCTTTTGCCTCCTCATTAGGTTTACTACTATATATATATATATATATATATATATATATATATATATATATATATATAAGGCTATTCTGAATTGGAGTGGTTCTATGATGTCTTTCACAACATGCTTGGTTTGGGTATATATAAAGGCTACCGACTTTCATAAGTTGATTTTGTAACCTGCCACATGGCTGAATGTGTTGATTATTTCTAGAAGTCTCCTAGGTGATTCTAGAGCCTGTCATCTTGAGAACATTAACTAATCATAACAAGTTCATACCAAGCATGTTGAGAACCTTGGACACAAGGTCTCTCTGCAAGTATTAAAATCATGCAGCCAGGAGGTAGCAGAGTTCAATGAAGCTCTAGTCCCTGGTGCTTGGCAGGTGGATGCTGAGGGTAATATAAGGGATGAGGAGATGTCTCTGCTGTTACATCTTCTGTGCAGACAGGAGGAACTGAGTTTGGATTTTTTAGGTGCTATATGAAAAAGAAGCACAGGCTAGTTTGGCTCTTTAAGTTTAGCTTGGAGAGGTGTCAAGGCAGACTGAGCTCCACAGCTGCATGGCTAGTCAGTTGATCCACTACATGAGCACTGGGTTCATGGAGGAACTATGTCCCAAAAGATATGGTGGAAAGCAGTCCAAAAAGACAATGTCAACTTTTGGTCTCCACATGCACAGTCACATACATATGCATGCATAAAGCACATATGTGTGCATCAACATCTACATTGCACAATACACACATGAGCACACACACAAGAGCACACACAAATGAGCATACACACATGAGCACACACACATGAGCACACACACACACACACACACACACACACACACACACACACACACGAGTTTAAGGCTGATCCCGCACTACTCTGGCTCAAAAAAAAAGGACAACAGCCAAACCTGCATACATTTTAGCTAGACAAAAATCCCATTATGGAAACGGGGATGAAAACACAAAGTCCTCCTGCTCATCAAGAAACCATTTGCAATTGTTAGCTGCCAGGTTGTGGAAGCTTTCCTTCAATGGAGTAATACTGGGGTTTGCAAAGGGGAAACCTGGAAGGGATACCATTTGAAATGTAAGTAAATAAAATACCAGTTAAGAAAAAAAGAAAAAAGAGAAAATAAATACTATAACTTGTATAAATAAAAAAGAAAATCCAATGTATTTCTACCTTCAAGTGAGTAACAATTGAATATTAATGAGCAATATTTTTCCAAACATCTTTCAAAATTATGTACACACCAACACACTTAGCTAAGGATGCAAATAGCTTGTAGAGTGTAGCTTGGGGCTGTGAGAAGCTGAGATTTAAGGGAGAGAGATGCTTTGTTCTGTGCTTAGTACAGTCAAGAGAGTTGAAAATGTCAAAAAGTCTCACAAATTCATCCACAGATTCGAAGCAATGCCAATGAGAATGCTAGCAAGATGCTTGGGGAAACCGAGAAGCTGTTTATAAAATTCATACTGGAGTGCAAAGCACACAGAATAGCCAAAGCAGCACTTAGGGCAAACCCCCAAGGGCGGGGGCCGAGATGCAACCTGACTCACACTATACTAATGCTTCTGACACTGACGTCATGTGCTCCTGATGAAAAGATCAATCAGAAGCCATGTAGGGGCGGTGTTCATCTGGAATGCACAGCAGTGAAGAGGCAGATGTGAGAGCATCAACACCAGCTTGAGTCCAGCCTGGTCCTCATAGCATGCTTCAGGCCAGGCAGGGGTACAAAGGAGAAATCTTATTTTTGTCAAATCAAATAAAAGGCAAAAAGAGACAGAAGTTGTAGTTCCTAAATAGAATCCCAGTCACCCTGGAAGTGAAGGATAGGGAACTGCTTCATCTCCAAATTGTAGGCCACCATGAGGCTACAGTGTGACTATATTTCTATATATTTTACCATTAATTAATTTATTCAATTTACAATCAGATCACAGCCTTCCTCACTTTCTTGTTCCCCCCAAACACATAGCTTCTCCCCTCTCCTTCACTGCTGAGAAGGGCGAGGCCCCCCAGGGTGCCCAACCACCCTGGCACATCAAGTCAATGTAGGACTAGGCACATCCTTTCCCACTGAGGCCAGACAAGGCAGCCCAGTTAGGGAAACAGAATCCACAGGCAAGCAACAGATTTAGGGATGGCTCCCACTTCAGTTGTTCTCAGACCCCCATGAAGACCAAGCGACATTTCTGCTACATATGTGTGAGTGTGGGTCTAAGTCTAACCTATGTATGTTCTTTGGTGGTTCAGTCTCTGAGAGCCTCCAACAGTCCAGGTTAGTTTACTCAGTTTGTCTTCTTGTGGAATTCCCATCCCCCTCGGGCCTGCAATCCTTCCTCCAGTTCTTTCCTAAGAGTCCCCAAGCTCTATCCACAGTTTGGCTGTGGGTGTCTGCATCTGTCTGAGTCAGCTGCTGGGTGGAGCCTCTCAGAGGACAGTCTCACTACGCTCCTGTCTGCAAGCATAAGAGAGTATCATTCCATGGATATTTTGTTCCCCCTTCTAAGGATCGAAGTATCCACACTTTGGTCTTCTTTCTTCTTGAGCTTCATGTGGTCTGTGAATTATATCATGGATATTCTGAGCTTCTGGGCTAATATCCACTTATCAGTGATTGCATATCATGTGTGTTCTTTTGTGATTGGGTTACCTCACAATGATATCCTCCAGATCCATCCATTTGTCTAAGAATTTCATAAATTTATTGTTTTTAATAGCTGAGTAGTACTCCATTGTGCAAATGTACCACATTTTCTGTATCCATTCCTCTGTTGAAAGACATCTGGGTTCTTTCCAGCTTCTGGCTATTATAAATAAGGCTGCTATGAACATAGTGGAGCATGTGTCGCTATTACATGTTGGAGCATCTTATGGGTATATGCCCAGGAGTGTATTGCTGGGTCCTCAGGTAGTACTATGTCCAATTTTCTGAGGTGTGGGGAGCCTAGCTGCCACTCCTTGAAGATGGCGCTGACTGCCTCAGCCTTATCAGCTTTACTGGCATAAATATCTCCTAATATGGCATTAGTCTGTGTTGACAGTGATGTGATCCTAAGCCCGAGAATATGATCTTAAAGCCCAAGACTACCTGGCGTATAAACAGGAGCCACGTGGCATTCTGTGAGTGGCCAGGATAGGGTTTATTTGGCTGCTTCTGGTGGGGTTCTGGACCATTCACCATTAAGCTTAAGCTGTAGCTGCATACATCAAGTATCCTGAGTAAACCGTCTTGAGAAGGAACCTGTTTGTCCTGTGTCTTATTCCCGCTAGTCGGGGTCAGCGCGGTACACTGAGGAACCACCAAACTGATTTCCAGAGTGGTTGTACCAGCTTGCAATCCCACCAGCAATGAAGGAGTGTTCCTCTTTCTCCACATCCTCTCCAGCATCTGCTTTCATCTGAGTTTTTGATCTTTGCCATTCTGACTGGTATGAGGTGGAATCTCAGGGTTGTTTTGATTTGCATTTCCCTGATGATTAAGGATGTTGAACATTTTTTTAGGTGCTTCTCAGCCATTCTGTATTCTTCAGTTGAGAATTCTTTGTTTAGCTTTGTATCCCATTTTTAATAGGGTTATTTGGTTTTCTGGAGTCTAACTTCTTGAGTTCTTTGTATATTTTTGATACTAGCCCTCTATCGGATTTAGGATTGGTAAAGATCTTTTCCCAATCTGTTGGTTGCCTTTTTGTCCTATTGACAGTGTCCTTTGCTTTACAGAGTCTTTGAAATTTTATGAGGTCCCAATTGTCAATTCTTGATCTTACAGAGCAAGCCATTGGTGTTCTGTTCAGAAATTTTTCCCTGTGCCCATATGTTTCAGGCCATCCAGAGACTGCCCCACATGGGGATCCATCCCATATACAACCACCAAACCCAGACACTATTGCAGATGCCAACAAGAGCTTGCTGACAGGAGCCTGGTATAGCTGTCTCCTGAGAGGCTCTGCCAGTGCCTGACAAATACAGAAGTGGATGCTCACAGCCATCCGTTGGACTGAGCACAAGGTCTCCAATGAAGGAGCTAGAGAAAGTACCAAGGAGCTGGAGGGGTTTGCAGCCCCATAGGAGGAGCAACAATATGAACTAACTAGTACCCCCAGAGCTCCCTGGGACTAAACCACCAACCAAAGAAAACACATGGTGGGACTCATGGCCCCAGCTGCATATGTAGCAGAGGATGGCCTAGTCAGTCATCAATGGGAGGAGAGGCCCTTGGTTCTGTGAAGGTTCTATGCCCCAGTATAGGGGAATGCCAGGGCCAGGAATGGGAGTGGGTGAGTTGGGGAGCAGGGGGAGGGGGAGGGGGGAGGGCATTTTTGGAGGGGAAACCAGGAAAGGGGATAACATTTGAAGTGTAAATAAAGAAAATATCTAGTAAAAAAAAAGAGAGAGAGTATCAGTAACAGTGTCAGGGATTGGCGCTTGCCCATGGCATGGGTCTCAAGCTGGGCCAGTCATTGCTTGGCCATTCCCTCAGTCTCGGAGCCATCCTAGTCCCTGTATTAATAGCGGGACCATATATTTTAATGTGAAAAAAATAAAATAAATTAAAATGTGAAAGATTCCAGGTTGGTGGTACACATCTGTAGCCCTAACCATCAGAGTTCAGTGACAAGAGAACTGGAACAAAGTCAAGTCCAGCCTGGTCAACATGCTGAATTCTAAGTCTGTCTAGACTAAGTAGTGGGAAACTGACACATACACACACAATAATAAAAATGGAATGCAGTGACACTTTGTAAAAGAGTGTGTCACTGACCCATAGCCACACACCTAGTAGGTGATCCATTGCCTCTCTTCCTGCATCATTACCAATGATAAAGGCAATATATGTACTTACAGAAATTTGCTCACAAGTTTTAAACTGACCTTGTTCATAATAGTCTCAAACCAGAAGCATTCCAACAGTCTCTATGTACAGCATGGGGATAAATATAATATATAGGGGATAAATAAAATGTACAGCACAGTAACACAGGTGAGGTTCCAGGATGAGGCAGAGGGAAGGAAGGGAAAAGGGGTGTGTACTTCATTGGCTTGTTTTTCAGTTAAGTGGAATTTTACTGGTTATTTTCTTTATTTACATTTCAAATGTTATGCCCCTCCACATCACCCCTATCCTCTGCCCTCCCCCTGCTTCTATGAGGGTGCTCCCCCACCCACTTATCCACTTCCAACTCCCTGCCTGCACATTCCCCTATGCTGGGGTATTGAGCCTTCTCAGTACCAAGGGCCTCTCCTTCCATTGGTGACTGACAAGGCCATCCTCTGCTGGATGCCATGGGTCCCTCCATGTGTACTCTTTGGTTAGTGGTTTAGCTCCAGGGAGCTTTGGGGGTCTGGTTGGTTGATATTGTTGCTCTTCCTATGGAGCTGCAATCCCCTTCAGCTCCTTCAGTCCTTCCCCTAATTCTCCCACTGGGGTCCCTGTGCTCAGTCCGAAGGTTGGCTGTGAGTTTTTGCATCTGTATTAGTCAAATGCTGCCCAAGCCTCCCAGGGGACAGATAAATGAAATGTCTATTGAGACGCTCATGTGCTGGAGCCTAGGGTCTCAGCCAGTGTGCTATGGTGGAAGGCTGTGAAAACATTTAGGACATGGGCCCTAACTGTTGACTCTGAGCCATAGGAGTGGGGCTTAAAGGGTAGAGGCCAGATCAATTTTCTTCCCAGAATCTCTGCTTTCTGTTTTCCATTCAACTGATGCATGAGAAATGCCATGTTACAAGTTCCTGTCAACAACAGAGGGTTAGCTTTCAGGTCTCTTCCTACAGTGTTCCTACTGTGTCTATTCAACACTGTGTGCCAAAATAAGTCCTTTCTTACTTCAGTTGCTTGTGTCAGAAATTTAGTCAGGCAATGAAGTAAGAGATACGGAAAACTCTCAGCCTGAGTGGGGTTGTTGCTGATAAACCAGACAGTGAAAAATTTGAAACTTTAGAAGTGGTTTGTGTAAAGAATGTAAAAGTCTCTGGACCTTCAGGCCAAGGTAACCTTTTATTCTTATAAGGAGAGCTTAATGGGACATTCTGCTGAGCATTTAGACAGAAATGTACGTGGTGAAGGATGTGCGTAGGAGGTTCCAGCCGTTAATGAGAACTCTGTATTTAAGCTACATTATTGCAAAATATCTAGCTATGTTCTCTCTGTCCTGAAAATGTGAGCAAAGCTAAATTATAGAGTAATGGACTAATTATTTTGATAAGAGAAATGTCAAGAACACACAAGTCATTTGGGTCTGGGAGATGGGTCATTGGGCAATGTGCTTCCTGGTCTAGCATGGAGTCTGGGTTTGGATGTTCATTATGCGTGGGAAAGTCAGGTATATCAGCTCAAGCCTGTAACCCTGGCACTGAGAGGAAGGGACACATAGATCCTGGGGATCTACTCTTAGCCTCAATTCTGACCTCCTGTTTCAGTGACAGAAAATAGGGTAGAGAAGCAATAGAGACAGGTATTCTAATTTCAGCTCTCATACTTTATGTGTACCCACAAGGAAGAGCTCACCTCTTCACATACATGTGACGATGCATTCATAAAGACACATGTATAGGATGAAGATGCCATAAGGAATTTTATTGATATCTATTTTAGCCTAAAAACTAACTCATAAAACAAATGCAAGAAATTCACTTTTAAAAGGAAACAAAGGAAAACTCAACAGGCAGTAGCAGCAATAGGCTAATTGTGGAACCCAAGGACCTTGAACCATCTTCCTACCAGAAGAGTAAACCCATTCTTCTGAGAAGGGTGACAATGGGAGATCTGTGTCCTGGAAGTACAGCCTAGAGGACATAGCTGGCCACTGTTTTCACACGTGACTGGGCTAGGGGAGAGTTTCTCACCACACTTACTTCGAAACCACTTGGGGAGCCCATGAAGGGTCATTATGAGCTGGTTTTTCAATACCATTTTGATCTGAAGGCTATTAGAAATTGGTGTAAAAGTGTGTACAGACATGCTTTCAAACTTTAATGTCTCTTTTATATATGGAAGAAAAGTTGTAAGGTTATTGAGAAAGGTGTGTGGATAGATCAAGTATAGAAGAAAGAGACTAAGGGGAACATTCATCTGCCAACCTCCTTCTTCACATTGGTGAGTACTGATTATATTCATGCCTGCCAAAGCCAATATTGCTCTCTTCTTTGGGAACTCCTCATGAAAGTAGCTGAGCCACTCTTAGGGACTCAGAGTCACTTCAAAGAGCCCTAAGGAGTATATTCATGAACTAGAGAAGAATCACAAGGTGAGGTGAACAGGCTGGGGGGGGGGGCGGGCAGGGGAGCTGAGTTATCAAGGGCCATTGTAGAAAGAATTCTCAAAAAGTGAAAGTAGAGAGGGGAGGGGCACTTAGGACTGAGACCAAGGTTAGCACTGGAACTCCACAAGTATGGGGATCTCTCCACATACAAGCACTCAGTGTGCCCATATACAGCATCCCCGAAGACTTCAGATTGGTGACCTAGTCATAAACACATTTGGTGACACTCAGGCTCTTGTAAGTGGAAGAGGGGAACAACTATGACCCTCAGCCGCTCTGGCATACTTGGGAAAAGACCATTGCTCAGGTCTCCCATGTGGCCTTAGCATTGCCCAGGATGGCTATCTTGACTTCCTAGGTGTACCACTGAGGTCTTCCAACACAGAGTGCACTCAGAGCTGAATGACACACATGTCCAGCAGAGTGGTTACATTTACATATTTGTCTTTTCTAAGTCATCCAGGATATTTGCACATCTTTCCTTGAGGAAGTGTGGGTGAAGATGAACAAATCAAAGAAAAGTGCCTACAATATTAGGAAGAAGAAATGACACCAGAATGATTAATCCAGTTAACAGGAAATTGTGGTTCAGACAAGCCTGGGTATCTCCCAGTTCCTTTTCATGCAATGGCTTCTCACCTATAGCAGGTCATCTCTTTTCACCTTCCTTTTCTTCAGAGAGAAATGTCAAAGATGCAATTGTTGAACATACTACTCTTCAGTTTGAGGCAGGTCTGGGATAAGACATCAACCACCCCAGGACTTGGGTCTGTGGCCTCCAATTTCCTCTTCTGCTAGCCTTTGTTAAACACATTCTGTGATGGCTATTCTGAAATAAAATGTCTAAAACACACAGTAACTCTGCATATTCTCCCTTGGAGATGAAATGGTTTTTGTTTAATCAGTAACCTGTCATAATTTCCTTTCATAGAGGACTTCATAAGAGATTTTTTTCTACTTCTATCATGTTTAGTGTTCCAAATAGATTTTAAAAACTGGTTGAGTGCATATTACTTTTAGCTTCAGAAGATATCATATATATTTAAGAGGCATTTAACTATTATAAATTATTTTGATGACTTAAAAAATGTCTAAAATAGCCAAATTGGTTGAAAAGATTTTGGATTAGATAGGTTATGCGTCACCAAGGAGAAGTCAATGGGAAAGTGTCTATTAATACACAGAGTGCCTATTAGGCTGAGGAAAATGACTGCAGAGAGAGGATGCTGAAGCTTTCAGAACATCATTAATACAGTAAAAATATCACAGAAATGTACTAAGACATCCAAGTGCTGCAAGTTTGTTAAATTTGCCTATAAAAATATAATTTTGATTCACCATCAGATCTAGCGAGCCCCTATTAAGCATGTTCCATTAAATCATAATACCTTATATCGGATGGCAGAACAGTCTATCCTATGTAGATACTGTTAGTCATCATCGGATGGCAGAACAGTCTATCCTATGTAGATACTGTTAGTCATTATCAGATGGCAGAACTGTCTATCCTATGTAGATACTGTTAGACAAAGTGCTGTTTCTGTGACACCTTTTCATAGAATTTAATGATAGTCTTTCTCTTCCCTAAAATATGAGGTCTTCATGATGTGAATAAAAATTTGCCTCCAGAGTTGCTGATCCTGTTGCCATGGCTTCCAATATGCCAAGATGGATACTGTCTAATTCCTGTTCATTACCTTCATCTAGTTTTTGTTAAATTTATAAAAACTTTAATATAAAAATTCTGCAAATGAAGAAGACACAATTTTAAAATTAGTTTTAATACACTTTTTAGTTATTTTTATTTTTAATATTATACTATAATTATAGTATTTTTCTGTTCCTTCCCTACCTCCTACCAAACTCTCCTATGTACACCTTCCTTTCTCTCTTTCAAATTCATGCCCACTTTTATTTATTAACTGTTGTTACATGAGTGTATGTATATGTATATAAACAAATATTCCTAAACTCAACCCCCTTTGTCTGTATAATGATTCTTGAATGTTCTAATGCTTTGATTTAATTGGAAATCTGTGTGTCCAAATGCTGAAGGTCCTTGTCCACAACTGGATTTTGATGGATCAATAAAGATGCCAGTGGCTAGTGGTTGGGCAAAGGGAGACTGGGTGGGATCCCTGGATTTGTGCGGGCTAGGATGCTGGAGAGGAGGAGGAGAAAGGAGGATTGCCATGTTTCAGAGGGAGATGGATCAGATTTAGAGCTGCAGAAGGAAAAATCATCCAAAATGTAGGTGAGAAAGAATGTGGTCTCCAAAAGGACTGCTCAGAGCCATCTTGGGCAGCAAAGATTAGGGGGCCACCCAGAAGGAATGGGGCAGCAAAGATAGATCAAATATTTAGAGGGTGTTGAGTCAGGAGTACTGGAGTATTATGAGAACTGATCAGAGGATTAGAAATGCCTTTGAGCTAACCAAGACATTTCAAAAACAAGAGCATGCGCATGCGCATGCGCATGCGCATGTGTGTGTCTTTTGTTCATGGATCCAAAGACTTTCTGGGTAGGTGGCTGGAGGTATGCGGCCCTCCAGGAGCACACTTGTATGTGTGGTTTCAGGGCTGACCATTTGGTATTTCATAGCATTTATTTTGATTATAGTCACCCTTCCTCCTAACTCCTCTGAAATCTACTCGGCAGCTTTTGTCTTTTTTTTTTGAATGACCAATCAAGTCGAATTTGTGCTGCCATATACCTCATGAGTACAGGACCACTAGGTTGTAGTGTATCTGTCAGAGGACACACTCTTCTTTTTTTTTTTTTAAATGTAATACTGTTTATTTAACTTAATATTTCAGCATTCTAAACATACAAAAAACCAGAATATTGCAAATTGTGTTTAGGTCCAGAGTGTACTTGAACTTCCACTCATGCAGTAGTTCATGGCTTTGCTGGCAACAATGAGTTCTACAGTTTCTTTAAAAAGTTTAAAACATATTGCACTTAACTAAATAAAAAAACTCCAAACACTTCTCATGCCAGCCGACTCCTTCCTCCTTTCTACAACTAAGAATGTCAGCAGAATCCTATGCCACTGTATACAAAAACAGGACAACCTGAAGCAAAATGGATGCCCACTGTAGTATCAACAGGTCCAGCCTCGCAGTGCATGCCCTGACCTACGGCCCCCTCCAAAAGGCATCTTCTCCTCACAGCCTCCCCGCCAAACAAGGAGCATCAAGAATCTGTCTGGGTTGTTTTGTTCTCTTTATAAACTATAGATATGTACAGTTGACAACTCAGGGTTGCTAGCCAATAACCATATAGTTAACGTGACCTTAGGAGTTGAGAACAAAATGCCAGAAACATCTTCAAATGCCTTGTCACACCAGCAGCAAAGTGCACTGAGTGAGGAGGACACGAGAGTGCCTTTTCATTTTAAAAATGTTTGGAGCTATGTACAACTTTGATACAGTTTCAGGGCACTCTGGATACCCACGGCCACTTCATGTAAACCACTGACACTTTGAGAAACTACAATATGATCGTGATCAAATTTTGTAATTAAACCTAACAAGGGCAATAGATATGACTCAAATAAGAGATGTGTCAATCACAGCACTCTCCTACTCTAAGGTAGTCACAAGGAGACAGAGCTTTTATTCATCTTCCTCCTCTTTCTCCTCTTCTTCCTCTTGCTCCTCCTCTTCTCCCACCTTTTTCCGGGCAACTTTAGCAGGACCCTTGGCACCATCAAACTTCCCTTTAGACTTCTAGTCAGCAGCATCCTTCTCATCCTTCTCCTTCAGCTTTGCTGCCTTGGTGACATAAGGCCGCTTTTCACTGTCACTTAAGTTACTCCACATCTCACCCAGCTTTTTTTTACCACATCGCCAATGGAGATGCCAGGGTTTGTGGATTTCATCTTGGGGTGGAATTCAGAGCAGAATAAGAAAAATCCAGACAGGTCTTTGGGGGGCATTCGGGTCCTTCTT
The DNA here is from genome assembly GCA_902729485.2 of Mus minutoides. NCBI lineage: Eukaryota > Metazoa > Chordata > Mammalia > Rodentia > Muridae > Mus > Mus minutoides. The sequence goes on along the minus strand of LR749516.1, from coordinate 4,107 downwards.
CTTTTTGCTGGTCCATAATCTTTCAGCTGGTCCATAATCTTTCATCTCCTGATCATAGTGTACTTTATCTGCCTTTGCCATTTCATCAAATTTTGTTTTCTCTTTGCTAGACATGGTCTTCCACCTCTCAGAGCACTTCTTGGAAAACTCTACAAATTGACAGGAACCTCTGGGTTTTTCTTCTTGTGTTCTTCCCTGCATGTCTAAACGAAGAAGGCATAAGCAGACATCTTGCCCTTTGGTGTTTCTTGGAGTCACCTTTAGCCATCCTGACTTATTGTTCACTAGTCTGGGCAGTACAGGGCATGATGCGGCTCAGTGCTCCTCAGCTTTGAGCTAGCCGCCTCTGCAAGAGCCACCTGAGGCCACACTCTTGAAAAAGGCCAACTCTTCCTCCCCGCAGAGCCATAAACTGTCAGAAGCTCTTAAGTTAGCTGTTGGGGCTCGTGAGTCGCCTGCTCCCCTGTGCTCTCATGGTGACAGCGTCATCTTGTACAGCTCTTTGCGCACAAGCTGCTGCTATGAGTTCAAAAGTGCAGCAGTCCTGTCTTGTCTGTAGGACACTGTATTCCTCTGGTCCTCCCTGTCTTCTGCCTCTTACAAGCTTTCTATTTCTCTTCTGTAGTAGGCCCTGAGCCTTGAGCCCAGGTAAATATATATATATATATATATATCCCTCATGTGGCTGGACACTTATTCTGCATTGTGGTCAGTTGTGTGTTTCTGTTTCAACCACCATCATCCATTTCACAAAGAAACTTTCCTTATGAACAGTCAGAGCTACACTAAGCTATGGATACAGAGATACCAGTTTAGCGGGCAGCTCCATACAATGTCTTCTTCTTCTTCTTCTTCTTCTTCTTTTTTTTTTTTTTATCAAAATAACCATTTTGGTTTCATTCCCAGGGCCTGAAAACTCCCCAGCAATGTGGTCCTGGTCTAGTTTACATTACCAGGCATGCGTTCGCTCAGTTGGCGTATTTTTATGGTTAGAGGAATAGTAATGGGGACCAGCACACATGGTATAAATTATTGGCTCAAGCAGCAGCTTCACCAGCTCTCTAATCAGTAGCCCAGACTACAGAAATGTGCCCTTGTCTTCAATGGTCTCTGAGTTCAGTCAATGTCTGCTCTGGGCATTCTCCTACAGAGGCTCCTGATGCTTGCTTGCATTTTAACACCCATTCCCCAAGCAGGACAGACTAGAAGGCTTCTGCTCTGTGAATGGTCCATTCCCTTGACTGGAAATGACAGGGCTTTTTCTCTGCTGTAAGTTAGAGGGCAGTGAGGGTACAATTGAAGACTGAATGCAAAGAATGGACCATAGGGGAAAGTACTCAATATCATGATTACACCATTTAAACAGCCTTTACATCTCTGTGTATTGAGGCATATGTATAATCTTAGGTCTCTGTATGATCATAGCACCTAGGCCTTTCCACAATATAAAAAGAGACACAGTCTCAGAACCAAAAGCCGACCAAGAAACAGCAAGAAAAAAAAAAGGGATTTGGAGAGATGTCTCAGTACTTTAATGGAAGATGCTGTTTTTTTTGTTTGTTTGTTTTTGTTTTTTCAGAGAACCAGAGTTCAGTTTCCAGCACCCGGAGTGGGGTGCTCACTAACACCTTAACTCCAGCTATCTGACACAATCCCCTGCCTTCCTCAGGCATGATTGGAGAAGCTGAACGAATGGGTGGATGAATGATAGCTCAGGATTAGTGACTCCTCTTGTTGCAGCAGGCTTGGTACCTGTGACACTTTGCCCATCACCACCGGAAGTGCTCTCACCAGCATGCGTGTGACACCACCTCTGGCACGAGGTTCTTTAATACCTACATCACTGTTTCCTTTATTCTCCATCTCCTGGTGCGTTTATCTACACACACCAGCAAATTACATTCATCTGCACACGCTACCACAGTGTATTCATCTGCACACGCCACCACGGTGCGTTCACCTGCACACACTACCATGGTGCGTTCATCGCCACACACCCCCACGGTGCATTCACCAGCACGTGCCACCACGGTGCATGCAGTGCTGTGTCCTTCATTCTGTTCACGCTTTACTTACTGTGTACGCAGTGCACCACTAGCTTCTGTGTGCAGCTGCGTAGTTCATATTCCAGCCTCTCCCAGAGCCTGTGGCTTCCTCCAGCACTTTTCTTCGCCTAATCTTTGTTCCGCACTCTTAATTACATCTCTTCTGCTTGTGCAAATGACAGTGTATTAAGAATATAAAGGCAAACATTGTAGCCCTAGAAACTCGGTTTACTTAGGACATTCCTTTTCCTTTAAGTTGCTGGGTTCCTTTTCATTTATGTGCAAATAATGTAATGAAATCCTTTTTCAGCTATGATGAGACATGAAGAAAATGCAAGAGCCTTATCTGTAAATGTTTGCCTTTCAACCTGCACATAGAGAATTTTTTCAACATCCTGTCATGGGGGGATGGGCTCTCTGGACTCTGTCCCTCCAAGAGGATATGAAGACAGTGAAAGTTTCCAGCAAGTAAAGCCAATGCAGCCCCACACTACTGCAAGCAACCCCATTTGAATTCACTGGGTCCCTTCAATACAAACCTACATGAAATAGAAGACGGACTCGTGATGAGAAAGGGCATCGGCCTTAGTGGGAATCAAGAGAGGGTAATTGGAACCAGGTGTGCTGGTGCACATCTTTAATCCCAGCACTTGGGAGGCAGAGGCAGGTAGGTCTCTATGAGTTCAAGGCCAGGCTGGTCTACAGAGTGAGTACCAGGACAGCCAGGGTTGTTACGTAGAGACCCTACCTCAGAAAAACAAACATACAAAACTAAAGAAAGAAAAAGAAAAAAAAGATGGTAATTTGGATCTATACATGATCAAATTAATTATAATGTATATACATATGATCAAAATACATTATATATTTCTATAAAATGTCATAATAAAATATATTTTATTAGAAAATAATACAGAATGTTCTTTTTAATATGACACAGAAGGGCTTCTGATCCCCTCAACAAGTGCATCAGTGTTAAAAAGATGCTGAAGAAGACAAGATGAGAAGGAAATTCCTCCAGATGAGAGCCAGGTGCATGAGCTCAGGATGTGTTCAGAAACATCTGCACCCCCATCAGAAGCACATGTCTTTGGGAAGGGCAGTGGGAAAGCATCAGGTGAGAGGAAAGCATGGAGAAGCACCTCTCCGGCTTCCCTCTTCTTCTGTTGCACACTGTAGTCTAGATACGTGACATAGACCCTACCCAAGTCCAGGCCTCTCGAGGTGAAGAACTAACCCAACAACGGCTGAGAGGTAGAATAGGACTTTACAATTAATTACCCTGTGACTTGACCTTCTCATGAAAGACATGTGACACTGGACACCTCTTCTACATACTCTGAGATTTACTTCTTTGATCCATATAATGCAAGTGGATGATTATTAGCTCCACTTTCTAGTGACTGGTGAAATGGCAGATCTATGTCAGATGATGGGGGCATCAGACTATACCCGATAGTATCACCAGAAGTGGTTTTGGTCAACACACACACACACACACACACACACACACACAAATAAAAATGTAACTAAAATGATTATCAATGTTCCACTGAAAATGGCACATACTTAATGCCTTCCCTGCGCCTGTCTTAGGAATCTCCTGTTCTGTATCATTCTTTGCATGGAAGTACACTGCCCTTCTCTTGCCCCGATATGAGTACTGAGAAGAATCCTACTTGTTTGTTTTTAACACATTTTTCTCTGTAATTACACACATATACACAAGTTAACATTTATCACCTGCCATGTTCCACTAAAAAGGTGTCAGAGCATATTCCTCCCCTACTATCTGATCAACACATGCCTCCTCTCTTGTCCTTCATTGGTGACAGATTCAAATTCTGTGCTGTAAGATACTGACTTTGCTTTATTACACATACCACTCTCTTTTCATGAGATCCTGGGGGTGAGTGTGTACAGACATACCTTTCTATGAAGATAAAAAGTTACTTTAACCCTCTTATTTTAACATTTTTTTTTTTTTTTTTTTTACTCAGGTCTTTTTTTTTTTTTTTTTTTTTTTTTTTTTTTTTTTTTTTTTTTTTTTTTTTTTTTTTTT